>CM077575.1:44915830-45515830 GCA_039657325.1 Stephania cephalantha | reverse complement strand
ATAACCGTGGGGAGAAAATGCAATTTTGCCGCAAGTTCTTTAGCTTTGCAAAAATATTCAAGGTAAATCATACCTTTAACTTGTAGGGGAATTCTCGAGGGTAATTTTCTCGTTGAAGAAAATCCCAAAACCTCTGGTTCACTTTATAACTCTTGTCGACGCTGCAAACCACCCGGACAGTAAGACCTTCAGCTCCTTCTACCTGGTGATCAAGAAATGTAAAACATCAATCAATCAATCAAATGGACGATGTGGATAAGTCTTGTTAATCAGATAAACAAGAAGCACACATACACAAAAAAAACTAGTTAAAATGATTTAAATAGTGAATGGAGCATTACTTCAGTTGTGCTCTTTCCAAGAGCTTCTGCCCTTTCTCGTCTCTCTTGCTCAAGACTCGCAAATAATCTCTTCTCTATATGATCACTGAGCATGGTTCTTGGCAATTCTTTTGCACCTGGTACAGCACTCGGTGGCAAGGGAACACGCTCTTCATGTTGAATCTCATGTATGTAGCATCTCGGACAAGTATAGTCCGGTTCTTCCTCCTTGTTCTTCGTAGCATTAAAGAGAGCACAAATATGATGCTGCCAGCCTCCACATTTAGCACACTCCACCCACTGAAGATAAAAGAAAGCAATAATTAATCACATTTTTATGGCACTAGAAAATTTAGATTTGTTATGCAATAATAATATCAGCGAAAGTAGTGAAGGGAAAAATTCCGATCGTACCTCCTCTCCTGCTGCCTTATGTTCCTTCTCTACCATTTCGCCATCGGGAATGATTTTGCAAGTTTTTTTTTCACTTTTGCAAAGATTGCAAATAAATAACTTCTTATTGTTCAGCATTCCAGAGAGATATTTTTCGTCTTTCTTGATGTATGCACCACAATTTGAGCAGAGAATTGGGTCCGGATGAAAACGGAAAACTGATACATCGCACAATCTACATTTGATTTCATTCAATAGAGTTGGATTGTCCCTCTCTGTGATATTCTGTTCAAAACAAATACATTAGTACTACAAACTCAGTTTTACAATGAAACCTTGCTACTTAAGCTGGTTTCCAAGGAAAAATGAACTCAAGATTTTATATAACAATGTATACTGATTCAAGTTCCTTGATTAGTATAAGCTCTAGCTAACCTCAACATTAACTTGCCAAAGAGTTGCAATGTGCTCTTCAATTTGCGCCACGGTGAACGTGTCCATCAACGACAAAACCTTTTCCTCCGACTCCTCAGGAATTTCTCCAGCATTGTTCTCCAAACATGAGTCATCAACAGGCTCCGTTTCACAGTCACGTTCATTAGACGCAGGACAGTGTATTTGAACTTGAGTTGCACATAGATTGTCATTTTCTGTGCCTTCTGTATCACATTCAGAATATAAAGGTAAACTCAGCAGCAGCTGAGACTCTCCGTAACTTTCATGCGCTATGAGTGACTCGACTTCTTTCAAAGAATTGATGCACTTCTCACCTAAATCTTCTTCTTTTTGCAGGCCTTGAGGGTGTCCAAAAATGTCAATCTCAGTGCGCATAGCAAAGGAACTTTTCAAAGGACTAGGCCTACTTCGGGAAGGTCCGTCCGGTAACTGTGGTGCCAATTGAAGATAATTCTGGTTAAGTGACATTGGATCAATGTTTTGATGATGATCAAATTGTTGAAACTGTGAATCCCAGGATCCAAAGTAGAGTGATCCTATCCCATGTTCTGGCACTCCTAGTATTGACTGTTGATTCATTTGATATGGCACATATTGCTGTAAGGTTTGCTGTTGCCACTGCTGAAAATTTGGAATCTGCCCTTCAAATTGTTGCACATTTTGATAGCACATTGTTCGTGCTGGAATAGATGAGTTCCAGTCCGAGTACGGGTATAGACGTTCGTCTCCAGGAATTACAGGAATGCCTAGTCTTGACTGTTGGTTCACTTCAAGTGGCACATGTTGCAGTAGCATTTGATGTTGAGACTGCTGAGAGTTCAGAATCTGCTGCCCAAACTGTTGGGCATTGCGGAGTACTGCAGCAACCACTGGAGGAGCCTGTGCTGGATTAATGGTTGAATTCCAGTCTGACAAGTTTGTGTTCAAATAACTGTTTTCAGGAATTGTTGAATTCAATTCAAATGTCACATATTGCTGTAAAGCTTGATGTCGAGACTGCTGAGAGTTCGGAATCTGCTGCTTAAACCGTCGAAAATTGTTCAAAGCCAATGGGCCATTTTGATAAATTGTATTAGACGAATTCCCTCGGACTTCATTAAACACTGGAGGAACCTGAGCTACAAAAGATGAATTGCAGCCTACTAAGTCTGAGTTTAAAGCTCTAGATGAACCGAAGCCATTTCCCAAATTATGCTCCAAAGCAGACTGATTAAGATTTTGGTTATTCCCTGCATGTAGTTAATTGGTGTCATCAGAATCCAGTGAGATACAATCACAAGGTAGACTTTTAATCTCAATATAAATCTCGTTGTTTTTAATTCACTTCGACAAAAGGCGATAAATATATAGAAAACCAAGAAAATTAACCAACCATGTACAATGCAAATAAGTAACCATATATACCATGGTTGCCGTCTGAAGGAACAGACGTGTCACGGAAAGCGGGAGCCGGAATGCTTGAGCTTCCTGGCAACGATGATGGTGCTGCTGATGATGAGGAGTTAGGCACGCCGGACCCATTCCGACGGGATCTTATACCATCAATGTATTGCTTCAGCCTCTTCGGCAACGTCTTCGGATCCTCATACTCCGCCTGTAAATGGAACTCATGCATAGTTGTGTGACCATATATGGACATTCATTCAAACACAATTAATGTAAACAAAAAGTTGTGAAACTATTGTATAACTAATTATTAGTTTAGATTTTAGAACTTCCAAGAGAGCTTGTAACATCAAGTGGAGAGCCATTCAAATCACTGTCAACTGAGATTTAGACTATGACGACGAAGACGACGACGACGACAACATGAGATCACATACCTTTGTTTCAGCAGTATGAAATAGAAACATCTCCACTCGAGTTGCAGCATTGTCTAGATGTTGTACGTTCGATTCCGACTTCCTTCCCAGCAATATGCATATCCTCCTGTACAAGTAAAAAAAAAAAAAAAAAAAAAAAAAAAAAAAAAAAAAAATCATAAAGTCATGAACAAAATAAAATCATAAAAATGTAACAACAAGGCCTCGGACATCAAAATACAAAACGTTCTCTGGTAAGAATAATAATAAAAAAAAAACACCCATCACATATACTTCGGTTCTTGAAAAACAATTAAGATTCTTGCGGCCTCAATCCATGATAAATAAATAATTAAATTAATTGTAGACCTAAAAGCAATAACTACAACTTATAACACGTTTTTTATGGAATTTGTCGAATCAAAATAATGGTGAGAAAAGTTGAGACGTTCACGATTATCAAGAAAAAAAATTACTCACAATTTTTGCCACACAGATTCACGTGCCCTCTTGATCCCAGGGCCATTATGCCATGAACGTCGTTGCAACGGGACTGGATTTCGAGCACCGACATTGCTCGGGGATGGGTGCTGCGACGAAGACATTTTTTTGTACCTAATTTCTCTATCAAGTCTATATGATTTTTGGGTCTAAAAAAGAGTCTATATGTGATTTTCTTTTGATCAAAGTCTATGCAGAATTAATGCAAGTAAGCAAAAGCGAGGTTTTTGCAACGAAAGATATAGTTGTATTAAGGAACCGATATGCTCCTAATTGTATTGTGACTAGAACTCCGTGTAACGTTACAACTATAATCCCGAAATTAACGACTTGTTGGTGCCCCTTGATTTGTGCATCGACGTATGAGTTCATGCATCTCGATGTGAATCCAAGGGATGCCACCAAACATTAGCCATAATCTTATCTTGTGCGTGTTTCAAGCTCGTCGCATGTAGTTGTAGTAGAAATCAATTTTGTAATAATTATCTACAACGTGGCTTTTTTTTTTCATAAAAGCTAAAATATAATATTTCAATATCTACCAATAAAATAAATCATAGTAAATATAGTGTAACGATTTACTATAGTCAAATAATAACTCCATCCCACGCATTCTTTTGTACCTAATTTCTCTATCAAGTCTATATGATTTTTGGGTCTAAAAAAGAGTCTATATGTGATTTTCTTTTGATCAAAGTCTATGCGTAATTAATGCAAGTAAGCAAAAGCGAGGTTTTTGCAACGAAAGATATAGTTGTATTAAGGAACCGATATGCTCCTAATTGTATTGTGACTAGAACTCCGTGTACCGTTACAACTAAAATCCCGAAATTAACGACTTGTTGGTGCCCCTTGATTTGTGCATCGACGTATGAGTTCATGCATCTAGATGTGAATCTAAGGGATGCCACCAAACATTAACCATAATCTTATCTTGTGCGTGTTTCAAGCTCAAGTTTGCATGTAGTTGTAGTAGAAATCAATTTTGTAATAATTATCTACAACGTGCCTTTTTTTTTTTCATAAAAGCTAAAATATAATATTTCAATATCTACCAATAAAATAAATCATAGTAAATATAGTGTAACGATTTACTATAGTCAAATAATAACTCCATCCCACGCATTCTTAATTACATTTTATTTTTTACATAAAAAATAAATTTTATTTAGTGGAAGTGGAATTTGTCACTCTTTAATATTTTTCTTAAACTCTGTTTGATTGCAAAGAAAATGTTATTTGTAAAACGAACATTTTTTTAAGAAAGTTTTCTTAAGTAATTGTTTATAAGGAAATTTTTTTGCATGTGTTTGATAGCACATATAAAATCTTTTCTCAAAACTCACCAACAACAAATCTCGAAATAAATGATGAAAAACTTATTAACATATGTATAATGAATATATATGAATCTCGTATGGGTCTTAATATGAAGACTCATTTTCTTAAAAGAAAACTCAATTTGTCCACCTTAATATATAGGTGGAAAAATAATCAAGAAAATTTTGGCTATCATCGCACAAAAATATCGTTTTCCATGTAATTTATTTCTTTTAATTGAAATATTCTCATTATTCGTCAATCAAACATGACCTTAATGAAAAATGAAATATTATTTAAAACAAAATTAAATAATTAAATACGATAGATACACTTTTTACTAAATTAACACACTAAGATATTTTTGTCATAAGCGTTAGAATATTTTATTAAAATCTTGAAATGCTACGATCATCTCCAATAAAACGATATAAATTGGGGTGAAAATAAATGCAACGTAAGATAGATAAACATTGAGTCATTGAACCACAAGGCTTTTTAATGCAAAAAAAAAAAAAAAAAAAAAAAAAAGTAAAGGTAAAAGTAAAATATCCTCCACGTGGAGTCTGACGTGGACCACTTTCTGACTGGAAGCTGTTGAGTCTGCCCAATGAAGGCTGCTGCGCTTACCGCATATAAAAAGAGTATAAAACGAGCCCTAATTTCGAAATCATTTCAAACACTCTCAATTCTTCTCTCTCTCTCTCTCTCTCTCTCGTCTCACTTGCTCAGCTCAGCAATGGCGGTCCCCGTCGTAGGGTTTCCGCTCGTCACTCTCGCTCGCGTGATCGGAGTCCTGGTCTTAGCTCTGGTTCTCACTTGGAACGTGCACTACAGAGGTGGACTGGCGATTATCAACGAAAACAAGGATCTCATCTTCAATGTAAGCTTTCCGCGACTCAATTGTGGTGTTTTCTTTCTTCAATCCTTGTAAATCTATGCTGATCTTGATTCTTGTGTGCGCGGGAGGAGATTCTTGAATTGGACTGGAATTGGACTAGAATTGAGTTCTTCTGTGTGATCTTTATTCAATTCTCGTAAATCTATGCGGATCTTGGTTCTTGTACGTGTGTGAGAAAGAGGATTCGACGTGGATGCGTGATCTGGAGTGGTTTTTGCTGTAGGTGCATCTGTGCTAGTCAATTGTCAAGAACATTTGCTTGTTTGTTCTCGATTACTGCTGATTTGTTGAGGTTTTTATTCGTAATGCGAGTTTTCTTATCTTCAATGTAAAAGATTTCTGTGACTCGATTGTGCCGTTGTCTTTGTTTAATCGTCATAGTGTATGCGATCTTGATTCTTGTGTGTGCGAGAGAGAGAGAGAGAGAGAGGGCGATTCTTGAATTGTTGGTGTGATGTGGTTAGTGAGTTCCTTAGAGTGTATCATTGAGAGCGAAGCTGCTATGGTGGTGTAAAGAGGAGGGTCGACTTGGATGCTTGATCTGGAGTGCTTTTTTAGCTTTAGCGCATCTGTTGTGGTCAACTGTTTAAGAATATTTGATTGTTTGTT
Source organism: Stephania cephalantha (assembly GCA_039657325.1). Classification (NCBI taxonomy): domain Eukaryota; kingdom Viridiplantae; phylum Streptophyta; class Magnoliopsida; order Ranunculales; family Menispermaceae; genus Stephania; species Stephania cephalantha. Next base: position 45,509,528 of record CM077575.1, on the reverse strand, counting down.
TAGAGAGTTGAGATTCTTAGCTTATCTGTTCTCAATTACTGCCGATTTGATGTGGTTTAATAGATTTTTACTTTATGGTTTTGGTTGTAAAATTGAAGCGTGCTTCTTGTTTTTTGGGATTTAGGTGGATGAGATCTTTGTTGTTGTTTCGGAAGATTCACTTGATTGAACAGTCAGAATGTGTATGTAATTGAAGCGAATGGTGAAACCTGTTGTTTGTAAAGATGTAGCTTACGTAGTGTGCTAAATCTGTTTTGAGTGTTGAAAATTTGTGCGTAATGCGCATTTTCTTTATTTTATTTTTTGTTGTTTCCATTTGTAATTCGTCCTTCAAATGTCATCACAAAAAAACCACAATGAAGGTTAGGACACAATCATCTTTATCACAACAGAACGGGAGTAGAAATTTAATGGACTTGATTCGTATTCTGACCCGTCATCAGTTAAGTTCCGTGGTTTGAGTGTTCGAAAATCAGATTGCTCTGTAGAAGCTAGTTAGCACGTTGTCCTTCCCAATACTGGAAGTTTTCTGTGCATACCTGTTTCGCATGTTCACCAGCTCCTGAATAAGTTTGCGCAACCAAGTGTTGATGATAGTTCTCCAGAAAAGTTCCATGAGAAGGACCTATCTGCAAAGATGTTAGGTTTTTGATAAACTTATAACGACGCCATAGTTGGACTATTGAGTTTCAATGAAAAAGTATAATGATAGAACAAAATAATTGAAAAAGAGTTCTGCTTAATATTTTTGAAGGAAAGATGACCTCTTATATCTTACCTAATCTTTTAGAAAATAAATGTTACTTGTTTGGATATGTGAAGATGTCATGTGATAATACGTTGGAAGTTGGAACCATGATTTCTCCCTTCACTTCTTTACCATGACTTGCCAGTTGCCACTTGGTTTAACTGAGGAATTACGTGAGATTCTTACGTGCCACTTTTGTGAAAGATAAACTTATTTCTGTTTGTTTACGCCAGAGCCTTCTGTAGGGAATATTATATCAAGGAAAGTTGATCTTTTGTTTTTTGTTTTTCATTAAATGGATACTCCCCTAAGAATAGTTTTGTAGTTTCAGAAGAAATAGAAGAAGAAAACTACTTTGTTTAGCATAATGAATCAGTTTCATATCTCAAATTCAATTGTGCGTGTTTATCCTGAATAAAAAATGGTACTTGCAAATTTCCATTCTTTCATGGGTTCAAAGTGTTATATTATGAGGATATTTTTTGTATCTTATTATTTCAGACTGATAGTTCATTGATAATGGTGCTAAAAGTGTGATTGGCATTATTTAATCAATAATGATCATGGTAGCTTGATCAGCATGTCTGAAATAATAAGATTGCACATTCTTCACACATAATAGCAATGATGAAAATGGAGTTTTTGCTGGCATAAATAAAATAACTACTTCTTGAACATAACTTTTTTTGTCCCATAGGTACATCCTGTATTGATGGTGCTTGGGCTCATACTTGTGAATAGTGAAGGTAAGCATGTTTTTCTGTTCATCCAATGTTATACTTGTCAATAGTGAAGGTAAGCATGTTTGTCTCGTTCATCCAATGTTGCAGCTATTTCTGCACCTATATATGCACAAAAAAAAATTTGATTGTCTGGATCAAAGTACCTAATTTCAGATGGAAAGGTAAGATATGGACCGAGGCAAGAAAGCTATTATAGAATATAGATCTACTACTGAAATCTTTAGTTTCATTTTTGGAAGTTTTGGACTTAAACTCAATCTGAAAACAAAACTATGAAAGCAGTTTAATGAGACTTCTGAAAAACATAATTATTCCACAGGATTAGTCCTGTTACATGCCTCCACTATTCCACACACCATATAACAACCAAGGTTTGAAACTTCGACTTCGCCTATGGCTTCGCTCACTTAAAATTCGGAATTAATTTGAGGAAGTTAACTTCGACGATGGAAGTTTGACAAAAATTTGCCGGTGTAGGGAAGTTTATGGAATTTCACTTTAAATGCTAGAAAACTCAAGTTTCTTCATAGAGACGCTAGAACTATGTTTTATTTGAATTTAGCCGAAGTTTAAATATATTTCTAGCATAGTCGAAGTTTCGGCCGAAGTTTCAGTCGAAGTTTCGGTCGAAGTTTGCTCAACTTCCACGAAACATGACAATTTTACTTCATTTTATATTAATTTTCATCGATGTTTTCGAAGTTCGGTCGAAGTTAGCCGAAGTTGAGTCGAAGTTTTGCAATTTTTCATCGCTTATGAACTTCGCTTCGCTCACCTCAAAATCGACAAACTTCGCCGAACTTCGCCAAAGTTTATCGATTTTTTAAACCTTGATAACTCCTTGTCATATCAAATGTAGTAGCAGTATCCTTGATTACATTGACATGAACTTCGTGGGAGTGAAACTCTAGAATTACTCGCCATATTGGTCACATTGAACTTTAGTATTATTCCTAGCCAAATTACATTTATCTGGACATTACAGACTTGAAACTTCATAATTTTGTTTCTTTGGGTGTGCATCTAAGGTTTTTCTTTTCTTTTGTTTCCTTTTTCATTTTTCCACTGAGCTAGGTATTAACTTTATTATCAATACTTTCTAAGGAGGTAATAGTACATTCCCTCTTTTTTCCATGTATGTTAAAGAACTCTCATACTCATTTATGGGATATTATTTTTTCCAGTAGCTTCAACATCATATACAACAACAATTAGTTGGGGTTGACTCCTTGAGTGATACACTTACATTCGCCTGAAAAAAAAAAGAAAAAATAATTCCATTCGACTCAATTAGATGCAGTTGATGGTGTGCTTTAGATAGCCTTAAACTGTCGAATTCATTCAGCTTCTTTGGTGTTGAATTTTCTAAATGGAGCATTGCTTAGGTCGTGTTCGGATTTATCTAAACCTCTCAATTTGCACTTCCTAATTTTTGCCTCTATTAGGGCAACACCTTAACATCATAAACATATTCTTTTTTTCTTTTCTTTTTTTTTTTTTTCAATGATAAAGGAGGACTCGACGCCCATTTTTCATACCGAAAAATGGGTAAGGGAGGTCTCAAACTCATTTTTCATACTAGAAAAGTGGGGAGGGAGGCCCCAAGCTCATTTTTCATTCTTGGTAAATGGAGGAGGGTTGCGATAGGTTGACGACCAGCGTAAAAGTTTGTCACTTTTCATGAAATGGATCAAACATATATAAACGTTGGGGCGTTCCCACCTAGCGGCGCGTACCATCTGAGCCGGGCGTAGTGAGAAATGAGCAAGGGTGTTGGTTTGGAAAGCTCACCATCAATTGCACTTAATCGAGCCCAATGGAAAAGTTTGATCCATGTACCCGACCCCAATTAATTTGGGACTGAGGCTATGTTGTTGTTGTTGTTTGTTGTTGTTGTTGTTGTCGTTGTAATTGGCTGGATAGTTTCCATTTCTCACTTGTGCACAATGTGCAGTCTGAAGGTTTATATAAGAAAGGAAAGTGATGAATATACTTTTCAATGCATACATTCTCACAAGGGCTAGAATCTTTTCAACGTACATGGAGATGTAACCTCGATGTCTAATCTGAAAAGCTTAAGAAATAAATGTATGTATCAAAAGTATGTTAATCTTTTATTACAAAAATAATTTCTTAGAAAGAGGTACATTAGGCATCGACTATACAAGTCCAGCAACGTTTCGAAAGTATTGTGCTAGAAGTAGGAGTTTTAGCTTTGCTCCATAATTTCAAACACCTTGGAGGCCCTTTTATGAAAACGTCTTCATGCAATTCCTCTTCTGGGAAGTCCCATTAATACATGTCATTTATTTCCCACCTCTTAAGATTCTTTTCAGAATCTCATGATTTGCTAGTCAAAATCCTTCTAATGCTTTAGTGATTGGGTAATCCCTTGTTATTTGTGACTGGCTATGGAAAGTCATAATAACCAATCACCTGTTTCCACTGAAAAACACGAAAGCTCCAACATCAGTCTGCAGTATCTTTTTTTTTTTTTTTTTTTTTGAAAATTCTGCAGTATCTTTCGTTAAAGCACTAATAGTGCATGGTGCAAGATTTAAACTTCGTTCATTACAACGTTGCATTTAAAGGTAATGGGTGCAAACGAATATGGAGTATGCTCGACATTTTTTATTTCATGGAGTGTGGATGGAAATTAGATGAAGGACTCTTTTTTAACTGCTAAGCGATATCCACTAAGTCACAAACGAGACTATTCATATTCTAGAAGTGGGAGCTATTTTTTACTTGGGATGGTTTTAGGATCCTATTTGCTTTTCTAACCCTGATGCACCGATGGCAAAACATCTTGGATCCAATGCATTTTATGCCCATTTTAAAGTAAAAAATAAGTACGTAAAACAGTTCGTATAAGAGTTTTTGTTTCGTGATCTTTCTTTACAGTTTATCTCTTTTATATATTTCTTCCTTAATGATCAACTTTACGGATTCATTTTGAGGTTTTTCCTCCCGGTGCAAAAAATAGTTCCGCAACACCATTTCTACAAGTGTGTAGAACTGACTTCCCTTTTGTCTGTTCAACATCATATCTATTATTGTTTCAGGATGAGGATGCATTACCGTTCCATCTAGAATCAAGAGTTGCCAATTGAATGATTGCTGCAGGCTTCCTGTGGATACTAACTGAATTCCTTATGGTGGGCATAGATTTCATATTCTCATACATATTAGCCTTTTTTATTTCTTTTTCATTTAGAACATTTTTATTTGTTCTGCAACTTTTTAATTCACGTGATCAGACTCAAGAGCCGATTATCAGTTATTGCATTGGCGAAATGACATCATTGTCGAACACTTCAAATATTTGTTTCAGTGTTCCTGCAGTTTTGCTTGGCTTATTATCTTAGCTGAAGAGAAATGTCAAGTAGATTTTTTAAGCTATCATCTTTATCTAACGAGTCGGACTGTCTTAGATTTTTTAAGCGAAAGTTGGTTTTTATGTTGATAATTTTATTTACATGCTTATTATACTTCCTGAATTTGTTCCTAAGGTCTGATCAGAAAATGTTCAAAACTATATATTCCAAGCCAACTAAGAGCAGCCATGATACCTTTTTCTGAACGCTAAATTTGTTGTGCATGCAGCTTTGCTTGCTTACAAGTCAGTCTCTGGAACAAAAAGTTTCAAAAAGCAGGTTCACCTCGTGTTACAATTCTTAGCTTTGATTTTGAGCGTGATAGGCTTGTACGCAGGCTTGGAAATTCCACATCGACAAGGGCATCGATAATTTCTACAGCCTTCACTCCTGGTTGGGTCTGGCTTGTCTATTCTTGTTCGTATGTCAGGTAATTTTTCATGTCTTTTTACCTTACATATAAATAAATAGTAACAGACGTTCTCTTTACTAACGATTCATTTTGGTGTTTATCGCCCATGTTGTTGTTCTTTCTGCCAGTGGCTCATAGGGTGTACTACCTTTTTGTACCCTGGCGGCTCAAGAAACCGCAGATCCGTTGTATTGCCATGGCATGTATTCTTTGGGATCTTTATATATGCCCTTGCCATCTCTACCGCCGCCAGGGATCCTAGAGAAGCTCACATTCCTTCAAAGCAACAAGGTCATTTTTGTGAATAATATTTTATGTTTTTTATTTAATTCAAGTTTTTTTATTCTAAATAAATAAATAGTAGTTCATGTGATGAAAATAATAATGTTTTCTTTTTTATTCAATTCCACCGTTGAATTAAATAAGCCATGTTAGATCCACTTTGCGTGCGTCGACTGGCACGACGCATTTGTGGAACAACCTTGCCTTTCTTCTGCCTAGAAGTGGAGGCCTCTTTTGTGGAGTGGGAGGACTCAACTTGTTTTCTCTTCCACACTGCCTTGCCTCCGATTGGAGACCCCGGTGTCCTCCCACCCGCATCCTCAACTTCTTGCTCGCACTCCACAAAAGACGAAGGTGGACTAATCTCCCTGAGCTGCTGAATTTCAGTCCTCCCACCCGCATCCTCAACTTCCTGCTCCCCCTTATCCAATATTCCTGCGGTGTCGTGATTGTGCCTCCCACATATAACAAGTTGACATACCATAAGGAGTCAAGCATTTTCCTTTACGTTAATAAGGAAAGGGCATCCACATTTATTTGTACCGGTTGAGTCCTCGCATTTTCATCATTTCTTGATTTCTTTAAAATTTTGGCCGCTTTCCCCTTCCCTACTCTCTGAGCCAGTCCCCTATATGTCCCAGACCTCTCACATGCAAGTTTCACCCTTCCCCTGCGCTTAATGCCCCGGCATCCGAGCACTTCGTTACTAACACAAACTTGTTCTCCGACCTATCATTTTAAGCCATGAAATAGCCGCTTCTCGAGAGGGGAATGGCTTACAAGGTGTAAAAGTGTCCTTGTAGTCCGGAAAATTACTAGATACGGCATTACCGCAATACAAACAAGTGTAACATTATAATCAACCAAAATGTACAAGACAATTACCATAACACCCCAAAAAACAAAAGTTCTCGGTTGTACATGGGTCCGATACTTTATTCGAGTCTGCCACGTACACCGAGAGTTACTCAAGACTCTCGGTCGTACCATACCGTGACTTGCGTGAAACCTCTCTCCTCTATGACCGAGACATTATCAGTACATCTCGGTCTGCGAGGCCGAAACAATCGCGCACCTGCAGACAGAAACTTCGGATAACCGCAATAAAAACACAATAAATTTGCAAAATTACCTCAAGTACGACCTCCTCTTGCACCGAAGTAGTACAATCATCCATTATATAGTGGAAACAAGTTCGGATTTGAAGAAATTACCAAACCCTACGTTGACAAACAAATCATCATTTTCACGAGCTTTACACAACTAAACTAAAGTTCTAAAAAATCATCATATGGTTGTCAAACATTGTTACATCGTCGGATGATGTCAATCCGCAAGAATCGATCAACGCCGCCAAACGCAATGTGGCTTTGTGGTTCAACCTTGTGGTGGGTGCCTTTTTTTCTTTGTCAAAATGATTTGTGGGGTTTGAATCACTATATATACAAGGGCAAAATGGTCTTTTCCAGTTTTGCTGGAATTTTTACAAATACTTTGGGTGTCCTCATTAAACGGTGGGGTGCCCTTAGCGGCCCTCAAAAAGTTGAGACGTCCACGATTATCAAGAAAAAAAAATTACTCACAATTTTTGCCACACAGATTCAAAGACTGGATTCCGAGCACCAACAATATTGCTCGGGGATGGGTGCTGCGACGAAGACATTTTTTTGTACCTAATTTCTCTATCAAGTCTATATGATTTTTGGGTCTAAAAAAAGTCTATATGTGATTTTCTTTTGATCAAAGTCTATGCAGAATTAATGCAAGTAAGCAAAAGCGAGGTTTTTGCAACGAAAGATATAGTCGTATTAAGGCAACGAAAGATATAGTTGTATTAAGGAACCGATATGCTCCTAATTGTGTTGTGACAAGAACTCCGTGTACTGTTACAACTATAATCCCGAAATTAACGACTTGTTGGTGCCCCTTGATTTGTGCATCGACGTATGAGTTCATAATTAATACATAAAAATAACTTTTTAAGTAAATTAAACATATAAAGATTTGTTGGTCATTACATTATTATTATTAAGTTTATATATTATTTAATAAATCATTACATGTGATTTTTCAATATTAACAATTTGTTATGATATGTCAATTATATATTGATTAAGTTTTACCAACGTAACATTCAACAATACTTATTTTTCTTAAAAAGTATTTGATTTTGTATATGGTGTATCTAATTTTATTATTGTTAGATTATAAAATTTTATAAATTATACACGCTTTTGTATAAGGAGCAAATATATAATTCTTGTGAACAAAGTTATAAATTAATAAATTATTACAATGTTAATTTTGATTAACTAGTTCGCCATAGAAACATATATTAATTATATTATTTTTTATAGTGTATAATAACTTTAAATAATGCTTTTTGAAGTGAAAATTTGTCTAAGCTTTATCAACAAACACTTTTTTTAAATAAAAATTTATCTAAAAGGAAAAAAAATATATCTTCTATCACAATAGTATAAAATATACTCAATTCAAGCTTTTTTAGAATACACACTATACATTTATTAAAATATATATAAAAAATATACATGATGGAGAGACAGTTGATCTTATAAGGATCTAATATATTGATTGTAAGCTTGATAGTAAGGATCTAATGTATTGATTATTGAGTTGTATACGTGAGTTAAGATAAACGTTCAAACCCACGTTTGCCTTCGCGTAGTCTTGTGATAAAAAGATTAAAATCAAAAAATGTTTTTATAACCCAGAAACTTAACATATATGTTTGTGTGTTTGCGTGTCGTGTGATGCACCTAGGGATATGTGCATGCTCGCCAGTGTCGGCCCTGAAGAGGGGCAAGTGGGGCGACCGCCTCGGGCCCCCGCCCCCTTGGGGCCTCACTTTTTCAAAAAAAAAAAAATATGTATATATTTTTTTGGATAGTTAAAAAACTTACTATTGGTGATTGAAAGATACAAAGTTGTTAAGCATGCCAATTGTTTATATACTTTTCAAATTATATTTCAATTATCTAATTTGACTCATAGTTGTTTCTAGTTATTCTCTTATAGAGATTTATCCTCTTCTTTAATTACATTTTGTAATTGTGGTTATGATTTACTTTTTTTTTTTGAAGTATATATGGTTGAACTTTAATTAATATGAAATGTTTTAAGAATGCCTTAAAGAAGTCTTTTATGTCATGCTATTGTGCATTGATTGAGCAAGTATTTTTTATATTTTACATTGTCTTACATAATTAAGAATGATCATATATTTTTTCACACGTTGTGCTTTTATATAGGATCTCACTTTGTTCATGTTGGTTAATCGAAAGTGATAAATTTGTTATTTTAGAATACTATATAAAAACCCTTTTGATTTTGATGATAAAAATGTTACCATTATCAAACCTAGAGGGGAAAATGTTGAATCAAAATTATTTAAGTATTATTAGCTTTACGTTATTTAAAGTAATATCTTAATGTGTATGGGAAACGCGTGTTTTTTTTTTTTTTTCAAGTGTTCATAATTAAGGGGCCCAAAATTTTGATTTCACTTAGGGCCCCTAAATACTTAGGAACAGCCCTGGTGCTCGCTACAATAGGCAACATGCAAATAAGTGGGTTAAATTTCTAGTAATTATAAGTGAAAATACACAAACGCGTTATTAAAAAAAAAAAAAAAAAAAAAGAAAAATACATTAATACACATGTATATAATGTCCAAATTGGTGCCTTCTGCTGAATGTGGCTTATGGCGATCACCCTTTGGGCCCTGTCCCACGGTACACGAGAGAAAACAAGTCAAGAAACTTAATCTGCTTTTTTGCTAGAGCACAGAGAAGAGATCCAAGCAGCAGACATCCAATCCAATTGTTGCAACCACCTCCACTAAACTTGCAAAGACCAGATGATGATCAACAAAGAAAATGAAAATATAGTGTTAGATTGAAGAAGAAAGAAAAGAAAGAAATTTTGTGCTACAACATGGGCCGTGGCTAATCTAAAAACAACAATAATCCATAAGGCGCTTGTTTCATAATATCAAACATTGTTCCCAAATTTGCAGAGTGAAACAAAGTATATAATTAAGCCTCACCTGGTTTTTTCGGTTCCATGCACAGGTACTTTCTTTCCCTGGCCTGTCAGTCTTCTTGTTCAATTCAATTGAAGTCCTCAGCAGCAAATAATTTGTAACACAGTCCAACAGCTCTTGGCGCAATCTAGATTGCGCGAAAAATATAAGTTATGTCCATTGAGCCTTAAGCAGTGGGGGAGCTGTGTGGCTCAAGCCCTGGTGGCTCTAAGGGGTAGCTTTAGAACAATCCTGTATTGCCTAGGCATGATCAGAGGTTGTGCCGCTACGACAACTTTCATTGATAGCTTTTCCTAGCAGAAACATACCGGCATTTTGCATCGACCGAGCTTAAATCAAGATCCGTAGCATTCAACAAAAATCTTTTTTTTCCAGTAGTCATCCAAGCAGCCATTCGGGAGCAGAATATGTCGAGTAGAGTCCAATGCCATCGGTGCGCTTTTCTTTACTCAACGAACTATCCATCACTTGGTTCATGGAGATGGTATAGGATCATGGCAGTAGAGTGCTTTGCTCGGCGTAGAGTATCAAATTGATACCTGTGTTTTACACAAAATTTCAGAAACTCTTCCCTGTTCTCAATGAACTTATTGCATATAATTCCGTCTTCGTCTCTATGGTCGAAAGCAATATCATTCACCTCAGCCTGAAGGACACAAAATCAAGAAATTAAAGGAGAAGCAACTTCCTGAAAGTGTGTATAAGCAAATGAAAATGAAGAAGTGTATGTGGAACAATTGTCACATAAGGTAATCATTTATGAGAAAAAAAAAACATTGGTTAAATTACCTGTAAAAATATATGTTTCTTCTTGTACTTGGTTGGAGGTTTCTCGCAATCACTAAGGTCTTGCTCTTTATTGTAACATCTGCAACAAGAAAAATAAAAAGAAGGTTCAAAATCGATCCTGATCTACGAAAGCCACTCCTAACACATGAAAGAATGGTGTATTATCACAAGTGCTACAAGCTAAAGCTTGATATTGCTAAAAACATGAGGGGAGGACTGAAAAAGAGAACATGCTGGGAAAAAAAAAAAAAATTATGTCAAGCTTACTCGTCGCAAAGCACAAAATGCTGGCATTGATTGCAGAACCACCGCTTTCCAGATGAAATTGTCTTAAAACATAGCGCACAGGAAAATTGAAGGTGCACTACTATTAAATTCTTTTTGACCTTCTTTACGTTGATTGTACTTCCAAACTACAGAAAAATCGAATACACAAATCAATAGACTATTAACAGGTATAAGAGAAAAAGCAATAGAACTGATAAAAAGTTAAGAACTGAGAGTGCATTTGAGAAAGCTTAAAAATAAATGTTTGGGCGACAGTATGAAGAATTGAGTTTAATAATGAATAAAATTGGATATGCATTCAATGAAAAGAGAGTACTGAAGATGACATATGCTATTAAAGAGGAATGATTTTTGAACCATCACGATATAGTCTAATTAATAGATGAAAAAAAATGTAATACATACAATAATTATTCATAAAGGATAATTTTATTTGTACTTTTACTTAAAGTATTGAACAGCAACAAATGCATATTTCCTTATTTCTAAGCAATGGAAGGATTAGCTCTTAAAACAAGACAAAAACAATAAGCAGAAAGGAAAATTTTGAGAGGAACATTACTTTTTTCATGAGCAGAATATCCTTGGCTGAGTTCTCATATGAATCAGGACTTGAAGAATTAGGCTTTTTTCTCTTCCTACTTGTCAAAGCTTCCCTTTCGCCTCTTTCTTCTAGTTTCTTGATGAAATCAATTACTTTGTCAGTTATACTTTGAAAAAAACCACCTTCGAAAAATGGCAGATTGGTTGCTGTCATTTTATTCTCACTATGAGGCCCATAAAAGTGCTCATGTAAGTAAGAAAAAGCAACCGCAACTTTTCCTTTGATCGCCTTTTCTATCATAAACTGATACCTGCACAATGAGCACATTATAAAAAATTGATGCAAATGTTTTTGAATGTAACATGTAAGGGAAAGAGTGGAGAGATGGGAGTTACGTACCAATTTTGAAGCTTTTCGCTAGTAGGTATATTCTGATCATCAGGATGACAATATAAGATATAGTCCTCTTTTTTCTTAGGAGGACATATCCATATATGACACTTAGCCAAACCTTGTCTTTTGCAGTAGTCCATATATCCAATCTGAAACACAATATGGACAACATCAGATAGAGAAGTGCTGAGAAGCACACAATTCTAAAAAGACTAGAAGTAATATTTTAATTACCAGAAGTTCATGGAAAACAAAGGTTCTAAGAGCTTCTCCATGCACGGTTTTTATTTGTGGCCTCAAATGTTTGACAGAATCAATATATGAAATATAAACACTGTCTTTATTTGGGTAGTCACATTCCGGACCATATTCTTGGGCAAACATTGCAAAGACGATTACATCAACCTGCTCAATCTTCTGAAACAGTAAAATGACCTGAATTGAAAAATAAACTTCGTTAATAACCAACAACAACGACGACAACATAGCCTCAAATCCCAAATTAATCAGGTCGGCTACATGAATCAAACTTTTCCATTGTACTCGATTAAGTGCAATTGATGGTGAGCTTTGCAAACCATTCAAATCTCTCCTAATTAATGCATCCCATGTTAACTTTGGTATGCCCCTACCTCGTTGAATTTCTACGAGTTTTTATTGAGTCAAGTTTTGTAGTCGGGGCATTTGCCGTCTTTGCAGTGACCAAACCACCGCAACCGCCCTTCCCTAATCTTTGTATCAATTGGTGCTACTCCTACTTGTCTTCGAATTTCTATATTTCTTATTTTATCTTTACGAGTTTTACCACACATCCATCTAAGCATAACTTCGTTAATAACCGTGGGGAGAAAATGCAATTTTGCCGCAAGTTCTTTAGCTTTGCAAAAATATTCAAGGTAAATCATACCTTTAACTTGTAGGGGAATTCTCGAGGGTAATTTTCTCGTTGAAGAAAATCCCAAAACCTCTGGTTCACTTTATAACTCTTGTCGACGCTGCAAACCACCCGGACAGTAAGACCTTCAGCTCCTTCTACCTGGTGATCAAGAAATGTAAAACATCAATCAATCAATCAAATGGACGATGTGGATAAGTCTTGTTAATCAGATAAACAAGAAGCACACATACACAAAAAAAACTAGTTAAAATGATTTAAATAGTGAATGGAGCATTACTTCAGTTGTGCTCTTTCCAAGAGCTTCTGCCCTTTCTCGTCTCTCTTGCTCAAGACTCGCAAATAATCTCTTCTCTATATGATCACTGAGCATGGTTCTTGGCAATTCTTTTGCACCTGGTACAGCACTCGGTGGCAAGGGAACACGCTCTTCATGTTGAATCTCATGTATGTAGCATCTCGGACAAGTATAGTCCGGTTCTTCCTCCTTGTTCTTCGTAGCATTAAAGAGAGCACAAATATGATGCTGCCAGCCTCCACATTTAGCACACTCCACCCACTGAAGATAAAAGAAAGCAATAATTAATCACATTTTTATGGCACTAGAAAATTTAGATTTGTTATGCAATAATAATATCAGCGAAAGTAGTGAAGGGAAAAATTCCGATCGTACCTCCTCTCCTGCTGCCTTATGTTCCTTCTCTACCATTTTGCCATCGGGAATGATTTTGCAAGTTTTTTTTTCACTTTTGCAAAGATTGCAAATAAATAACTTCTTATCGTTCAGCATTCCAGAGAGATATTTTTCGTCTTTCTTGATGTATGCACCACAATTTGAGCAGAGAATTGGGTCCGGATGAAAACGGAAAACTGATACATCGCACAATCTACATTTGATTTCATTCAATAGAGTTGGATTGTCCCTCTCTGTGATATTCTGTTCAAAACAAATACATTAGTACTACAAACTCAGTTTTACAATGAAACCTTGCTACTTAAGCTGGTTTCCAAGGAAAAATGAACTCAAGATTTTATATAACAATGTATACTGATTCAAGTTCCTTGATTAGTATAAGCTCTAGCTAACCTCAACATTAACTTGCCAAAGAGTTGCAATGTGCTCTTCAATTTGCGCCACGGTGAACGTGTCCATCAACGACAAAACCTTTTCCTCCGACTCCTCAGGAATTTCTCCAGCATTGTTCTCCAAACATGAGTCATCAACAGGCTCCGTTTCACAGTCACGTTCATTAGACGCAGGACAGTGTATTTGAACTTGAGTTGCACATAGATTGTCATTTTCTGTGCCTTCTGTATCACATTCAGAATATAAAGGTAAACTCAGCAGCAGCTGAGACTCTCTGTAACTTTCATGCGCTATGAGTGACTCGACTTCTTTCAAAGAATTGATGCACTTCTCACCTAAATCTTCTTCTTTTTGCAGGCCTTGAGGGTGTCCAAAAATGTCAATCTCAGTGCGCATAGCAAAGGAACTTTTCAAAGGACTAGGCCTACTTCGGGAAGGTCCGTCCGGTAACTGTGGTGCCAATTGAAGATAATTCTGGTTAAGTGACATTGGATCAATGTTTTGATGATGATCAAATTGTTGAAACTGTGAATCCCAGGATCCAAAGTAGAGTGATCCTATCCCATGTTCTGGCACTCCTAGTATTGACTGTTGATTCATTTGATATGGCACATATTGCTGTAAGGTTTGCTGTTGCCACTGCTGAAAATTTGGAATCTGCCCTTCAAATTGTTGCACATTTTGATAGCACATTGTTCGTGCTGGAATAGATGAGTTCCAGTCCGAGTACGGGTATAGACGTTCGTCTCCAGGAATTACAGGAATGCCTAGTCTTGACTGTTGGTTCACTTCAAGTGGCACATGTTGCAGTAGCATTTGATGTTGAGACTGCTGAGAGTTCAGAATCTGCTGCCCAAACTGTTGGGCATTGCGGAGTACTGCAGCAACCACTGGAGGAGCCTGTGCTGGATTAATGGTTGAATTCCAGTCTGACAAGTTTGTGTTCAAATAACTGTTTTCAGGAATTGTTGAATTCAATTCAAATGTCACATATTGCTGTAAAGCTTGATGTCGAGACTGCTGAGAGTTCGGAATCTGCTGCTTAAACCGTCGAAAATTGTTCAAAGCCAATGGGCCATTTTGATAAATTGTATTAGACGAATTCCCTCGGACTTCATTAAACACTGGAGGAACCTGAGCTACAAAAGATGAATTGCAGCCTACTAAGTCTGAGTTTAAAGCTCTAGATGAACCGAAGCCATTTCCCAAATTATGCTCCAAAGCAGACTGATTAAGATTTTGGTTATTCCCTGCATGTAGTTAATTGGTGTCATCAGAATCCAGTGAGATACAATCACAAGGTAGACTTTTAATCTCAATATAAATCTCGTTGTTTTTAATTCACTTCGACAAAAGGCGATAAATATATAGAAAACCAAGAAAATTAACCAACCATGTACAATGCAAATAAGTAACCATATATACCATGGTTGCTGTCTGAAGGAACAGACGTGTCACGGAAAGCGGGAGCCGGAATGCTTGAGCTTCCTGGCAACGTTGATGGTGCTGCTGATGATGAGGAGTTAGGCACGCCGGAGCCATTCCGACGGGATCTTATACCATCGATATATTGCTTCAGCCTCTTCGGCAACGTCTTCGGATCCTCATACTCCGCCTGTAAATGGAACTCATGCATAGTTGTGTGACCATATATGGACATTCATTCAAACACAATTAATGTAAACAAAAAGTTGTGAAACTATTGTATAACTAATTATTAGTTTAGATTTTAGAACTTCCAAGAGAGCTTGTAACATCAAGTGGAGAGCCATTCAAATCACTGTCAACTGAGATTTAGACTATGACGACGAAGACGACGACGACGACAACATGAGATCACATACCTTTGTTTCAGCAGTATGAAATAGAAACATCTCCACTCGAGTTGCAGCATTGTCTAGATGTTGTACGTTCGATTCCGACTTCCTTCCCAGCAATATGCATATCCTCCTGTACAAGTAAAAAAAAAAAAAAAAAAAAAAAAAAAAAAAAAAAATCATAAAGTCATGAACAAAATAAAATCATAAAAATGTAACAACAAGGCCTCGGACATCAAAATACAAAACGTTCTCTGGTAAGAATAATAATAATAAAAAAAAACACGCATCACATATACTTCGGTTCTTGAAAAACAATTAAGATTCTTGCGGCCTCAATCCATGATAAATAAATAATTAAATTAATTGTAGACCTAAAAGCAATAACTACAACTTATAACACGTTTTTTATGGAATTTGTCGAATCAAAATAATGGTGAGAAAAGTTGAGACGTTCACGATTATCAAGAAAAAAATTACTCACAATTTTTGCCACATTGATTCACGTGCCCTCTTGATCCCAGGGCCATTATGCCATGAACGTCGTTGCAACGGATTTGGATTTCGAGCACAGACATTGCTCGGGGATGGGTCTTTGCGACGAAGACATTTTTTTGTACCTAATTTCTCTATCAAGTCTATATGATTTTTGGGTCTAAAAAAGAGTCTATATGTGATTTTCTTTTGATCAAAGTCTATGCAGAATTAATGCAAGTAAGCAAAAGCGAGGTTTTTGCAACGAAAGATATAGTTGTATTAAGGAACCGATATGCTCCTAATTGTATTGTGACTAGAACTCGTGTACTGTTACAACTATAATCCCGAAATTAACGACTTGTTGGTGCCCCTTGATTTGTGCATCGACGTATGAGTTCATGCATCTCGATGTGAATCCAAGGGATGCCACCAACATTAGCCATAATCTTATCTTGTGCGTGTTTCAAGCTCGTTGTCGCATGTAGTTGTAGTAGAAATCAATTTTGTAATAATTATCTACAACGTGGCTTTTTTTTTTCATAAAAGCTAAAATATAATATTTCAATATCTACCAATAAAATAAATCATAGTAAATATAGTGTAACGATTTACTATAGTCAAATAATAACTCCATCCCACGCATTCTTTTGTACCTAATTTCTCTATCAAGTCTATATGATTTTTGGGTCTAAAAAAGAGTCTATATGTGATTTTCTTTTGATCAAAGTCTATGCAGAATTAATGCAAGTAAGCAAAAGCGAGGTTTTTGCAACGAAAGATATAGTTGTATTAAGGAACCGATATGCTCCTAATTGTATTGTGACTAGAACTCCGTGTACTGTTACAACTATAATCCTGAAATTAACGACTTGTTGGTGCCCCTTGATTTGTGCATCGACGTATGAGTTCATGCATCTAGATGTGAATCTAAGGGATGCCACCAAACATTAACCATAATCTTATCTTGTTCGTGTTTCAAGCTCGGGCTGCATGTAGTTGTAGTAGAAATCAATTTTGTAATAATTATCTACAACGTGGCTTTTTTTTTTTCATAAAAGCTAAAATATAATATTTCAATATCTACCAATAAAATAAATCATAGTAAATATAGTGTAACGATTTACTATAGTCAAATAATAACTCCATCCCACGCATTCTTAATTACATTTTATTTTTTACATAAAAAATAAATTTTATTTAGTGGAAGTGGAATTTGTCACTCTTTAATATTTTTCTTAAACTCTGTTTGATTGCAAAGAAAATGTTATTTGTAAAACGAACATTTTTTTAAGAAAGTTTTCTTAAGTAATTGTTTATAAGGAAATTTTTTTGCATGTGTTTGATAGCACATATAAAATCTTTTCTCAAAACTCACCAACAACAAATCTCGAAATAAATGATGAAAAACTTATTAACATATGTATAATGAATATATATGAATCTCGTATGGGTCTTAATATGAAGACTCATTTTCTTAAAAGAAAACTCAATTTGTCCACCTTAATATATAGGTGGAAAAATAATCAAGAAAATTTTGGCTATCATCGCACAAAAATATCGTTTTCCATGTAATTTATTTCTTTTAATTGAAATATTCTCATTATTCGTCCAATCAAACATGACCTTAATGAAAAATGAAATATTATTTAAAACAAAATTAAATAATTAAATACGATAGATACACTTTTTACTAAATTAACGCACTAAGATATTTTTGTCATAAGCGTTAGAATATTTTATTAAAATCTTGAAATGCTACGAGCATCTCCAATAAAACGATATAAATTGGGGTGAAAATAAATGCAACGTAAGATAGATAAACATTGAGTCATTGAACCACAAGGCTTTTTAATGCAACAAAAAAAAAAAAAAAAAAAAAAAAAAAGTAAAGGTAAAAGTAAAATATCCTCCATGTGGAGTCTGACGTGGACCACTTTCTGACTGGAAGCTGTTGAGTCTGCCCAATGAAGGCTGCTGCGCTTACCGCATATAAAAGGAGTATAAAACGAGCCCTAATTTCGAAATCATTTCAAACACTCTCAATTCTTCTCTCTCTCTCTCTCTCTCTCTCGTCTCACTTGCTCAGCTCAGCAATGGCGGTCCCCGTCGTAGGGTTTCCGCTCGTCACTCTCGCTCGCGTGATCGGAGTCCTGGTCTTAGCTCTGGTTCTCACTTGGAACGTGCACTACAGAGGTGGACTGGCGATTATCAACGAAAACAAGGATCTCATCTTCAATGTAAGCTTTCCGCGACTCAATTGTGGTGTTTTCTTTCTTCAATCCTTGTAAATCTATGCTGATCTTGATTCTTGTGTGCGCGGGAGAGAGATTCTTGAATTGGACTGGAATTGGACTAGAATTGAGTTCTTCTGTGTGATCTTTATTCAATTCTCGTAAATCTATGCGGATCTTGGTTCTTGTACGTGTGTGAGAAAGAGGATTCGACGTGGATGCGTGATCTGGAGTGGTTTTTGCTGTAGGTGCATCTGTGCTAGTCAATTGTCAAGAACATTTGCTTGTTTGTTCTCAATTACTGCTGATTTGATGAGGTTTTTATTCGTAATGCGAGTTTTCTTATCTTCAATGTAAAAGATTTCTGTGACTCGATTGTGCCGTTGTCTTTGTTTAATCGTCATAGTGTATGCGATCTTGATTCTTGTGTGTGCGAGAGAGAGAGAGAGAGAGAGGGCGATTCTTGAATTGTTGGTGTGATGTGGTTAGTGAGTTCCTTAGAGTGTATCATTGAGAGCGAAGCTGCTATGGTGGTGTAAAGAGGAGGGTCGACTTGGATGCTTGATCTGGAGTGCTTTTTTAGCTTTAGCGCATCTGTTGTGGTCAACTGTTTAAGAATATTTGATTGTTTGTTTAGAGAGTTGAGATTCTTAGCTTATCTGTTCTCAATTACTGCCGATTTGATGTGGTTTAATAGATTTTTACTTTATGGTTTTGGTTGTAAAATTGAAGCGTGCTTCTTGTTTTTTGGGATTTAGGTGGATGAGATCTTTGTTGTTGTTTCGGAAGATTCACTTGATTGAACAGTCAGAATGTGTATGTAATTGAAGCGAATGGTGAAACCTGTTGTTTGTAAAGATGTAGCTTACGTAGTGTGCTAAATCTGTTTTGAGTGTTGAAAATTTGTGCGTAATGCGCATTTTCTTTATTTTATTTTTTGTTGTTTCCATTTGTAATTCGTCCTTCAAATGTCATCACAAAAAAACCACAATGAAGGTTAGGACACAATCATCTTTATCACAACAGAACGGGAGTAGAAATTTAATGGACTTGATTCGTATTCTGACCCGTCATCAGTTAAGTTCCGTGGTTTGAGTGTTCGAAAATCAGATTGCTCTGTAGAAGCTAGTTAGCACGTTGTCCTTCCCAATACTGGAAGTTTTCTGTGCATACCTGTTTCGCATGTTCACCAGCTCCTGAATAAGTTTGCGCAACCAAGTGTTGATGATAGTTCTCCAGAAAAGTTCCATGAGAAGGACCTATCTGCAAAGATGTTAGGTTTTTGATAAACTTATAACGACGCCATAGTTGGACTATTGAGTTTCAATGAAAAAGTATAATGATAGAACAAAATAATTGAAAAAGAGTTCTGCTTAATATTTTTGAAGGAAAGATGACCTCTTATATCTTACCTAATCTTTTAGAAAATAAATGTTACTTGTTTGGATATGTGAAGATGTCATGTGATAATACGTTGGAAGTTGGAACCATGATTTCTCCCTTCACTTCTTTACCATGACTTGCCAGTTGCCACTTGGTTTAACTGAGGAATTACGTGAGATTCTTACGTGCCACTTTTGTGAAAGATAAACTTATTTCTGTTTGTTTACGCCAGAGCCTTCTGTAGGGAATATTATATCAAGGAAAGTTGATCTTTTGTTTTTTGTTTTTCATTAAATGGATACTCCCCTAAGAATAGTTTTGTAGTTTCAGAAGAAATAGAAGAAGAAAACTACTTTGTTTAGCATAATGAATCAGTTTCATATCTCAAATTCAATTGTGCGTGTTTATCCTGAATAAAAAATGGTACTTGCAAATTTCCATTCTTTCATGGGTTCAAAGTGTTATATTATGAGGATATTTTTTGTATCTTATTATTTCAGACTGATAGTTCATTGATAATGGTGCGAAAAGTGTGATTGGCATTATTTAATCAATAATGATCATGGTAGCTTGATCAGCATGTCTGAAATAATAAGATTGCACATTCTTCACACATAATAGCAATGATGAAAATGGAGTTTTTGCTGGCATAAATAAAATAACTACTTCTTGAACATAACTTTTTTTGTCCCATAGGTACATCCTGTATTGATGGTGCTTGGGCTCATACTTGTGAATAGTGAAGGTAAGCATGTTTTTCTCGTTCATCCAATGTTATACTTGTCAATAGTGAAGGTAAGCATGTTTGTCTCGTTCATCCAATGTTGCAGCTATTTCTGCACCTATATATGCACAAAAAAAAATTTGATTGTCTGGATCAAAGTACCTAATTTCAGATGGAAAGGTAAGATATGGACCGAGGCAAGAAAGCTATTATAGAATATAGATCTACTACTGAAATCTTTAGTTTCATTTTTGGAAGTTTTGGACTTAAACTCAATCTGAAAACAAAACTATGAAAGCAGTTTAATGAGACTTCTGAAAAACATAATTATTCCACAGGATTAGTCCTGTTACATGCCTCCACTATTCCACACACCATATAACAACCAAGGTTTGAAACTTCGACTTCGCCTATGGCTTCGCTCACTTAAAATTCGGAATTAATTTGAGGAAGTTAACTTCGACGATGGAAGTTTGACAAAAATTTGCGGTGTAGGGAAGTTTATGGAATTTCACTTTAAATGCTAGAAAACTCAAGTTTCTTCATAGAGACGCTAGAACTATGTTTTATTTGAATTTAGCCGAAGTTTAAATATATTTCTAGCATAGTCGAAGTTTTGGCCGAAGTTTCGATTTGAAGTTTCGGTCGAAGTTTGCTCAACTTCCACGAAACATGACAATTTTACTTCATTTTATATTAATTTTCATCGATGTTTTCGAAGTTCGGTCGAAGTTAGCCGAAGTTGAGTCGAAGTTTTGCAATTTTTCTATCGTTTATGAACTTCGCTTCGCTCACCTCAAAATCGACAAACTTCGCCCGAACTTCGCCAAAGTTTATCGATTTTTAAACCTTGATAACTCCTTGTCATATCAAATGTAGCAAGATCCTTGATTACATTGACATGAACTTCGTGGGAGTGAAACTCTAGAATTACTCGCCATATTGGTCACATTGAACTTTAGTATTATTCCTAGCCAAATTACATTTATCTGGACATTACAGGACTTGAAACTTCATAATTTTGTTTCTTTGGGTGTGCATCTAAGGTTTTTCTTTTCTTTTGTTTCCTTTTTCATTTTTCCACTTGAGCTAGGTATTAACTTTATTATCAATACTTTCTAAGGAGGTAATAGTACATTCCCTCTTTTTTCCATGTATGTTAAAGAACTCTCATACTCATTTATGGGATATTATTTTTTCCAGTAGCTTCAACATCATATACAACAACAATTAGTTGGGGTTGACTCCTTGAGTGATACACTTACATTCGCCTGAAAAAAAAAAGAAAAAATAATTCCATTCGACTCAATTAGATGCAGTTGATGGTGTGCTTTAGATAGCCTTAAACTGTCGAATTCATTCAGCTTCTTTGGTGTTGAATTTTCTAAATGGAGCATTGCCGGTCGTGTTCGGATTTATCTAAACCTCTGCAGCTGCACTTCCCTAATTTTTGCCTCTATTAGGGCAACACCTTAACATCATAAACATATTCTTTTTTTCTTTTTTTTTTTTTTTTTCAATGATAAAGGAGGACTCTGACGCCCATTTTTCATACCGAAAAATGGGTAAGGGAGGTCTCAAACTCATTTTTCATACCCGAAAAGTGGGGGAGGGAGGCCCCAAGCTCATTTTTCATTCTTGGTAAATGGAGGAGGGTTGCGATAGGTTGACGGTACCCAGCGTAAAAGTTTGTCACTTTTCATGAAATGGATCAAACATATATAAACGTTGGGGCGTTCCCACCTAGCGGCGCGTACCATCTGAGCCGGGCGTAGTGAGAAATGAGCAAGGGTGTTGGTTTGGAAAGCTCACCATCAATTGCACTTAATCGAGCCCAATGGAAAAGTTTGATCCATGTACCCGACCCCAATTAATTTGGGACTGAGGCTATGTTGTTGTTGTTGTTTGTTGTTGTTGTTGTTGTCGTTGTAATTGGCTGGATAGTTTCCATTTCCTCACTTGTGCACAATGTGCAGTCTGAAGGTTTATATAAGAAAGGAAAGTGATGAATATACTTTTCAATGCATACATTCTCACAAGGGCTAGAATCTTTTCAACGTACATGGAGATGTAACCTCGATGTCTAATCTGAAAAGCTTAAGAAATAAATGTATGTATCAAAAGTATGTTAATCTTTTATTACAAAAATAATTTCTTAGAAAGAGGTACATTAGGCACTGACTATACAAGTCCAGCAACGTTTCGAAAGTATTGTGCTAGAAGTAGGAGTTTTAGCTTTGCTCCATAATTTCAAACACCTTGGAGGCCCTTTTATGAAAACGTCTTCATGCAATTCCTCTTCTGGGAAGTCCCATTAATACATGTCATTTATTTCCCACCTCTTAAGATTCTTTTCAGAATCTCATGATTTGCTAGTCAAAATCCTTCTAATGCTTTAGTGATTGGGTAATCCCTTGTTATTTGTGACTGGCTATGGAAAGTCATAATAACCAATCACCTGTTTCCACTGAAAAACACGAAAGCTCCAACATCAGTCTGCAGTATCTTTTTTTTTTTTTTTTTTTTTGAAAATTCTGCAGTATCTTTCGTTAAAGCACTAATAGTGCATGGTGCAAGATTTAAACTTCGTTCATTACAACGTTGCATTTAAAGGTAATGGGTGCAAACGAATATGGAGTATGCTCTGACATTTTTTATTTCATGGAGTGTGGATGGAAATTAGATGAAGGACTCTTTTTTAACTCGCTAAGCGATATCCACTAAGTCACAAACGAGACTATTCATATTCTAGAAGTGGGAGCTATTTTTTACTTGGGATGGTTTTAGGATCCTATTTGCTTTTCTAACCCTGATGCACCGATGGCAAAACATCTTGGATCCAATGCATTTTATGCCCATTTTAAAGTAAAAAATAAGTACGTAAAACAGTTCGTATAAGAGTTTTTGTTTCGTGATCTTTCTTTACAGTTTATCTCTTTTATATATTTCTTCCTTAATGATCAACTTTACGGATTCATTTTGAGGTTTTTCCCTCCCGGTGCAAAAAATAGTTCCGCAACACCATTTCTACAAGTGTGTAGAACTGACTTCCCTTTTTGTCTGTTCAACATCATATCTATTATTGTATCAGGATGAGGATGCATTACCGTTCCATCTAGAATCAAGAGTTGCCAATTGAATGATTGCTGCAGGCTTCCTGTGGATACTAACTGAATTCCTTATGGTGGGCATAGATTTCATATTCTCATACATATTAGCCTTTTTTATTTCTTTTTCATTTAGAACATTTTTATTTGTTCTGCAACTTTTTAATTCACGTGATCAGACTCAAGAGCCGATTATCAGTTATTGCATTGGCGAAATGACATCATTGTCGAACACTTCAAATATTTGTTTCAGTGTTCCTGCAGTTTTGCTTGGCTTATTATCTTAGCTGAAGAGAAATGTCAAGTAGATTTTTTAAGCTATCATCTTTATCTAACGAGTCGGACTGTCTTAGATTTTTTAAGCGAAAGTTGGTTTTTATGTTGATAATTTTATTTACATGCTTATTATACTTCCTGAATTTGTTCCTAAGGTCTGATCAGAAAATGTTCAAAACTATATATTCCAAGCCAACTAAGAGCAGCCATGATACCTTTTTCTGAACGCTAAATTTGTTGTGCATGCAGCTATGCTTGCTTACAAGTCAGTCTCTGGAACAAAAAGTTTCAAAAAGCGGGTTCACCTCGTGTTACAATTCTTAGCTTTGATTTTGAGCGTGATAGGCTTGTACGCAGCTTGGAAATTCCACATCGACAAGGGCATCGATAATTTCTACAGCCTTCACTCCTGGTTGGGTCTGGCTTGTCTATTCTTGTTCGTATGTCAGGTAATTTTTCATGTCTTTTTACCTTACATATAAATAAATAGTAACAGACGTTCTCTTTACTAACGATTCATTTTGGTGTTTATCGCCCATGTTGTTGTTCTTTCTGGCAGTGGCTCATAGGGTGTACTACCTTTTTGTACCCTGGCGGCTCAAGAAACCGCAGATCCGTTGTATTGCCATGGCATGTATTCTTTGGGATCTTTATATATGCCCTTGCCATCTCTACTGCCGCCACCGGGATCCTAGAGAAGCTCACATTCCTTCAAAGCAACAAGGTCATTTTTGTGAATAATATTTTATGTTTTTTATTTAATTCAAGTTTTTTTATTCTAAATAAATAAATAGTAGTTCATGTGATGAAAATAATAATGTTTTCTTTTTTATTCAATTCCACCGTTGAATTAAATAAGCCATGTTAGATCCACTTTGCGTGCGTCGACTGGCACGACGCATTTGTGGAACAACCTTGCCTTTCTTCTGCCTAGAAGTGGAGGCCTCTTTTGTGGAGTGGGAGGACTCAACTTGTTTTCTCTTCCACCTGCCTTGCCTCCGATTGGAGACCCGGTGTCCTCCCACCCGCATCCTCAACTTCTTGCTCGCACTCCACAAAAGACGAAGGTGGACTAATCTCCCGAGCCGCTGAATTTCATCCTCCCACCCGCATCCTCAACTTCCCGCTCCCCTTATCCAATATTCCTGCGGTGTCGTGATTGTGCCTCCCACATATAACGGTGACATACCATAAGGAGTCGACATTTTCCTTTACGTTAATAAGGAAAGGGCATCCACATTTATTTGTACCGGTTGGAGTCCTCGCATTTTCATCATTTCTTGATTTCTTTAAAATTTTGGCCGCTTTCCCTTCCCTACTCTCGAGCCGGCCCCCTATATGTCCCAGGACCTCTCACAGCAAGTTTCACCCTTCCCCGCGCTTAATGCCCGGGCATCCGAGCACTTCGTTACTAACACAAACTTGTTCTCCCGACCTATCATTTTAAGCCATGAAATAGCCGCTTCTCGAGAGGGGAATGGCTTACAAGGTGTAAAAGTGTCCTTGTAGTCCGGAAAATTACTAGATACCAAGCATTACTCCAATACAAACAAGTGTAACATTATAATCAACCAAAATGTACAAGACAAAGACAATTACCATAACACCCCAAAAAACAGTTCTCGGTTTGTACAGTCCGATACTTTATTCGAGTCTCGCTCACGTACGACCGAGAGTTACTCAAGACTCTCGGTCGTACCATACCGTGACTGCGTGAAACCTCTCGGTCCTCTATGACCGAGACATTCTGTACATCTCGGTCTGCGAGGCCGAAACAATCGCGCACCCAGACGAAACTTCGGATAACCGCAATAAAAACACAATAAATTTGCAAAATTACCTCAAGTACGACCTCCTCTTGCAGAAGTAGTACAATCATCCATTATATAGTGGAAACAAGTTCGGATTTGAAGAAAATAAACCCTACGTTGACAAACAAATCATCATTTTCACGCTTTTACACAACTAAACAGTTCTAAAAAATCATCATATGGTTGTCAAACATTGTTACATCGTCGGATGATGTCAATCCGCAAGAATCGATCAACGCTCGCCAAACGCAATGTGGCTTTGTGGTTCAACCTTGTGGTGGGGTGCCTTTTTTCTTTGTCAAAATGATTTGTGGGGTTTGAATCACTATATATACAAGGGCAAAATGGTCTTTTCCAGTTTTTTGGAATTTTACAAATACTTTGGGTGTCCTCATTAAACGGTGGGGTGCCCTTAGCGGCCCTCAAAAAGTTGAGACGTCCACGATTATCAAGAAAAAAAATTACTCACAATTTTTGCCACACAGATTCAAAGATCGGATTAGAGCACCAACAATATTGCTCGGGGGATGGGTCTTGCTGACGAAGACATTTTTTTGTACCTAATTTCTCTATCAAGTCTATATGATTTTGGGTCTAAAAAAAGTCTATATGTGATTTTCTTTTGATCAAAGTCTATGCGTAATTAATGCAAGTAAGCAAAAGCGAGGTTTTTGCAACGAAAGATATAGTCGTATTAAGACAACGAAAGATATAGTTGTATTAAGGAACCGATATGCTCCTAATTGTGTTGTGACAAGAACTCCGTGTACTGTTACAACTATAATCCCGAAATTAACGACTTGTTGGTGCCCCTTGATTTGTGCATCGACGTATGAGTTCATAATTAATACATAAAAATAACTTTTTAAGTAAATTAAACATATAAAGATTTGTTGGTCATTACATTATTATTATTAAGTTTATATATTATTTAATAAATCATTACATGTGATTTTTCAATATTAACAATTTGTTATGATATGTCAATTATATATTGATTAAGTTTTACCAACGTAACATTCAACAATACTTATTTTTCTTAAAAAAGTATTTGATTTTGTATATGGTGTATCTAATTTTATTATTGTTAGATTATAAAATTTTATAAATTATACACGCTTTTGTATAAGGAGCAAATATATAATTCTTGTGAACAAAGTTATAAATTAATAAATTATTACAATGTTAATTTTGATTAACTAGTTCGCCATAGAAACATATATTAATTATATTATTTTTTATAGTGTATAATAACTTTAAATAATGCTTTTTGAAGTGAAAATTTGTCTAAGCTTTATCAACAAACACTTTTTTTAAATAAAAATTTATCTAAAAGGAAAAAAAATATATCTTCTATCACAATAGTATAAAATATACTCAATTCAAGCTTTTTTAGAATACACACTATACATTTATTAAAATATATATAAAAAATATACATGATGGAGAGACAGTTGATCTTATAAGGATCTAATATATTGATTGTAAGCTTGATAGTAAGGATCTAATGTATTGATTATTGAGTTGTATACGTGAGTTAAGATAAACGTTCAAACCCACGTTTGCCTTCGCGTAGTCTTGTGATAAAAAGATTAAAATCAAAAAATGTTTTTATAACCTTGAAACTTAACATATATGTTTGTGTGTTTGTGTGTCGTGTGATGCACCTAGGGATATGTGCATGCTCGCTTGTGTCGGCCCAAGAAGAGGGGCAAGTGGGGCGACCGCCTCGGGCCCCAGCCCCCTTGGGGCCTCACTTTTTCAAAAAAAAAAAATATGTATATATTTTTTGGATAGTTAAAAAACTTACTATTGGTGATTGAAAGATACAAAGTTGTTAAGCATGCCAATTGTTTATATACTTTTCAAATTATATTTCAATTATCTAATTTGACTCATAGTTGTTTCTAGTTATTCTCTTATAGAGATTTATCCTCTTCTTTAATTACATTTTGTAATTGTGGTTATGATTTACTTTTTTTTTTTTTTTTTGAAGTATATATGGTTGAACTTTAATTAATATGAAATGTTTTAAGAATGCCTTAAAGAAGTCTTTTATGTCATGCTATTGTGCATTGATTGAGCAAGTATTTTTTATATTTTACATTGTCTTACATAATTAAGAATGATCATATATTCTTTCACACGTTGTGCTTTTATATAGGATCTCACTTTGTTCATGTTGGTTAATCGAAGGTGATAAATTTGTTATTTTAGAATACTATATAAAAACCCTTTTGATTTTGATGATAAAAATGTTACCATTATCAAACCTAGAGGGGAAAATGTTGAATCAAAATTATTTAAGTATTATTAGCTTTACGTTATTTAAAGTAATATCTTAATGTGTATGGGAAACGCGTGTTTTTTTTTTTTTTTCAAGTGTTCATAATTAAGGGGCCCAAAATTTTGATTTCACTTAGGGCCCCTAAATACTTAGGAACAGCCCTGGTGCTCGCTACAATAGGCAACATGCAAATAAGTGGGTTAAATTTCTAGTAATTATAAGTGAAAATACACAAACGCGTTATTAAAAAAAAAAGAAAAAAGAAAAATACATTAATACACATGTATATAATGTCCAAATTGGTGCCTTCTGCTGAATGTGGCTTATGGCGATCACCCTTTGGGCCCTGTCCCACGGTACACGAGAGAAAACAAGTCAAGAAACTTAATCTGCTTTTTTGCTAGAGCACAGAGAAGAGATCCAAGCAGCAGACATCCAATCCAATTGTTGCAACCACCTCCACTAAACTTGCAAAGACCAGATGATGATCAACAAAGAAAATGAAAATATAGTGTTAGATTGAAGAAGAAAGAAAAGAAAGAAATTTTGTGCTACAACATGGGCCGTGGCTAATCTAAAAACAACAATAATCCATAAGGCGCTTGTTTCATAATATCAAACATTGTTCCCAAATTTGCAGAGTGAAACAAAGTATATAATTAAGCCTCACCTGGTTTTTTCGGTTCCATGCACAGGTACTTTCTTTCCCTGGCCTGTCAGTCTTCTTGTTCAATTCAATTGAAGTCCTCAGCAGCAAATAATTTGTAACACAGTCCAACAGCTCTTGGCGCAATCTAGATTGCGCGAAAAATATAAGTTATGTCCATTGAGCCTTAAGCAGTGGGGGAGCTGTGTGGCTCAAGCCCTGGTGGCTCTAAGGGGTAGCTTTAGAACAATCCTGTATTGCCTAGGCATGATCAGAGGTTGTGCCGCTACGACAACTTTCATTGATAGCTTTTCCTAGCAGAAACATACCGGCATTTTGCATCGACCGAGCTTAAATCAAGATCCGTAGCATTCAACAAAAATCTTTTTTTTCCAGTAGTCATCCAAGCAGCCATTCGGGAGCAGAATATGTCGAGTAGAGTCCAATGCCATCGGTGCGCTTTTCTTTACTCAACGAACTATCCATCACTTGGTTCATGGAGATGGTATAGGATCATGGCAGTAGAGTGCTTTGCTCGGCGTAGAGTATCAAATTGATACCTGTGTTTTACACAAAATTTCAGAAACTCTTCCCTGTTCTCAATGAACTTATTGCATATAATTCCGTCTTCGTCTCTATGGTCGAAAGCAATATCATTCACCTCAGCCTGAAGGACACAAAATCAAGAAATTAAAGGAGAAGCAACTTCCTGAAAGTGTGTATAAGCAAATGAAAATGAAGAAGTGTATGTGGAACAATTGTCACATAAGGTAATCATTTATGAGAAAAAAAAAAAAAACATTGGTTAAATTACCTGTAAAAATATATGTTTCTTCTTGTACTTGGTTGGAGGTTTCTCGCAATCACTAAGGTCTTGCTCTTTATTGTAACATCTGCAACAAGAAAAATAAAAAGAAGGTTCAAAATCGATCCTGATCTACGAAAGCCACTCCTAACGCATGAAAGAATGGTGTATTATCACAAGTGCTAAAAGCTAAAGCTTGATATTGCTAAAAACATGAGGGGAGGACTGAAAAAGAGAACATGCTGGGAAAAAAAAAAAATTATGTCAAGCTTACTCGTCGCAAAGCACAAAATGCTGGCATTGATTGCAGAACCACCGCTTTCCAGATGAAATTGTCTTAAAACATAGCGCACAGGAAAATTGAAGGTGCACTACTATTAAATTCTTTTTGACCTTCTTTACGTTGATTGTACTTCCAAACTACAGAAAAATCGAATACACAAATCAATAGACTATTAACAGGTATAAGAGAAAAAGCAATAGAACTGATAAAAAGTTAAGAACTGAGAGTGCATTTGAGAAAGCTTAAAAATAAATGTTTGGGCGACAGTATGAAGAATTGAGTTTAATAATGAATAAAATTGGATATGCATTCAATGAAAAGAGAGTACTGAAGATGACATATGCTATTAAAGAGGAATGATTTTTGAACCATCACGATATAGTCTAATTAATAGATGAAAAAAAATGTAATATATACAATAATTATTCATAAAGGATAATTTTATTTGTACTTTTACTTAAAGTATTGAACAGCAACAAATGCATATTTCCTTATTTCTAAGCAATGGAAGGATTAGCTCTTAAAACAAGACAAAAACAATAAGCAGAAAGGAAAATTTTGAGAGGAACATTACTTTTTTCATGAGCAGAATATCCTTGGCTGAGTTCTCATATGAATCAGGACTTGAAGAATTAGGCTTTTTTCTCTTCCTACTTGTCAAAGCTTCCCTTTCGCCTCTTTCTTCTAGTTTCTTGATGAAATCAATTACTTTGTCAGTTATACTTTGAAAAAAACCACCTTCGAAAAATGGCAGATTGGTTGCTGTCATTTTATTCTCACTATGAGGCCCATAAAAGTGCTCATGTAAGTAAGAAAAAGCAACCGCAACTTTTCCTTTGATCGCCTTTTCTATCATAAACTGATACCTGCACAATGAGCACATTATAAAAAATTGATGCAAATGTTTTTGAATGTAACATGTAAGGGAAAGAGTGGAGAGATGGGAGTTACGTACCAATTTTGAAGCTTTTCGCTAGTAGGTATATTCTGATCATCAGGATGACAATATAAGATATAGTCCTCTTTTTTCTTAGGAGGACATATCCATATATGACACTTAGCCAAACCTTGTCTTTTGCAGTAGTCCATATATCCAATCTGAAACACAATATGGACAACATCAGATAGAGAAGTGCTGAGAAGCACACAATTCTAAAAAGACTAGAAGTAATATTTTAATTACCAGAAGTTCATGGAAAACAAAGGTTCTAAGAGCTTCTCCATGCACGGTTTTTATTTGTGGCCTCAAATGTTTGACAGAATCAATATATGAAATATAAACACTGTCTTTATTTGGGTAGTCACATTCCGGACCATATTCTTGGGCAAACATTGCAAAGACGATTACATCAACCTGCTCAATCTTCTGAAACAGTAAAATGACCTGAATTGAAAAATAAACTTCGTTAATAACCAACAACAACGACGACAACATAGCCTCGATCCCAAATTAAGCTGGGGTCGGCTACATGAATCAAACTTTTCCATTGTACTCGATTAAGTGCAATTGATGGTGAGCTTTGCAAACCATTCAAATCTCTCCTAATTAATGCATCCCATGTTAACTTTGGTATGCCCCTACCTCGTTGAATTTCTACGCTTTTTATTGAGTCAAGTTTTGTAGTCGGGGCATTTGCCGTCTTTGGAGTGACCAAACCACCGCAACCGCCCTTCCCTAATCTTTGTATCAATTGGTGCTACTCCTACTTGTCTTCGAATTTCTATATTTCTTATTTTATCTTTACGAGTTTTACCACACATCCATCTAAGCATAACTTCGTTAATAACCGTGGGGAGAAAATGCAATTTTGCCGCAAGTTCTTTAGCTTTGCAAAAATATTCAAGGTAAATCATACCTTTAACTTGTAGGGGAATTCTCGAGGGTAATTTTCTCGTTGAAGAAAATCCCAAAACCTCTGGTTCACTTTATAACTCTTGTCGACGCTGCAAACCACCCGGACAGTAAGACCTTCAGCTCCTTCTACCTGGTGATCAAGAAATGTAAAACATCAATCAATCAATCAAATGGACGATGTGGATAAGTCTTGTTAATCAGATAAACAAGAAGCACACATACACAAAAAAAACTAGTTAAAATGATTTAAATAGTGAATGGAGCATTACTTCAGTTGTGCTCTTTCCAAGAGCTTCTGCCCTTTCTCGTCTCTCTTGCTCAAGACTCGCAAATAATCTCTTCTCTATATGATCACTGAGCATGGTTCTTGGCAATTCTTTTGCACCTGGTACAGCACTCGGTGGCAAGGGAACACGCTCTTCATGTTGAATCTCATGTATGTAGCATCTCGGACAAGTATAGTCCGGTTCTTCCTCCTTGTTCTTCGTAGCATTAAAGAGAGCACAAATATGATGCTGCCAGCCTCCACATTTAGCACACTCCACCCACTGAAGATAAAAGAAAGCAATAATTAATCACATTTTTATGGCACTAGAAAATTTAGATTTGTTATGCAATAATAATATCAGCGAAAGTAGTGAAGGGAAAAATTCCGATCGTACCTCCTCTCCTGCTGCCTTATGTTCCTTCTCTACCATTTCGCCATCGGGAATGATTTTGCAAGTTTTTTTTTTCACTTTTGCAAAGATTGCAAATAAATAACTTCTTATCGTTCAGCATTCCAGAGAGATATTTTTCGTCTTTCTTGATGTATGCACCACAATTTGAGCAGAGAATTGGGTCCGCATGAAAACGGAAAACTGATACATCGCACAATCTACATTTGATTTCATTCAATAGAGTTGGATTGTCCCTCTCTGTGATATTCTGTTCAAAACAAATACATTAGTACTACAAACTCAGTTTTACAATGAAACCTTGCTACTTAAGCTGGTTTCCAAGGAAAAATGAACTCAAGATTTTATATAACAATGTATACTGATTCAAGTTCCTTGATTAGTATAAGCTC
The DNA here is from genome assembly GCA_039657325.1 of Stephania cephalantha. Taxonomy (NCBI): domain Eukaryota; kingdom Viridiplantae; phylum Streptophyta; class Magnoliopsida; order Ranunculales; family Menispermaceae; genus Stephania; species Stephania cephalantha. The sequence goes on along the minus strand of CM077575.1, from coordinate 45,477,133 downwards.
TAGCTAACCTCAACATTAACTTGCCAAAGAGTTGCAATGTGCTCTTCAATTTGCGCCACGGTGAACGTGTCCATCAACGACAAAACCTTTTCCTCCGACTCCTCAGGAATTTCTCCAGCATTGTTCTCCAAACATGAGTCATCAACAGGCTCCGTTTCACAGTCACGTTCATTAGACGCAGGACAGTGTATTTGAACTTGAGTTGCACATAGATTGTCATTTTCTGTGCCTTCTGTATCACATTCAGAATATAAAGGTAAACTCAGCAGCAGCTGAGACTCTCTGTAACTTTCATGCGCTATGAGTGACTCGACTTCTTTCAAAGAATTGATGCACTTCTCACCTAAATCTTCTTCTTTTTGCAGGCCTTGAGGGTGTCCAAAAATGTCAATCTCAGTGCGCATAGCAAAGGAACTTTTCAAAGGACTAGGCCTACTTCGGGAAGGTCCGTCCGGTAACTGTGGTGCCAATTGAAGATAATTCTGGTTAAGTGACATTGGATCAATGTTTTGATGATGATCAAATTGTTGAAACTGTGAATCCCAGGATCCAAAGTAGAGTGATCCTATCCCATGTTCTGGCACTCCTAGTATTGACTGTTGATTCATTTGATATGGCACATATTGCTGTAAGGTTTGCTGTTGCCACTGCTGAAAATTTGGAATCTGCCCTTCAAATTGTTGCACATTTTGATAGCACATTGTTCGTGCTGGAATAGATGAGTTCCAGTCCGAGTACGGGTATAGACGTTCGTCTCCAGGAATTACAGGAATGCCTAGTCTTGACTGTTGGTTCACTTCAAGTGGTACATGTTGCAGTAGCATTTGATGTTGAGACTGCTGAGAGTTCAGAATCTGCTGCCCAAACTGTTGGGCATTGCGGAGTACTGCAGCAACCACTGGAGGAGCCTGTGCTGGATTAATGGTTGAATTCCAGTCTGACAAGTTTGTGTTCAAATAACTGTTTTCAGGAATTGTTGAATTCAATTCAAATGTCACATATTGCTGTAAAGCTTGATGTCGAGACTGCTGAGAGTTCGGAATCTGCTGCTTAAACCGTCGAAAATTGTTCAAAGCCAATGGGCCATTTTGATAAATTGTATTAGACGAATTCCCTCGGACTTCATTAAACACTGGAGGAACCTGAGCTACAAAAGATGAATTGCAGCCTACTAAGTCTGAGTTTAAAGCTCTAGATGAACCGAAGCCATTTCCCAAATTATGCTCCAAAGCAGACTGATTAAGATTTTGGTTATTCCCTGCATGTAGTTAATTGGTGTCATCAGAATCCAGTGAGATACAATCACAAGGTAGACTTTTAATCTCAATATAAATCTCGTTGTTTTTAATTCACTTCGACAAAAGGCGATAAATATATAGAAAACCAAGAAAATTAACCAACCATGTACAATGCAAATAAGTAACCATATATACCATGGTTGCCGTCTGAAGGAACAGACGTGTCACGGAAAGCGGGAGCCGGAATGCTTGAGCTTCCTGGCAACGTTGATGGTGCTGCTGATGATGAGGAGTTAGGCACGCCGGACCCATTCCGACGGGATCTTATACCATCAATATATTGCTTCAGCCTCTTCGGCAACGTCTTCGGATCCTCATACTCCGCCTGTAAATGGAACTCATGCATAGTTGTGTGACCATATATGGACATTCATTCAAACACAATTAATGTAAACAAAAAGTTGTGAAACTATTGTATAACTAATTATTAGTTTAGATTTTAGAACTTCCAAGAGAGCTTGTAACATCAAGTGGAGAGCCATTCAAATCACTGTCAACTGAGATTTAGACTATGACGACGAAGACGACGACGACGACAACATGAGATCACATACCTTTGTTTCAGCAGTATGAAATAGAAACATCTCCACTCGAGTTGCAGCATTGTCTAGATGTTGTACGTTCGATTCCGACTTCCTTCCCAGCAATATGCATATCCTCCTGTACAAGTAAAAAAAAAAAAAAAGATCATAAAGTTATGAACAAAATAAAATCATAAAAATGTAACAACAAGGCCTCGGACATCAAAATACAAAACGTTCTCTGGTAAGAATAATAATAATAAAAAAAAACACGCATCACATATACTTCGGTTCTTGAAAAACAATTAAGATTCTTGCGGCCTCAATCCATGATAAATAAATAATTAAATTAATTGTAGACCTAAAAGCAATAACTACAACTTATAACACGTTTTTTATGGAATTTGTCGAATCAAAATAATGGCTGAAAAAAGTTGAGACGTTCACGATTATCAAGAAAAAAAAATTACTCACAATTTTTGCCACACAGATTCACGTGCCCTCTTGATCCCAGGGCCATTATGCCATGAACGTCGTTGCAAGAATGGATCGGATTTCGAGCACCGACATTGCTCGGGGATGGTGTCATGCGACGAAGACATTTTTTTGTACCTAATTTCTCTATCAAGTCTATATGATTTTTGGGTCTAAAAAAGAGTTTATATGTGATTTTCTTTTGATCAAAGTCTATGCATAATTAATGCAAGTAAGCAAAAGCGAGGTTTTTGCAACGAAAGATATAGTTGTATTAAGGAACCGATATGCTCCTAATTGTATTGTGACTAGAACTCCGTGTACTGTTACAACTATAATCCCGAAATTAACGACTTGTTGGTGCTTGTGCATGCATCTCGATGTGAATCTAAGGGATGCCAGCCAGCATTAGCCATAATCTTATCTTGTGCGTGTTTCAAGCTCGGGCTGCATGTAGTTGTAGTAGAAATCAATTTTGTAATAATTATCTACAACGTGGCTTTTTTTTTTCATAAAAGCTAAAATATAATATTTCAATATCTACCAATAAAATAAATCATAGTAAATATAGTGTAACGATTTACTATAGTCAAATAATAACTCCATCCCACGCATTCTTTTGTACCTAATTTCTCTATCAAGTCTATATGATTTTTGGGTCTAAAAAAGAGTCTATATGTGATTTTCTTTTGATCAAAGTCGATGCAGAATTAATGCAAGTAAGCAAAAGCGAGGTTTTTGCAACGAAAGATATAGTTGTATTAAGGAACCGATATGCTCCTAATTGTATTGTGACTAGAACTCCGTGTACTGTTACAACTATAATCCTGAAATTAACGACTTGTTGGTGCCCCTTGATTTGTGCATGCATCTCGATGTGAATCTAAGGGATGCCAGCCAGCATTAGCCATAATCTTATCTTGTGCGTGTTTCAAGCTCGGGCTGCATGTAGTTGTAGTAGAAATCAATTTTGTAATAATTATCTACAACGTGGCTTTTTTTTTTCATAAAAGCTAAAATATAATATTTCAATATCTACCAATAAAATAAATCATAGTAAATATAGTGTAACGATTTACTATAGTCAAATAATAACTCCATCCCACGCATTCTTTTGTATCTAATTTCTCTATCAAGTCTATATGATTTTTGGGTCTAAAAAAGAGTCTATATGTGATTTTCTTTTGATCAAAGTCGATGCGTAATTAATGCAAGTAAGCAAAAGCGAGGTTTTTGCAACGAAAGATATAGTTGTATTAAGGAACCGATATGCTCCTAATTGTATTGTGACTAGAACTCCGTGTACTGTTACAACTATAATCCTGAAATTAACGACTTGTTGGTGCCCCTTGATTTGTGCATCGACGTATGAGTTCATGCATCTCGATGTGAATCTAAGGGATGCCAGCCAGCATTAGCCATAATCTTATCTTGTTCGTGTTTCAAGCTCGGGCTGCATGTAGTTGTAGTAGAAATCAATTTTGTAATAATTATCTACAACGTGGCTTTTTTTTTTCATAAAAGCTAAAATATAATATTTCAATATCTACCAATAAAATAAATCATAGTAAATATAGTGTAACGATTTACTATAGTCAAATAATAACTCCATCCCACGCATTCTTAATTACATTTTATTTTTTACATAAAAAATAAATTTTATTTAGTGGAAGTGGAATTTGTCACTCTTTAATATTTTTCTTAAACTCGTTTGATTGCAAAGAAAATGTTATTTGTAAAACGAACATTTTTTTAAGAAAGTTTTCTTAAGTAATTGTTTATAAGGAAATTTTTTTGCATGTGTTTGATAGCACATATAAAATCTTTTCTCAAAACTCACCAACAACAAATCTCGAAATAAATGATGAAAAACTTATTAACATATGTATAATGAATATATATGAATCTCGTATGGGTCTTAATATGAAGACTCATTTTCTTAAAAGAAAACTCAATTTGTCCACCTTAATATATAGGTGGAAAAATAATCAAGAAAATTTTGGCTATCATCGCACAAAAATATCGTTTTCCATGTAATTTATTTTTTTAATTGAAATATTCTCATTATTCGTCCAATCAAACATGACCTTAATGAAAAATGAAATATTATTTAAAACAAAATTAAATAATTAAATACGATAGATACACTTTTTACTAAATTAACGCACTAAGATATTTTTGTCATAAGCGTTAGAATATTTTATTAAAATCTTGAAATGCTACGAGCATCTCCAATAAAACGATATAAATTGGGGTGAAAATAAATGCAACGTAAGATAGATAAACATTGAGTCAATGAACCACAAGGCTTTTTAATGCAACTTTTTAAAAAAAAAAAAAAAAAAAAAAAAAGTAAAAGTAAAAGTAAAATATCCTCCATGTGGAGTCTGACGTGGACCACTTTCTGACTGGAAGCTGTTGAGTCTGCCCAATGAAGGCTGCTGCGCTTACCGCATATAAAAGGAGTATAAAACGAGCCCTAATTTCGAAATCATTTCAAACACTCTCAATTCTTTTCGATCAAATCTCTGTCTCTCTCTCTCTCTCTCTCTCGTCTCACTAGCTCAGCAATGGCGGTCCCCGTCGTAGGGTTTCCGCTCGTCACTCTCGCTCGCGTGATCGGAGTCCTGGTCTTATCTCTGGTTCTCACTTGGAACGTGCACTACAGAGGTGGACTGGCGATTATCAACGAAAACAAGGATCTCATCTTCAATGTAAGCTTTCCGCGACTCAATTGTGGTGTTTTCTTTCTTCAATCCTTGTAAATCTATGCTGATCTTGATTCTTGTGTGCGCGGGAGAGAGATTCTTGAATTGGACTGGAATTGGACTAGAATTGAGTTCTTCTGTGTGATCTTTATTCAATTCTCGTAAATCTATGCGGATCTTGGTTCTTGTACGTGTGTGAGAAAGAGGATTCGACGTGGATGCGTGATCTGGAGTGGTTTTTGCTGTAGGTGCATCTGTGCTAGTCAATTGTCAAGAACATTTGCTTGTTTGTTCTCAATTACTGCTGATTTGATGAGGTTTTTATTCGTAATGCGAGTTTTCTTATCTTCAATGTAAAAGATTTCTGTGACTCGATTGTGCCGTTTTCTTTGTTTAATCATCATAGTGTATGCGATCTTGATTCTTGTGTGTGCGAGAGAGAGAGAGGGCGATTCTTGAATTGTTGGTGTGATGTGGTTAGTGAGTTCCTTAGAGTGTATCATTGAGAGCGAAGCTGCTACGGTGGTGTAAAGAGGAGGGTCGACTTGGATGCTTGATCTGGAGTGCTTTTTTAGCTTTAGCGCATCTGTTGTGGTCAACTGTTTAAGAATATTTGATTGTTTGTTTAGAGAGTTGAGATTCTTAGCTTATCTGTTCTCAATTACTGCCGATTTGATGTGGTTTAATAGATTTTTACTTTATGGTTTTGGTTGTAAAATTGAAGCGTGCTTCTTGTTTTTTGGGATTTAGGTGGATGAGATCTTTGTTGTTGTTTCGGAAGATTCACTTGATTGAACAGTCGGAATGTGTATGTAATTGAAGCGAATGGTGAAACCTGTTGTTTGTAAAGATGTAGCTTACGTAGTGTGCTAAATCTGTTTTGAGTGTTGAAAATTTGTGCGTAATGCGCATTTTCTTAATATCTTGTCTATTATTTAGGTTAAGAGAGTCAATTTGATGATTTTCTACGTTGATTTAACTATAGTTAGTTGAACTACCTTAACTGTTCATTGTGGACGTTTTCTTTGTTTTCAGTCACCATAGATGAGCTGCATTTTATAATTTTGTGATGCTATCGGATCAGATCTCTGTGTTTCCCATAAGAATGAGCATTGTCTTTATTTTATTTTTTGTTGTTTCCATTTGTAATTCGTCCTTCAAATGTCATCACAAAAAAACCACAATGAAGGTTAGGACACAATCATCTTTATCACAACAGAACGGGAGTAGAAATTTAATGGACTTGATTCGTATTCTGACCCGTCATCAGTTAAGTTCCGTGGTTTGAGTGTTCGAAAATCAGATTGCTCTGTAGAAGCTAGTTAGCACGTTGTCCTTCCCAATACTGGAAGTTTTCTGTGCATACCTGTTTCGCATGTTCACCAGCTCCTGAATAAGTTTGCGCAACCAAGTGTTGATGATAGTTCTCCAGAAAAGTTCCATGAGAAGGACCTATCTGCAAAGATGTTAGGTTTTTGATAAACTTATAACGACGCCATAGTTGGACTATTGAGTTTCAATGAAAAAGTATAATGATAGAACAAAATAATTGAAAAAGAGTTCTGCTTAATATTTTTGAAGGAAAGATGACCTCTTATATCTTACCTAATCTTTTAGAAAATAAATGTTACTTGTTTGGATATGTGAAGATGTCATGTGATAATACGTTGGAAGTTGGAACCATGATTTCTCCCTTCACTTCTTTACCATGACTTGCCAGTTGCCACTTGGTTTAACTGAGGAATTACGTGAGATTCTTACGTGCCACTTTTGTGAAAGATAAACTTATTTCTGTTTGTTTACGCCAGAGCCTTCTGTAGGGAATATTATATCAAGGAAAGTTGATCTTTTGTTTTTTGTTTTTCATTAAATGGATACTCCCCTAAGAATAGTTTTGTAGTTTCAGAAGAAATAGAAGAAGAAAACTACTTTGTTTAGCATAATGAATCAGTTTCATATCTCAAATTCAATTGTGCGTGTTTATCCTGAATAAAAAATGGTACTTGCAAATTTCCATTCTTTCATGGGTTCAAAGTGTTATATTATGAGGATATTTTTTGTATCTTATTATTTCAGACTGATAGTTCATTGATAATGGTGCGAAAAGTGTGATTGGCATTATTTAATCAATAATGATCATGGTAGCTTGATCAGCATGTCTGAAATAATAAGATTGCACATTCTTCACACATAATAGCAATGATGAAAATGGAGTTTTTGCTGGCATAAATAAAATAACTACTTCTCGAACATAACTTTTTTTTTGTCCCATAGGTACATCCTGTATTGATGGTGCTTGGGCTCATACTTGTGAATAGTGAAGGTAAGCATGTTTTTCTCGTTCATCCAATGTTATACTTGTCAATAGTGAAGGTAAGCATGTTTGTCTCGTTCATCCAATGTTGCAGCTATTTCTGCACCTATATATGCACAAAAAAAAATTTGATTGTCTGGATCAAAGTACCTAATTTCAGATGGAAAGGTAAGATATGGACGGAGGCAAGAAAGCTATTATAGAATATAGATCTACTACTGAAATCTTTAGTTTCATTTTTGGAAGTTTTGGACTTAAACTCAATCTGAAAACAAAACTATGAAAGCAGTTTAATGAGACTTCTGAAAAACATAATTATTCCACAGGATTAGTCCTGTTACATGCCTCCACTATTCCACACACCATATAACAACCAAGGTTTGAAACTTCGACTTCGCCTATGGCTTCGCTCACTTAAAATTCGGAATTAATTTGAGGAAGTTAACTTCGACGATGGAAGTTTGACAAAAATTTGCCGGTGTAGGGAAGTTTATGGAATTTCACTTTAAATGCTAGAAAACTCAAGTTTCTTCATAGAGACGCTAGAACTATGTTTTATTTGAATTTAGCCGAAGTTTAAATATATTTCTAGCATAGTCGAAGTTTCATTCGAAGTTTTCACTAAGTTTCGGTCGAAGTTTGCTCAACTTCCACGAAACATGACAATTTTACTTCATTTTATATTAATTTTCATCGATGTTTTCGAAGTTCGGTCGAAGTTAGCCGAAGTTGAGTCGAAGTTTTGCAATTTTTCTACTGCTTATGAACTTCGCTTCGCTCACCTCAAAATCGACAAACTTCGCCCGAACTTCGCCAAAGTTTGTCGATTTTTTAAACCTTGATAACTCCTTGTCATATCAAATGTAGCAGTATCCTTGATTACATTGACATGAACTTCGTGGGAGTGAAACTCTAGAATTACTCGCCATATTGGTCACATTGAACTTTAGTATTATTCCTAGCCAAATTACATTTATTTGGATATTACAGGACTTGAAACTTCATAATTTTGCTTCTTCATAATTTTGCTTCTTTGGGCATGCATCTAAGGTTTTTCTTTTCTTTTGTTTCCTTTTTCATTTTTCCACTGAGCTAGGTATTAACTTTATTATCAATACTTTCTAAGGAGGTAATAGTACATTCCCTCTTTTTTCCATGTATGTTGAAGAACTCTCATACTCATTTATGGGATATTATTTTTTCCAGTAGCTTCAACATCATATACAACAACAATTAGTTGGGGTTGACTCCTTGAGTGAAACACTTTAATTCGCTCAAAAAAAAAAAGAAAAAAGAAAAAAAGAAAAAATTATTCCATTCAACTCAATTAGATGCAGTTGATGGTGTGCTTTAGATAGCCTTATACTGTCGAATTCATTCAGCTTCTTTGGTGTTGAATTTTCTAAATGGAGCATTGCCGGTCGTGTTCAGATTTATCTAAACCTCTGCAGCTGCACTTCCCTAATTTTTGCCTCTATTAGGGCAACACCTTAACATCATAAACATATTCTTTTTTTCTTTTCTTTTTTTTTTTCAATGATAAAGGAGGAGGACTCTGACGCCCATTTTTCATATCGAAAAATGGGTAAGGGAGATCCCAAATTCATTTTTCATACCCGAAAAGTGGGGGAGGGGTACCCCAAGCTCATTCTCCATTTTTGAAAAATGGAGGAGGGTTGCGATAGGTTGACGACCAACGTAAAAATTTTGTCACTTTTCATAAAATGGATCAAACATATATAAACGTTGGGGCGTTCCCACCTAGCGACGCGCTGCATCGGAGCCCGGGTGTAGTGATAAATGAGCAAGGGTGTTGGTTTGGAAAGCTCACCATCAATTGCACTTAATCGAGCACAATGGAAAAGTTTGATCTATGTAGCCGACCGCAATTAATTTGGGAGTGAGGCTATGTTGTTGTTGTTGTTGTAATTGGCTGGATAGTTTCCATTTCCTCACTTGTGCACAATGTGCAGCCTGAAGAAGGTTTATATAAGAAAGGAAAGTGATGAATATACTTTTCAATGCATACATTCTCTCAAGGGCTGGAATCTTTTCAACGTACATGGAGATGTAACCTCGATGTCTAATCTGAAAAACTTAAGAAATAAATGTATGTATCAAAAGTATGTTAATCTTTTATTACAAAAATAATTTCTTAGAAAGAGGTACATTATGCATTTGGGACTGAGGCTATGTTGTTGTTGTTGTTGTTGTTGTAGAAAGAGGTACATTAGGCGCTGACTATGCAAGTCCAGCAACGTTTCGAAAGTATTGTGCTAGAAGTAGGAGTTTTAGCTTTGCTCCATAATTTCAAACACCTTGGAGGCCCTTTTATGAAAACGTATTCATGCAATTCCTCTTCTGGGAAGTCCCATTAATACATGTCATTTATTTCCCACCTCTTAAGATTCTTTTCAGAATCTCATGATTTGCTAGTCAAAATCCTTCTAATGCTTTAGTGATTGGGTGATCCCTTGTTATTTGTGATTGGCTATGGAAAGTCATAATAACCAATCACGTGTTTCAACTGAAAAACACAAAAAGCTCCAACATCAGTCTGCAGTATCTTTTTTTTTTTTTTTTTTTTTTTTTTTTTTGAAAATTCTGCAATATCTTTCGTTAAAGCACTAATAGTGCATGGTGCAAGATTTAAACTTCGTTCATTACAACGTTGCATTTAAAGGTAATGGGTGCAAACTGCAAACGAATATGGAGTATGCTCTGACATTTTTTATTTCATGGAGTGTGGATGGAAATTAGATGAGGGACTTTTTTTAACTGCTAAGCCATATCCACCAAGTCACAAATGAGGCTATTCATATTCTAGAAGTGGGAGCTATTTTTTACTTGGGATGGTTTTAGGATCCTATTTGCTTTTCTAACCCTGATGCGCCGATGGCAAAACATCTTGGATCCAATGGATTTTATGCCCATTTTAAAGTAAAAAATAAGTACGTAAAACAGTTCGTATAAGAGTTTTTGTTTCGTGATCTTTCTTTACAGTTAATCTCTTTTATATATTTCTTCCTTAATGATCAACTTTACGGATTCATTTTGAGGTTTTTCCCTCCCGGTGCAAAAAATAGTTCCGCAACACCATTTCTACAAGTGTGTAGAACTGACTTCCCTTTTTGTCTGTTCAACATCCCAATTACCAAATGGACAGGTCATATCTATTATTGTATCAGGATGAGGATGCATTACCGTTCCATCTAGAATCAAGAGTTGCCAATTGAATGATTGCTGCAGGCTTCCTGTGGATACTAACTGAATTCCTTATGGTGGGCATAGATTTCATATTCTCATACATATTAGCCTTTTTTATTTCTTTTTCATTTAGAACATTTTTATTTGTTCTGCAACTTTTTAATTCACGTGATCAGACTCAAGCCGATTATCAGTTATTGCATTGGCGAAATGACATCATTGTCGAACGCTTCAAATATTTGTTTCAGTGTTCCTGCAGTTTTGCTTGTCTTATTATCTTAGCTGAAGAGAAATGTCAAGTAGATTTTTTAAGCTATCATATTTGTCTAACGAGTCGGACTGTCTTAGATTTTTTAAGCGAAAGTTGGTTTTTATGTTGATAATTTTATTTACATGCTTATTATACTTCCTGAATTTGTTCCTAAGGTCTGTTCAGAAAATGTTCAAAACTATATATTCCAAGCCAACTGAGAGCAGCCACGATACCTTTTTCTGAATGCTAAATTTGTTGTGCATGCAGCTATGCTTGCTTACAAGTCAGTCTCTGGAACAAAAAGTTTCAAAAAGCGGGTTCACCTCGTGTTACAATTCTTAGCTTTGATTTTGAGCGTGATAGGCTTGTACGCAGCTTGGAAATTCCACATCGACAAGGGCATCGATAATTTCTACAGCCTTCACTCCTGGTTGGGTCTGGCTTGTCTATTCTTGTTCGTATGTCAGGTAATTTTTCATGTCTTTTTACCTTACATATAAATAAATAGTAACAGACATTCTCTTTACTAACGATTCATATTGGTGTTTATCGCCCATGTTGTTGTTCTTTCTGCCAGTGGCTCATAGGGTTTACTACCTTTTTGTACCCTGGCGGCTCAAGAAACCGCAGATTCGTTGTATTGCCATGGCATGTATTCTTTGGGATCTTTATATATGCCCTTGCCATCTCTACTGCCGCCACCGGGATCCTAGAGAAGCTCACATTCCTTCAAAGCAACAAGGTCATATCACGGTACTCAGCTGAGGCTTTGTTGGCGAACTTTCTCGGAGTCTTGATTGTTGTTCTCGGCGGGGTTGTTGTTCTTGCAACAATCACGCCAACGAAGGAAAAAATGAAATTCTAAGAGGAGAAACTGAGTAAGGAAGCATCTAAATCGCCTTCGACGACTTCAAAGTAATTACGTTGTATTCTTTTTTCATACACTCAGAGATCCATTAACGGCGCTGTATTTTTCGGACGAACAACTTCATTGTTCGTTTGGCTCACACATAGTTACAAGCACTTGTAGCGTGTTGTTCTGAACGACAGGCATCTGTAAATACTCTTTTGTTTTTGGTAAAGCACGCAAGTAGTGCTCTAGAGATCTGAATCATAATCGCCTTAGTTGAAACTTCAAATTGTCTGGTGAAGATAATATGTGCAATCACAGTGATTGTTTACCTATGCTTTGTGCTCTTGTACGGTACACAATTACCAGAAAATGTTTGGGTGACATCATAAATTTTTTTTTTTTCTTGCTACCCTCGGTATTTGGATTACTTCGAATCAATGTTTTCAAGACAGTATTAAGCGTTTTAGCCTCATGTTTTCAAGGCGGTGTTAAGCGTTTTAGCTTCGTGTAGTCTAAGTAGCGCCTAAGAATTGGCTAGTCTACACATAGGCAAACAAAAAAAGTTTACTTAAACCACCATAAAAAATAATTTAATTTATTTAGAAACTTTTCAATAATTTAAGTTAAAAGAAAAATTTTATAGGACCGCAATTAGGCCAGCTATGATCTATAAAAGTGAATGTTGGGCGGTAAAGCAACAACAATTACATAAAATGAACGTAGCAGAAATGAGGATGCTTAGGTGGATGTGTGGTAAAACTCGTAAAGATAGAATAAGAAATATAGAAATTCAAAGACAAGTAGGAGTAGCACCAATTGATACAAAGATTAAGGAAATGCGGTTGCGGTGGTTTGGTCGCCTGCAAAGATGGCCTACAAATGCCCCAACTAGAAAACTTGACTCAATAGAAACTGTAGAAATTCGACGAAGTAGAGGCAGATCAAAGTTAACATGAGATGCATTAATTAAGAGGGATTTGAATGGTTTGAAAAGCTCACCATCAATTGCACTTAATCGAGCACAATGAAAAAGTTTGATCCATGTAGCTAACCCCACTTAATTTAGGACTGAGGCTATTTTGTTGTTGTTGTTGTAGAGACTTCTCAATAGTAACATATGCTCACCTACACACTTTTTCACACATTTTAAAATATAAATATTTTCAAACAAATAAAAATAATAAATAATTAAAAAAACTTGAAAATTACAGAAACCTCCTTAAAAAGTTTTAAAAATCATTTTCAAGCCCACCGCCTACCTAAGGAGCAAGGACTCAACGGTGAGCACTCCTAAACGCTAAGCGGCACCTTGAAAACAGTGCTTCAACTAGACATGGTGGTTTTGATGCGTGCATTTGTTTCATAGTTGCTGGAGCTCTGATCTGTGCATCTCTCGAAAGTCGAAAACATGAAAGTGAAACCATAGTCTTTTTTTTTTTTCAAAATTTTTTAAGCTTTGATCATTTGTCCGGTTTAATGAGTTTACAGTATAGTTTCATCACCATTGTCTAGTAAATGAATACACAGTTTTCCTACCAAGCTATTAAAATTACGGCGTCGGCACCAATGAAGTAGAAATAGAACTGCAAGGTTTTAGACCAAAAAAAGTAAACATAACTCATATAAGTTACCCCAAAACTGCCCGGAGAGGCGACACAGATCACACTCTTCACAAGTCGAGTTTCATAACAAACAAATGATGAGCCAATTCGACTAGGGATGAAACATTATTCCATCCATGAGAGAACTGTAGAACATGCCTTAGATGACGGGAGATTCCGCATGTCTCGTGCCGCTAAATAGGCAATCGCAAATAACTTAACCTGCAAGCAGGTGAAAGTAGGAGCTCTGCTTGTTAATGAGACAGCCTGCGAGGCGATCCTCTACCACAAATGTTGTCCGTACTGTCTCACAATGACAGGCACGCTCGTAGGTGGGATCTGCGACGAGTACAGAGATCATTCAAAGATACTTCAATAACAGTTTATCAGAGAAGTGTTTGCGATATCATGACCACCTTAGATGAACCAAATATAAAAACTTAAGAAAACTTGCACTCTAGAAGGTAAATGCTGACAGTCAAAGCACGCCATCGATTGCAATAAATAAGCTATTCTCCGCTGCAATGTAGCACGCAATTGTTATTGCGAACTGCCTCCAATGCACTTGAAGGTGCATCATTCTATCCAAGTGTATATATACTTATTATGGTACGTTAATCCTGGATGCAATCAATCATAAAGTCCTAAACTGGTTAAGGTTTCAGTTTCAATTTTGTTTACCTCTAATTCAGTCATTATTTTCGTTGGTTGAACTGGTAGTTGTTTGATCTTGAGGTTCTAAATGTATTGCAGACTTATTTGTCCGAGTCAGTAATTGCTTAGAAGATGAAGTCCTGGATGAAAGAATCTATTTAGGTTTTAGCTCTGGAAGCAAGCACTTTGGCATATAGAAAATATATTTTCCTGCACCCACTCGAAGAACACAACCTTAAGAGCATCTCCAACCACTACCATTAAAATAGTGCGACTTTTGCACTATAGTAACTTTCACACCAAATCTTACTCTCTTCTCCGGCCAACCAACATTTATATATCTTTCACACTATCCTACTTTATCATTATTTTATTCATATATTCTTATATATATTTTAATTATATTTCTCTACAAATTATTAATATTAATCGCACTAAAGTTATTAATATAAAAACTTAATTAAATCAATAACCTATAAAATAAAAGAACTATAAATTTTAAAAATAAAACATACTTTTAGAAATATATCACATATTAAAATAAATTATAAATTATTTAAGTAGTAAAATAATTATTAATTATATTAAAATAATAAGATAAATGCAAATTGTAAATGACATAAAAATTATAGCCAAACCTTCTATCTTTAAAGATATAAAGATAAATACAAAACACAAAAAAACATTAAAAAATAATAAAAAAATCTTTTAGCGTTGGGAATAGTGCAGCACCAATTTGGTGCACATTGTTGCTTTGCGCCATCCACATAGGATGGCGCAAGGCAAAATAGCGTTAAAGTGAAGAGCCAACCCAACGGTATTAGTGCAACGTCATCCTAACCAACGTTATTATAGCGCTGGTTGGAGATGCTCTAAAGCATGCCATCTTACGAAGATCGTATTGTTGAGGATATTCCGCCCTTTATAATGACAAAATACAAATTTAGCTCAACTTGACTTCAAAAACTAGATTTACTTTCAACCATGCACCAGAAGTTGCTCCGTCCATTATAATGACAAAATACTAATCTAAGTCGACTTGACTTCAAAAACTAATTTACTTCCAACCGTGCACCAGAAGTTGCTCATTTGTTCCAAGAAATTGTGTCCACTGCAACATCCACTTTTGATATTCTACTGGCTGAAGTGGTACCAGACTATCATTGGAGAATCGTCCGCTAAGAGCATCTCCAACCAGTGCTATAAAAACGTTGGTTGGGATGATGTGGCACTAATAGCGTTGGGTTGGCTCTCCAACCCAACGATATTTTGTCTTGTGATATCCTACGTGGATAACACAAAGCAACAGTTCGACACTGTCCACAACACTATTTGGTGCGGCACTGTTCACAACGCTAAAAGATTTTTTTATTTTATTGTGTTTTTGTATTTATCTTTATATCTTTAAAAATACAATGTTTGATTATAATGTTTATCCCATTTACAAATTATATTTACCTTATTAATTTAAAATGAATAATAATTATATTTTATTATTTTAATACGTAATATATTTCTAAAAATATATTTCATTCGTAAAAAATATATATTTCTTTTATTTTATAGATTTTCATTTAATTAAGGTCTTATACTAATAAATTTTTAGTGCGATTATTAATATTGATAATCTATAGAGAAATATATTTAAAATATATTTTTGAATATATATAAATAAAATAATGATAAAATAGGATAGTGTAAAAGATATATAGTGTTGGTGGATTGGAGAAAAGAGTAAGATTAGGTGTAAAAGTTACACTAAAATAGTGCAAAAGTTGCACTATTTTAGAGGTTGTGGTTGAAGATGCTCTAAGCCTACTGATTCGGATTTCACTTTACAGTTCAAGTCAGCACCCAAGTCCGTTACCTATTATCTTTGCATTGCAATGATTTGGAAACAAGTTTTACAAGGTATAGTATAGAAGCGAGTTCTCAAACCTTTAGGTCCCTTCCACTCCTCTCCCCTTTCCAAAGATACAAACAACAAACTAGACTTGAATATTAATGTGTTGATGTAGAAGATAATCACTTTCAGTCAACAAATAATGCGGCATTTTGAAGTACAATCTAACCAGACATCTATTCTTTCTATCTTGTAAAAAAGGGCATATAGCTTATTTAACAAGGTTAGCAAACTTATTGTCTAAGCATCACCTCAGTATATGAAAAAAATTTAAGATAGGGTAGTCGTACGCAAAGTACCAAGATTAAACTAAAATCTTTGGAGCTATTTTGTCGAATATTTAAACCGTAAAGGAAAAAAGAAATCAATACTTGCATGAAACAACAGTAAGAGGCAAACTCCAAAACCTTGGGCCTAGTTATTAGACAGATAGCTAGGGAGGTAAATAATGCATTATCGCTACTTACCATGCCATAATCTGTGATGATCATCGAGACATAATCTGAAGGTGTTGCATCATAACTGTACAACATTAGAACAAAATGTGAGATTCCACAATTCATAATGAGATTATAGAAAACAAGAAACCGCCTTTCCATAAATCACTAGATCAAAATACATACAGAAGATTCAGAAGTTGCAGATTTTCATTATCAGCCCAATCATTCAAATGATTGACATCCAACCTCCCAGGAACCCTTGATATGGCATCTGGATCACCTGCAAATCAACCAAAAAGATGCTTTAATGATGGTGTCACATAAACCATTCTGTTTTGGACGGATTGTTTTCAATCGAGTATCCACGTGACAAAACATTTCCTAGATATGGACATGAAGCCTCGTAAACATGGATAAAAAAGAATCCTTTAAAATTGTTAAGTTTTTTTTATTAAGAAAATAGTAGATTATTCACTCTAGGTTTGATATTGAACCTACTAGTATCCTTGCAAAAGTCAAGATGTGAAGCAGAAATAGGAGAGTGCAACTAATCAGTAAAAATTGCACGAGTCCGTTACCCCATTGGCCTAGTAAATGTTTTCTTAAAATTGGATGATGAACAAGCCTGAATGCGGACATAATTGAATACCTATACCCTAGTCTAGGTAACATAGCTTGTGAGGCAACAATCATTAAGGACCATAAATTTGGAATAAAATACAGTCATTAGCACTGAATTCAAACTTACCGAGTTCATTTGAGCAAATAGAATCAAGTAGTACTCTTTCATCAAACTTATACGCTTCACAGCATATTAAGATTGGAACACGAAATTGATGAGCAACCATAGCCACACATGCCGTCCCAACCCTTGAGTAAACAGTTCCATTAGATAGCACTGAAGCAGCCCCCATAAGGACCTTTGTAACTTCATGCATAATGTAGGAAACAGCATTTATGTGGGTATACGTACAGCTGAGGCCCTTCCCAACTAGCCGACGCATTAGTGCCTGGCCTTCCAATTTTGGACGGGAGTCTACTATGACAACACGGAACTGTTTCCCGTGATCATGAGCATAAAGTAATATTGCTTCAACAACTCCTGATGAGCTATATGTAAGTAGGACATCTCCATCCCTAATCTTTGATACTGCATGCTTTACTATGGCTTGATCTGCAATAGTTACCTTCTCATTTATAAAACGATCAATATCTGATAGAAGACCTGCTTTTGCTTCTGAATCGGATAGAGACAATGGTGAATTGGTAATGCAATTCTTCAAAAATCTGATTGCATTTCCCATACTTATTGAAAGGGGTCTACATTCAATCAAGAAGGAAACAAAACTGCCGATTTTTGAAGTTAGATCTCTATTAAGAGTTTTCTCTGGAGGAGTAGAGTAATCTCTAATGGCATCCTTAAATGCTTCAAGCATTGCAATACAACGGCATTACCACCACATATATCTCCAGCCAAGTACCTTAATCCAACCTGATAGTTGACAAAGAGGACATTTACATGGGAAGAGAGCAAACCAGATTAATCAGATACTCAATAAAATCTGAATATAAACTTAATAAAATAGTAAAAGTCATTTAACATTTAAATTTCAAGCATATAGATTCACCCATGCAGCTTGTTTCCAAAACTTTGAATTAAAAAAAAAAAAAAAAAAAAAAAAAAAAAAAAAAAAAAAAAAAAAACTCCACCTATGTAGAATGCGCGTTACATAGCCGGTCCCAAGTTCGGATAAAGGAGGACTCTGACGCCTATTTTCATACCGAAAAAAATGGTTAAGGGAGGTCCCAAACCCATTTTTGGGGGAGGGAGGCCCCAAGCCCATTTTACATTCTTGGAAAACGGATGACGGTTGCAATAGGATGACGGCCAACGTAAAACTTTTGTCACTCTTCATGAAATGGATCAAACATAAAAAAAAAAAAAAAAAAAAAAAAAAAAAATGGAGATTTAAGACACAAATAAGCAGAACCAAGATATAAATGGTAGAGCCCAGAGTAGAGTAGCTTAACATGTACTTTCATTCTTTCCAAAATGATATTCAGACAACCCTTTCAGAAAAAAAAAAAAAAAAAAAAAATGATAATCAAGCAACGACAAGAATGTCTGGCAGATCACTAATAAGACATACCTTGTATACAGATGGATGCACCGCCTCAAGCTGAAAAAATTTACACTCGAGATAAGGAAGCTGAGTTCCATGTTCGTACTGTGGCAAATGTCTAAATAGCTCAACTCTGTTCCTTACTTCAGTTTTTTTAACAACGGCACGTCTTTTGGCCTTCTCCACCCGCTCCTTATCATCAAACTGCATACGAGGATGAGGGGCATCTTTCTTCCTCTCTTTCTCAGGAAGATAATCAATTCCTTTCTTCTCAGAAGCGGCAACAGAAGGTGAACCTTGGATGCCATCTTTCTTTTGTGAAACAGGTTTGACAGGTTTGGCTGCTTTTGCACTAGCCAAAGGAGCACCCTTATTTCCTTCAGCTGCAATCACAGTATCACAAAGAACAATGATGCCAGCTATAAAAGTGCTAGAGAGAACATTCGAGGCAGCAAGGTTGGGATTATTGGATGCATTCAACAAAGTTATGAATTTGAAGAAGCAGAAAAAAAATATAATAATAATATGACTGCACTGAATTCATACTTTTCATTTCTCATGAGCTTTTTCTCAGGCGCTTATGTAGTAGCTTTTGTTTGAAGCCTATGAAATAATATAATAATATGAAATAAGAGCTTTGTTTACTACAAGCACAGGACAACAATATCATAGTATGCAACATGGTCGGAAGTTTCTGCTTACAGTGGTCAACCTAATGTAGTAGAAGCCCGTTTAAATCCATGAACTCGTACACTAGAACCAATATATTCTAGGATTTGAGAAAATAAATAAATATGGAAAAAAAATATTTGAACGAATTTAACAAGATTCTCTGAATATCATGATAGGAACTCTTTATGTAGACAAATTAAGGAAACCTAATTATAACAAAATGCAAAAAAAAAAAAAATGCTTTTCTATCTAACATATATTAGAAAAAAAAAGTGTTTTACACATATTGCAACTCTGTATGGACCCTTCTAAAGATTTTTATATGATCATTAAAGTGTAGGAAGGAGAGACTAGCAGAACCTCCAACATCAATCTTTGCACATTGCACACTTCACAACTCAAGTAGAAAAGCATACATTGCAGGTGGCCAATTTGTAAGGCAACACCCTCATTCTCAAGTGGACAAATAAGTTGGACAATCAGTTTCTTGGAAGACTCTGAGATAAATTTTTAATTCTTAGGTCTAGGGTTGCAAACAAACTTCACAATAATGAAATAAAAGGCAAACCATGTTTTATGTTTACTAGATAGAGATAGATTTTTGCTTCTGAAAGGTCTTATCATATATGTCATACATGGTTTGTAAACATTTTGCGTAATTCTTTTTGCTTATTCTTTTGAGACCCATAAAAAAATAACAAAACACATATTTGAAGAAATAACAACATTCGACAGCCCCCTTAAGATATTTTAACAAATTCCTTCACGACGACAAGGGATGAAATGAAAAAAGTGGAACTGTCGTAACATATATATACATCATTCGCCGCCCTTTTTTGGCTAATCAAAATAACCTGCTTACGTGAAAGAAACCAAATGAAGGAGACCATTTTCTATCACCAGTTCTAGCATTCAGGGAGTACAACAGATGAGTTATTTCCCAAATGACCAAGAAGGACCCTTTAATTTTCTCCTATATAACGTGGGAAAAGGAAGATACAGATGGCAACTGTAAGAAAAGAAACCCCCATTCTTCACATTGCTCAATTATTTAAGCCTATTCATGCATATTAGAGGGACAAAGCTGATAGCTTTGCTTGTGAATTATGCTTCCACAGAAAAATTAAGGGATTAGTTACTCTGTATAAATCTTGATGGCACATTATTGGACCTAGATTCTTGTTAACTTATGGCTAATCTTAGTTTAATTTCATGAGGAGAAAGTGAACCACACCTCTAGCAGCAGCCTTTGCAGCTCGCTGAGACTCCTGAAGTTCACGTCTCTCAGCTTTCGATGTCTTCTCTTTCAATTTCTTCTCTTTCAATGGCTTTGAGCTTGGAGGGCGATCATTTTGACTATCTATCAATCCTTCACTTTTTCTGAAAGGAAGTGTCTACTCAATAAGTGATTGAAGAACTCATAACATTATCAACCAAATATTGGAGGTGGGCTTAAGAAAAACAAATAGCAGGAAAGATACAAAGAGTTATTTCTAGAAAGAAATTTCCACTTAATACATCCAACATGTAGAGAAAAAAGCAACCAAACAAAACTCAAATAATATGCACTGCCAATTCCTTATATTAATGGAAACATCAACATAGCCACGAAAAACATGAAAAAGACATGGATTCAACGGTACAGCCAAAAAACTCGCTAACCAGAAACCCCTATCAACAATCCGGATTATTCCTATGAATTGTCTCCATAGCGAGTAAATTCCCAATAATAGTTTCCTAAGTTCCAACACATTCACAACATCATAAAACAAGCATGATTCCTAGAATTACTACACCTTTCCATTTCCAGCTCTCTCAAAATATCTATACTCAATTATTCACTTGGGTTCCACAAATTAATTCATCAAAAAAAAAGATAGATCTGTTCACTAAATTTGTCGTAAAATGGCATACAAATTCTCATCTAGAGAGGCACTAACACAAAATTCTTGCAATAACAGGCATGTTTTCATTTACTAAACTCACTCTACTTATTTGCTTCACTAGAAAAAACACCAATCAATCAACAAGTAATCAATATCCGCAACAAACCAAGCTCACCAGGCGGCATCTTCACCACTGAAACCGTGGTCACGCTACCGGCAACCGCAAAACTCCCCCTTTTCGCGGCAGCCATTTCGAATCCACCACTGGGCAAAGAAGAAGCAACCTTCCCAGTACTCCCCCTCCGAAACCACCCCGCAGGGGACGCCACATCATCGGAGAATTCTCCATCCACCGCCACCTTACTCGCCGACGACTGCCCCGGCGACGTCCCGAGAAACGACTCCGACGGATTGTAACTCCCCAGCGGCATGTTCTCGCCGCTGGAAAGCTGCCGCAGCGGCGACCCGGGGCGCGGAACGGGCACCGGGCGGGTCGAAATGAAGGTGAAGTTATCGGAGGCGTGGCGCGGCGGAGGGATCATGACGGGGGAGAGGGAGTTGGCCGGGGAGATGTCGGAGACCGGCGGCGATGAGGAGGGCTCCGCCGGGGCCGAGGAGGTCCGGTCAGGCGGCGCGGTGGGGGTGAAGAAGCCCACCTGCCGTACTTTGGGGTCGATCACCATTCTGGAACTACGGCGAGCTTCCATGAGAAATTAAGCTAGGGTTTCGATGGGGCGGGGATTGAATCGGAGTGGGCATCCATTAAAATCGAAGCTTTGTGAGGGAGATCTAGGGTTTGTGAGATTTGGGGGTTGAGTGAGTTCTAGGGTTTGTTGAGTTGAAGTGGAGAAGACATCGAAGACGTGTGTGAGGACTGATCGTAGTTGATGCTAAAGCTCTAGAATCTTATTTGTTTATTATTGTACTATTTATTTTTTGTTTATAATTTATTTTTTGGGCACTCATGAGTAGTGAGCTATTGATACACTTCAAAATACGCGTCCAAGATGTATCACTAGGTGCCTAAAGTCGATATCTAAAGTAGATTCCCAAGTATTTTCCATCCAAAAAATGAAATATGCTTTTGTTAAATTATTGTTAGGATATTTGTAATATTAGGTTTAGAATTTAGGGTTTAGCCTTTTAGATTTATAGGGTTTTGAATTAATTATAAGTTTTACTTCGATTGATTTTGACTCGATGATGGAAGGACCACAAGAGTCGAAACATTTATAAGTGAGTTTTAAATCTTTTTCATTTTTAGAGCTCGAAAGACCTCTTAATAATGGAGGTGTCATCTCACCAAAGTGGTTGGGTTCAAATTACTCTAGACCTCGATACTATTGAATACATATAATGGATGGCTCCGCGACAATCTTTATGTGCACACGTCAAGGCTAAAGCTATTAATCGTGTTTAAGGGACAACTACTTGAAACCTATCATTTGTTTGTGTTGGGGTTCTTAATTTGCAACATTTTTATGTGCCTACACACATTTTGATTTATAATTAAAAAAAATGAATATATATTTATAAGAAAATAATTGTTTTGTTTCCTGAAAATGTAAAAAAAAAAGTATAGTTCAGTAAACAAAATATGGAAGAATTGCTTTGTATCGTGGTATAGATTTGGTGGACTTCAATGGTTATATTTTTGTAATAGAATAGAAAGATTTACTCTTATTGACCCAAAAAATAAAATAAAATAAAATAAAGAAAGGTAGGTTGTTTGCAATTTGTTTCGTGTACTTCAATGGTTCTATAAATGCCTCAATTGACTATCTCAATATCATAGAAAATACAATTGCAACAACCATTAACATTTTACCAACTAAGTGGATGACTCGCTGATTTGGTATATAGTTACTTGGGTAAGAGGATGAGTGTTTGAGCCTCATAATAAGCAAGTTGTGGTATATTTCTTATCACAAAAAAAAAAACCAAAATCAAATCATATCCAAATGTGGCTATTGTAAGTATAGGCTTTTACTCACATTGTAGTAGCTTAATAAGTCCTTAAGGATTAGTTTGAATGTGAGTTTTTCTAAGAATATAATTCGGTTGGATTATTCGGTTCAAACATTTGTACGACTTAAGAAAGTTTTAGTCTTTTTTTTTATTGACAGACATATGAGTTAAAGCCTTGATTAATTCCAAACTCGAGGAATGTATGTCCACAAGAGCAACGCTTGTAGCAAAGAGTTTTAAAGTTTTTTCATTCTCAGGAATCGATCAAAAATTTTAGTTAAAGGAGGAAGGACTCTTGTCATTCCACCACAACCCTCTTAGTTTAAGACATTGCATTCCAAATGCTATACAAATACAATGACTTTATTCTTCCTATATCATATTTGTGATTACTTGTTTTAAAGTGCATAATTTCCAATGGCTCAATTTTATTAAAAAAAAAAAACATAGTAAGAGTTGTTATTTATGAGGGTGTTTTTCCAAAAGTAAGGCACATTTATAATTTATTTCACAAAATAGGGTGGTGTACTTTGAATTCACAAAAATAGGTAATAAAACGCCTTATTGCTTTTGAGGTTGGTGAGGTGGCGGTGAGGTGGCGAGGCAATTGTATGGATAGCGCCTTTTGAAAAGGCGTTATTGCCTATTTTTACAGTTGGTGAGGTGGCGTTGAGGTGGCGGTGACGCACGCGCATATCGAAGTGGACAACTCATGCAAACGTCACCCATGTATGCCGATGTGCAGATTTCATGCAAATGTCAGACACGTCTGTCGAGGTGGGCGACCCATGCAACCTCATGCAACTCATGCAAACGTCACGCACGTGTCTCGAGGTGGTAAAGCCAATGCCAACGTCACGCACGTATCTCCTGGTTGACAATCCATGCAAACGTCGTGCACGTATCCCGAGGTGGGCAATCCATGCAAACGTCACGCACGTATCTCGAGGGGGCAACTCATGTATATCCACTACAAACCATAGACCTCATGTAAACGTTAGCACGTATTACGAGGCGGACAACCGTACAACCCATAGGCGTTATTCGGTCGGCCCATGTCCACGTGGTCATCCTACGTGGACCGTGTCACGTATTGCGAGGCGGACAACCCGTACAACCCATAGGCCACGTGGTCATCCTACGTGGACCGTGTCACGTATTGCGAGGCGGACAACCCGTACAACCCATAGGCGCTATTCGGTCGGCCCATGTCCACGTAGGATGACCATGTGGACGGCCTTACACAGATAAAGTCTTTTAAAAAAGCGCTATCGTAGTAAGGCGATGGCCCTACGTGGACACGTCACGTCAAAAAAATCAACCCACTTTGATATTTGATAGCGCCTTTTGAAAAGGCGTTATTTCCTATTCTCGGAGAAAAAAAAAAACACAACCTTATTTTTCGGATTTAAACTAAAAACATTAGTACTTTTGTAATTTTTTCATTTATGAGGATCTTATTGATCAAATTATGACAAATCTTGTGGAACCAATGGCTGCAGGACCCACAAAAAGAAGCAACACTTAACATACTCCCTACATCTAATCATTAAATATTCTCTCAAGTTCAGCAACTCTCATCAACCAATCTTGACCATCCATGTCCTGCTCTCGCTTTAATTATTTTTCGGCTATCAGAATCAGAATATGTTCAAGTTCTCTATTTATGAGAAGAGATGCTCTTCTCCAAACTTGATGTGCTAGAACCAAAGTAGGAAAAAAAAAGCCAAAAAGTGGGCCAAAATGCTACTATAAGTATCACTTGTCCCACCTAATGAATGACCCCTTGTACTCTTTTAGAGGTTTTATTGGATATAAGGGGTTAAATTGATTGAGGTTGAAGTAAAGGTTTAATGGGATGAATACATATTTAATTATTTTTTCATCTTTCAACTTCACAACACATTGTAATTGAAGAAATTCGACCAAATAAGGATAGTGTGCCTCTTGATTGCGACTTCTGTATATATTGTTCACCGCAGCACATCTGGTAGATATTGATGGTAGTTTCAACTTCATTTGAGTCTACTAATTTTTTTCGATACCTGTATAGATTAATTATTAAATCAAGCTGAATGTAAACGTTGGATTCATGCAACCAGGACAACTAGTTAAGAAAGAGGTAAAAATAGTAAGGGAAATTAAGAGAATATAGGAAAAAGGGAGGTTAAAAGAAAAAAAAAAAACACACAACCTAGCTTGTATAAATATAATAATTTATTTGAGAAGCAAAACCGAATGCAAAACATAGTGTATTACTCTAGATTGGACTATACCATGTGCTTCCTAGATATTTTTTAAGATATTATCTGAACTAAATTTCTTGCCACCCCCATTTTTGCACATAATTATCAGAATAAATGTGATGATAATTCAGGAAAAATATCAGCCATTTAGAACTTAGAAGGGATGAGCTTCCACAGTCTGTTGATAATGAAAGTTTGTATCCTAACAAGAAAATCTTCTTCTGATGGTGATTGCAAGAGCAAGATATTTTCATAGTTACAAAACATATTAGTATTGAAATCATACAGTCAAACACGGAAATTGCAAAAATTCAGGACATAACCATTCTATGAAGAAATTTAATCCATTGTTGCAAGGACTTTGTGCCTGATGAGGCCTAGATATGACTGCCAAGTTAGCCTTCCTAGTCGCTGCTTCGGTCGCAGTGTTCACCGTTAAACATGTAACCGCTAAATTCACAAGGCCGCGGGACTCTTTAAGCAAGATTATAGGTACATATTCATTGTTGAACAATGAACAATTGCACAAGTAGTTGTGAATCTACTCTCCACTTGCATGTTCTCTTTTATTGTTTTTGATAAGAGAAGTGATTTTGCTTCTTTTTAATTAGGTGAAGATGTGAGTGCAGATCATGATGAAGAGATTAGTTTCGAAAAACAGGACGAAAAGGGAGAGAAGAACTTTGCAGATTCGAACGGTCTACCGGGGGATGAAAAGAAGGAAGGTCTTAGAAGGGCTGATTACCCGGTTATCGGCGACATAATAGATGGAGGAGTTGAGAATAACTTCAACTCGATTTCTAGTGAAGCTGAGCTTCTCTCACCATATAATAAGAATGACAGACTAAGTCATTACAAGGGCCTTGGATATGAAGTTGAGGCCATGGTAAGTGAGACCGATTTAGAACGATTGCGGAGTCTTGTTAATGAGATGCAGGAGAAGCAAGCGAAGCTCGAGGCGCGGTTGCTCCAATGCTATAGCCTGGAGAAGCAAAGTCTAAAAGTTGCTAAGTTGAAGAAGCAAATGAAAATCAAGACAATTGAGTCCAAGAAGCTGAACCGCAACATCGACTCGCTAATTACGGATCACAATAAGCTTCTAGAAAAGAGTGAACAAGTTGATTTGGAGAAGAAACAGCTAGAAAATGCAATATGCAGGATAAAGGAGTTGCAGAGAAAAATTGAGGGCGATGCGAAGGCAAAGGTCCAGTTGCAGTTAATTGAAAATCAAGTTTCGGTTTTTCAGACAGCAGATGCATCAGTTGGCCGTGCACTCAAGTCTAAACAAAATTTGGAATTGGAAGCTATATCACTCAAAAGGAAGAACAAAGAACTTCAATTAGAGAAGCGGGTGTTGGCGATTAAGCAGTTCGCTGCACAAGCCAAGCTTACTTACTTCTCTAACACTTCGGAGGTATGTAAAATTTCGATTCTCAATTTGGTGTTGATGTGTTTTTGGCATTAGTAATGGCAGGTTTTTTTTTTTTTTTTTTTTTTTCTCTTCTTGTGCAGAGAGGAATCATTTCCGGGCATCGAACCGAGGCTGACAAGTTAAGACTTGCTCGAGAAGAACTTCTAGAGCAAGTTGAAACACTGCAAAAGAATCGATTTATGATGATCGACGAGGTTGTGTACATGCGTTGGATCAACGCGTGCTTACACCATGAACTACAAATTCATCAAACATCAGAAATGAAAAAATTGAGTTCCAAAACAAAGATCCAAGCCAAACTACTACCTAATCATGAAAAGGAAGAAAGTAAGTGTGATCAGGACAGTTTGTCGTCTACATTGTCCTCGGACGAGAGTAGGCAATGCGACGGTACTATTCTACCAGATGATCCTAATTGTGAGGAAACTAGTTTCAGCAAGAAATCAGATCTGGTTGAAAAGCTGAAGAGAAGGAGAAGAAGCAGTGCAGAATCAAGTACTCTCCTAACAAGTGAAAACTCGACGCCAAGAAGTTCTTCACTAAGTAGTACCTCTACAAGCTGTATTGGATCATCGATACCGTCCAGTCCCGAAGATGTCATGGATTCCAAAAACATAGTTGAAAATAGTATTCTATCAACTTCAATAGAGATGCAAAATCATATAAAATCTTCAGACACGTCGAGTCTCAAATTGTTGAGGAAGCGGCGAGTTTCGTTTAGCGACTTGGTTTGCAGCTTGGACTCCACATCTCCAAAGTTGGCATGGCCAGGTACTGGCATGATCGATAATGATGGTGCTGCATTTGAAGACCAAACAAGCAAAGACACATTCATCCCAAGCTCTTGCTGTAATGAAGTGTATACAACAATGGGTGTGGTGGAAAGAAGGAAAAGCCGCGAAAGTAAAGACGCCGATGCTCTTGTAGCAAGAAACACCGGGTTTCGCCACATTCAGGAAAACACTATGGCGCCGCCGTTGCATGTAAGGCCTAAAAACAGCAGTACTGAAGTTGATCATAACAATGATCTGATGAATATAATCTTAGTCATCATTTTTTTGTTGTTCATTCTGATGTACTACTTTTTGCTCCACAGATAATTAATTACAGTGAACTATATAAGCACAAGTGTATATATTCATTATAATTCTAGCAGTTGTGTCCCTCACATTTCTCTAGTTCTGCCCTTCCAATATTTCGAATTCTACATAGATAAAAAAACATGCATGTACAGTTTTGTTTTTCGATAACTGTGGGGGTGTGTGAACCTTTTTCAACCCCTACTTTGGTCGACTAATTCTATGGGGGCGCCCCAACCCCATAACATCCATAACATGGGAAAAACTAAGAGAGTATAATGTCGTGACTACCAAGAATTGAACTAATGTCGAATGCTGCCGTTTGGTGGGTTTTATCTCTAAAGGCCTCGGTCCTATTAGAGGGGTGACCATCACTTATATATTTGATTATGAAGTTACTTAATTAACCCATGTGATACTAATTTCAGTCCACACATCTTCAACACTTGCCAAAAGGCAGGGTTTAGAGAGGTCGAGAGTTTGAATCCCGCTAAATTAAAAAAAAAAAAGAAAAGGAAAATGCTACAATTACACCTGAAAGTTACATCGAGTGACGTGGTTTGCTTGTCGGTGTCTTTGAGAGTCGTCCATGCATGCCTCGAGATACACACCTCGCGTGTCATACACTGAAAACTATGTGCGCATATTCACACATTCATTTTTAAGTGGGGTCCGCATGCCGGTTAAAAGGTGTCATTGTAGCATCTTCCAAAAAGAATAACAATGAAAAAAAAAAAAAGCTTGCTTTGTAGTTATGATCGATATTTTTAGATCCATCAGATTGCTCGTTGTGAAGTGATCGTCCGCATCCCTAGCAGGCTAGCATAATCCAACGACAAATATTGACTCTCTAAACAGAAAACGGGGACAAAACTGTCATTTCCGGTCTCTACAGTCTTCGTGCTCTTTAGTGCCTTGCTTTCGCGCCACTCGCTCTCTTCGCATTTTCCCGCCACACACTCTCTCTCTCTCTCTCTCTCTCTCTCTCTCTCTCTCTCTCTCTCTCTCTCTCTCACTCACTCACTCACTAGACGATCAAAGAAGCTGAAATGGTTCAGAGATTCGTTCACTGTGTTGGACCCGATTGACCACATTGGCAATGGCAGACGTTTGAAGCGTTTCAGGTCTCCGTTTCTTCTCTCTCTATATATGTCTTCATAGATGAACAGTTTTTCCAGATTTCTATGAGTTCTAATTGAAATTTGTGAATCCATTTCATGTTTCTGTTGCTCGGTTTGCACTTTCTGCGAGTTTATCGATTGAAAACAGTCGATCGAAAACCCTAGAATCTTAATATGTTCAGTTAGAATCTTGATTAGTTTACAAATTTGGGTTTTCAACTCTTGCTTCAATTTGATGTTTACATTCAATTGGGAATTTGAAAGGATTTTAAAAGACTTAATTTGGAGGACTTTGAAATCTGGTGTATTTAATTTGGATTTTGATGGGTGTTAACGGAGTTTAAAAAATTCAAGGGGTATTTAATTAGGATTTCGATGAATTTTAGTGGATTTACAAAAAGTCTAGGTGTATTTAAATTTCTAACACCATTAGGATTTTGGTGGATTTTATTTTTAAAAATGTATAGAACTAAATATCACCCCTACCTATGGGATTTTGACAAATTTTGGATCAAGTACTTCCAAATCCATCAAATTCCATGAAATCTATGGAAATCCATCACTTAAAAAATTTCATGAATTTTTCAAATTGAATACACCCCCTGTAGTGAGTTACAATGTAAGAAAGGGAATTTTATAAAATACAAGATGAAAAAGTTTCACAAAAACTTTAACATTTAATGTTTAAAATGTAGCGAGTTATAATCCATACCCCTTTGACAGACATCTTTATCCCAAGTATCTATAAGTTCACGAAAGCAATTCTAGTCTTTTCAGAAAAAAAAAGAAAAGAAAAAGTATAATGGACAGAGCTAAACGATCATAGTATACCTATAGAGCCTAGATGATGGACTTCGACCATTTAAATAGTAAATAATTAATAGTCAAGCATTTATTATGTCATTCATAAGACCCCAACTCTGTTCTCCTCTTTAGAAAAGCTAGACCTTGGTTATCGTAGCTATCTCATGGCATTTAAAAGAGTATTTTTTGATAGTACAAGTATATATATAAATAAAAAACCACACTACTAATAGTTATTGAATTTGACAAGAGGTAAGCTGTTGGAGATGTGTAGACCAAAAGTTAATTAGTCCCATATCGGTATATTGTGACTTCATAAAGAAGTACATAAGTGTGGATCCACGGTCCCGAGCTCGCGTGTGCGGTGTGGACCCAACATAAAAAAGTAAACAATAACTGATGTCTTTAAGTTAAGTCTCGAGTCCCAATTTCGGGTCTTATTAATGGAGCAAATAAGCTTATGATACTCTTATTAGGGGAACTTTAGATAGTTATTATGTGGTAACTTCGGTAGTTTGACATTTGATCAGCTATACATGAGGCATGAGGTTGAGAATAGAGGTTTCATGTCTCCTAGGGTACATGTTCGAGGGTAAAATTTGGTTTCTTAAAAAATAATTGATGAAAAATCTTAACATTTTGAAATTATACTAATTAATATATAATAAATACATGATTACTTTGCACTTAAAACAGACAAATCTTTGTCATAATAGGGACATTTTCAACATCAACATCAACATCAACATAGCCTCGATCCCAAATTAACTCTGGCATTGCTACATGGATCAAAATTTTCCATTGTGCTTGATTAACTCGCAATTGATGGTGAACTTTTCAAACCATTCAAATCCCTCATAATTAATGCATCCCATGTTAACTTTGGTCGCCCATACCTCGTCAATTTCTACAGTTTCTATTGAGTCAAGTTTTCTAGTTGGGGCATTTGTAGGCCGTCTTTTGGTGTGACCAAACCACCGCAACCGCCATTCCCTAATCTTTGTATCAATTGGTGCTACTCCTACTTGTCGTTGAATTTCTATATTTCTTATTCTATCTTTACGAGTTTTACCACACATCCACCTTATCATCCTCATTTCTGCTACGTTCATTTTATGTAATTGTTGTTGCTTTTACCGCCAACATTCACTTCCATAAAGCATATTACTAATTCATGCCTTATAAAATTTTCCTTTTAACTTAGTAGGAACATTTCGATCACAAATCACCCAAATAGGGACATTTTCACGTGCAAGAAAAAGTTTGCCCTTATTAAGGAAAAATAAAGTGATGTTAACATGTTAAGTCAATATTGATCTATATGGTGGTTTTAATTGTACAGCCTTATCCATGGTCCTTTTGGAAATTTGTATGCGGCCACATGGCTGATTCAGGTTAGTCCTTTAGAGCTAATCTGGGCCACTTGTGTGGCTGATAAAATCTTGGCTGCTACTGAGATTTATTGGGTGGTCTAGAAAGCGTTTCTATGTGAGACAGAAAATGAAAGGAAATTATTCCTTAGTCAATTTTGGTAGTCTTGATATTACCTGCTTGTCATTAGGAAGGCAGTCATTCATATTATGTGCATTGGGATTTGTGTGCTGCATATCTTTACGCATATGGACGGCCTCAGTTGGAATTGTAGAACAATTTTGTTGATTTTGTTGTTGAAATCTCACTTCATTTCCATTCTTTGTCTCAGATTAATTGTTATAGTCCCCTTGCAGCTTTTTTAGAAGGTTGAACAATATGATTTAGGAATTTAAATAGGTTGCTTGAACTAGATAAAGATTGGGAAAGCCTCGTAAATGGAAGAGGTAGACCTACAATAACTAATCGGAATGTTTTAGTTAGTAAAGATTTTAAGATGTAAACGGTAGAGGTAGACCTATGCTTCAGTTAGTAAGGATTTTAAGATGTAAACGGTAGAGGTAGACTTAAAATTACTAATCAGAATGCTTCAGTTAGTAAGGATTTTAAGATGTAAACGGTAGAGATAGACTTAAAATAACTAATTGGAATACTTTAGTTAGTAAAGATTTTAAGAATTACCAATTTGATCCTTATAGTCATCCCGGACAAGATTTTTAGGTGAAAATGCAACCATTTAAAACTGAGCCTGGAACGAGCTGAGTGTTACCAGGCCGGTTTACTTGCGAGTCGACTCAGTCATCTATTCCACATGATAAAGCCAAAATGCAAGGAGACCCCATGGGAAGAAACCAACCCAAATGTCCAAATTGTGGGTACCGGAAATTCCCATAAAATTTTGTTTTCTTGCTTCAGCTTTGGCTGCTGCTGCTCTAATCCAGCTGAGAATTAAATGACAGCTTCACCTTTTCAACCCCACACACAAACACACCCACAAAAACAAACACACATCCTTTAAAGTTAGATGTTCCTTCTACCTCTCCAGAATGCACTCATTTCCAACATATTTCATGGACCCACCACACCCTCCAACCCAACATCATCAAAAGCTATATCTATGGCATGTAAGTTTTGTTCCTTCTCCTCTACAGTAATAATAACTACCCTCAAAGATTCCCATAAAAAAATTAACTGAAAGTGAGTGGTTGACACTTTTGACACACTTCTTTTTTACTTGGGTAATTTGTGAAGTACATTTTGGGATGTCTGTCCACACGCTTCAATGCATAATCCATTGAAGGAGCTACTTAAACAGTTTTTGTGTTGTTTATCCATGTTTTTTTCTTTTCAAGGATGTGAGGCACACGTAAGACCCACTCCTGGTGAGCTACAATCTTCTTAGAGAAAGGTTGGCCACTAGTTATTTGGTGGTCGCTGTAGCTTTTTGGCTTGAAGAAGTATTAGCATACTAGTATTGGTCTTATTGGAATTCTACTCAACAAACTCTCAAGTTCTTGGCAAGAACTCTCGAGTGTGGTGTGACTAATTAAAAGGATAAGCTTGATATGGGTTTTGTGTATGTTTAGAATTGGCCAGGACAGCGCTGATGGGCAGTGGTTGTATATTGTGTGGACGGTTTGAATAATCTGCTATGGAGGTGACAAGACATGGATTATTCAGAGTTATTGAATTGGGCAATTGCATCAGATGAGCCTAAGAGCAGGAATTGTCCATTAGAGATACCTACATGATAATCAGGTTAGTCCTCCTGGTTGCTGCTTCAGTTGCAACTTATGCAGTTAAGCAAATCAATGAAACGAACTTGAGGAAACGGAAGTCTTTAGCATTTCCGATAGCAGGTACCCAGTTCTTATTCGGATAATTGTTTATAGATGCAATGGGCATCCCATGTTATGACATTAATTATGTAGTTAATTGGTTAGAAGGTAGTATTTTTAGACTCGTCGAGAATTTAATCTAGAATGATTACATTTTTTTTTTCTCTTGAATCTTAATCAGAAAATGGTGAAGCAGATACTGGAAAGCAACAGCATGAAGGGGAGGAGGAAGAACAATTCGCAGATTTTGGATTTGGCGTGGATGATGAACATGTAAGTTTACTTATGCGGAGTTTTCGATCTTTCAATTAATTGTTTCAAGATATGAAAGATTTCTCCTTTAGAATGTTTGAATTCGATCTTTTTTCGTCCTGGTTGATTAACAAATATAATTATATGTTGTAGGGGAATGAGAAAGAAGAGAAGGAAGAGGTTAAAACTATTAGTGGTGTAATAAACCCGGCGTTGAGCAATTCCCTTAATCTTGAAGATGAGCTTTTACCAGAATTTGAGGATCTTTTCTCTGGGGAAATCGAATTTCCATTACCCAGTGACAAGTTTGATGTGAGAAGAGAGGATCAAGATGAAAAGGATAAAGTTCATGAAGTTCAAATGGCGAACAATGCTAATGAACTCGAAAGGTTAAGAAACCTTGTGAAGGAATTGGAAGAGAGGGAAGTGAAGCTTGAAGGTGAATTGCTCGAATATTATGGTCTGAAGGAGCAAGAATCGGACATTACCGAGTTACAAAGGCAGCTGAAAATCAAGACTGTTGAGATTGATATGATGAACATCACTATTAATACACTACAGGCTGAGAGGAAGAAACTACAAGAAGAAGTTGCACAAGGAGCATATGTGAGAAAAGAACTTGAGGTGGCGCGAAACAAGATCAAGGAGATGCAGAGACAGATTCAACTTGACGCGAATCAGACGAAGGGCCAACTATTGATTCTCAAACAACAAGTTAGCAGTCTACAGGCAAAGGAGGAAGAAGCTGTCAAGAAAGACGCCGACATTGAGAAGAAGCTCAAAGCTGCAAAAGAATTGGAGGTTGAAGTGGTAGAGCTTAGGAGGAGAAATAAAGAACTTCAGCATGAGAAAAGGGAGTTAACCATTAAACTGGACGCGGCTGAAGCTAAAGCAACCAGCCTCTCCAACATGACAGAGGTGATTCCCAGATTGTCTTTTTAATCCTTCCAAGTCTCATGCTGAGTCTGATTCAGAATCCAAAAACAATTTTGTTTTTCTCTTTAAATTCTGCCTGAAAAATTTGGGAAACTAAGAATGAAAAACTTATTTTTCGAAATCATGTTGTGATTAGAGATGGAAAAAGGAGTTAATTTTCGCCGAACAAATTATACGGAGCTAGTTTTTGACAAACAAATGAAGTACTTGAGTATTTGGGAACTTCCTTTGAAATAAGTTAGACAAGATTATATTGAGCTACCAATATTTGTCTTTCTTGCAGAGTGAAATGGTTGCCCAAGCGAGGGCTGAGGTTAATAATTTGAGGCATGCTAATGAAGACCTCCTAAAGCAAGTAGAAGGTCTTCAGATAAACAGGTTTAGTGAAGTTGAAGAGCTTGTTTATCTACGTTGGGTTAACGCATGCTTACGCTATGAGCTAAGGAACTATCAGACACCGGCTGGAAAAGTATCTGCTCGTGATCTTAGCAAGAGCCTAAGCCCAAAATCTCAAGAAAAAGCTAAGCAGTTGATGCTAGAATATGCAGGTTCGGAGCGTGGCCAGGGTGACACTGATCTAGACAGCATTTCTTCGCACCCATCTTCACCTGGTAGCGAGGACTTTGACAACACTTCAATAGATAGCTCCACCAGTAGGTACAGCAGTCTTAGCAAGAAGCCTGGCCTAATGCAGAAACTAAAGAGGTGGGGAAAAAGCAAAGACGATTTAAGTGCAGTTTCGTCGCCATCAAGGTCAATTGGTGGAAGTTCACCGAGTAGGATGAGCATGAGCAATCGATCATCTATATCAAGGGGTCCTTTAGAAGCTCTTATGCTTAGAAATGCAGGGGACAGCGTTTCAATTACGACATTTGGGAAGAAAGAGCTGGAAGCTATTGGATCTCCAGAAACACCAAACCTTCCACATATTAAAACACAGGTTTCTTCAAGTGATTCACTAAACTCGGTTTCGACGTCATTCCAATTGATGTCTAAATCAGTTGAAGGTGTGCTCGATGACAAGTATCCTGCTTACAAAGACAGACACAAGTTGGCATTGGAGAGGGAGAAGGCGATAAAGGAGAAAGCTCAGCGAGCTAGAGCAGAAAGGTTTGGTGATGGTTCCTTGAATTCAAGCACTGGAGCCAAGGCTATCAAAGTTCAACCTGTAGCATTGCCACCAAAACTGGCTCTAATAAAGGAGAAAGCTGCAGTTACAAGTGAATCAGGAGAACAATCGAATGACAACAACAACGAAAATGGCCAAATGATCAGCAAAATGAAACTTGAGCAGATTGAAAAACGAGCGCCAAGGGTGCCTAGGCCGCCACCTAAAGCATCTGCTGATGGTGCTCCAAAAGCTGGTGGAACAAATACTGCAGGTGGAATACCAAATCCACCCCCACCACCGCCAGGATTGGGTGGACCGCCGCCGCCACCACCACCACCAGGAGGGCCGCCTCGCCCTCCACCACCGCCTGGGAGCTTGCCTAGAGGAGGCTCTGGGGATAAGGTTCACCGGGCTCCTGAGGTTGTTGAATTCTATCAAAGTTTAATGAAGCGCGAGGCAAAGAAGGAGACCACAATGACTACTTCAAGAACAAATGTTGCCGATGCTAGAAATAATATGATTGGAGAGATTGAAAACAGATCTTCATTCCTCCTCGCAGTAAGTACACTTATTATTTTGGATTCTTCCATATCCCTCTCTATAAAAAAGTTGGAAGTAGTTTGAGTAGTTTGTCTCAGTTCAGTTCAATCATAATGAAATTACTTGGTTTTAAACTCAGGTAAAAGCCGATGTTGAGACGCAAGGCGATTTTGTTCAAAGTTTGGCAACTGAAGTACGAGCAGCGACTTTTACTAATATAGATGATCTGGTAGCATTTGTGAATTGGCTGGATGAAGAACTATCCTTCTTGGTATGCCTTAGAAGATCTCATCTGCTATTATGTTTGTTTACTTTTGTAAGACTGATTCGAGTTTCTTTGAAAATAAAGTACCTGCATTAGATGGCCTAGATCCAACATCATGGAAAGACAACTGATACTTCATGAACATTTCCTATGTCCCAACTCTTGTTATCAGTTAATTGTTTCCTACACTTTGGACCCCTAGTGTACATGCCTATATTTTACATTTGTCATTCTGGGATAGGTCGACGAGCGTGCGGTTCTCAAGCATTTCGACTGGCCAGAGGGTAAAGCAGATGCATTGAGAGAGGCAGCATTTGAATACCAGGACTTGGTGAAGTTGGAAAAGCGGGTCTCATCTTTTGTTGATGATCCTAAACTATCCTGTGAAGCTGCTTTGAAAAAGATGTACTCCTTACTTGAAAAGTAAATTCTGCTTCCATAATCCTACTTGCCTTGCTATTGAGTACACACCTCTGCTTAAGATTTTTTTACCAGCTGTTAGTTTAAACTTGTAATGATTTTCTGCAGAGTGGAGTCAAGTGTTTATGCACTCTTGCGGACGCGCGACATGGCTATTTCGCGATATAGGGAATTCGGAATTCCCGTTGATTGGTTAATGGACTCCGGTGTCGTGGGCAAGGTACGCTTCTTCTCTAAGGTTATGTTGTATCTACGAAAGCAGAGAAGAGTTTTAATAAAAAATAAAAATAAAAATTCAGAACCAAAATAATCTTTGACCTTTGTTTTTTTTTTTTTTTCTCACTCAAAACATAGATCCATTTCACTCTGAACTATGCATGAGAGTTTTTGCTATGAATGTCTATTTCAAAGAAGGAATCCAGCAGAATTAACTTTAACAATAGGGATTAATTACACACCACTTTCTTCTTTGTGCAGATCAAGCTCGCATCTGTGCAGTTGGCAAGGAAGTACATGAAAAGAGTTTCGACAGAGCTTGACGCGCTGAGCGGACCTGAGAAGGAACCAAACAGGGAGTTTTTGATACTGCAAGGCGTGCGGTTTGCGTTCCGCGTTCATCAGGTAAAATGCTTTTACTACATCATTTTTCTTCAATAAACTATGTAGAACTTAAATTCTTGTAAAACTATGTAGAATTTTTACACACAAAAATGGAGGGAGGGAAGGATTATTTCTTATTCTTGTCTTTGCAGTTTGCGGGAGGTTTCGATGCAGAGAGCATGCGAGCTTTCGAAGAATTGAGGAGCCGCATTGCAACTCAAACCAGTGAGACAAATAATGCAGAACAGTTATAAGGATTTTCTCTTCGTCTTCTCATATTTACAATAATTTTCTGTTGTATACCATTTTTGCTTTTCTCTTCTCAAATTGTCCAATATTTATTATACTGTGAAAAGTGTAACGTATTAACTTCTGTCACAAACAATAATTTCAGTTTAACATCAAGTACTGCATATACAACAAAAACTATGTGCATTCTCTTGGAAGGGATTCCGGAAGCTAAATATGGTTGAGCAATTTTAAAGCAGTGGAGTTCTTTTTTTTTTTTTTTTTTCTGTTTGACAAGTGTAGTGTTGCTAAAAAAAAAATGAGTATGAGAAGTTTTCTATAACACAAAGTAATGAAAATTTGTGAAAATATAAGACTGATAAAAAGACAGTACTTTCGCCCTGTGCATGATGTGGTATATGAGCTATTTCAAAGCTGCCAGAACCCCCAAAGTATAAGAATATGTACCCAACTTTTAAATAGTAAAGCAAGATGTAACAGCGATGCAATTCTATTTGAATAGACATAAAAAGAATTTTATTGCATGAATTTTGACATCCTAAATGTCACTGTTTTTAAGGATTATCACAATTGATACATACAATGATACAAGAAGTTTTCTTGTGTTTGACATGCTTGAGTTTTGTACATTCAGCGGCTTTTTGATTATTACTTCAAGAATGCCTTCATGTAATTTTCTTACAAAAAGAAAACGAAGTGGGAAGACTTATCGCATTGTAATCACAAGATTACGGTCCGTAAACTTTGCACCTCCTACTTTTCCCTGTATTTCAGAAGGCAAATGGATCACTCGTCGCTGGTCCCCTGCTTCCACCAATAGCTCTGATCCTCCCCTATACTGCAAAAGAAAAGGGAAAAAAAAGAAGTGAAAAATCATCACAATGACATGAAACGTCTACTAAGTACTAAGCAACCAGCGAAAACCAACAAACTAAAAGTAGATAATGATGCCAGCATTAACAATCAATTAACTAAATCTACATATGAAATAAATAAAAACTTTCTCCTCAACTAGTTGACGAGGAAATATTCAAACTGCCTAAATATTTTTCTCCTCGGCACGAGTAGGAGCCATTCATTCCACGAAGAAAATATAAGAGACAGTGGCATTTCCATGATAACATTACCTGGTATAGTTTAATCTCCGTCTTGTCGAAACCAGGCATGAAAAGTGTCACCGACTTCTTGCTGGGATCAAACCTAACTGAAGCAGGACGATTACTTCCTGATGCAAAAAGATGCCGAATGTCTTCTCCCAGTGTCACAGCATCCAAAGCTACAGGTGAGCCCATTGCAAGATATGGCATGAGAGCCATAGGCAAAGGTGAGAAGTTTTTCTTCATTACTTCTGCTGATTCTTTGCAGGATTGCGGAGGTGCAAATCCAATTGCACCAGAAATATGTGCACCAGATTGGATGGCACAACCCCAGTAACGTAATGCAGAAGTGACAGAAATCGCACATTTCGGATCCATGGCAAGGTAGCAACCAAATCTTGATGGTTCAGTAAAGGAGGTGGAAGCTCTCTGTGAAGCATTGATAGACCAAGGAAAACATCTTAGCTTAGCCAACACCGAGATTTGATTAAAAGTTTAAGAAAGCGAAAATAATTAAATGGTGCAGACGAAATCCATTAAGAACCTCTAGAAGCCGTTCCACAACGTCCCATATCTCTGCACTCAGCTTGCCATCAAGCTGCAAATCAATACCATTTGACCTCATTACTTCATCTGCCAGCCTCAAGAGTGAAGGAGTAGATAATCTTCCAAGCTCAGTCTTTTCTGCAATATTCCGCAAATATTTTAAATACCACCTGTCAATGATCATCTATCATTCCAGATAAAGTTTTACAGAACACCAGGGGAAACCAAGCATTAAAAGAGAGAAAATACACATACTTAGCTCTCCCAGTGGCACCAATCATCCGCAATGTCTCCTCGTTGCTAATACCGTCATAAATAACCACATCAAAATTTCCTTTTCTCTTGCTTCTTATAGCATTAGACGTTCTGAAAAATCCCAATAGTTTCTCAAGCGCCAAAGCCGTAAAAATGGAATCCATTCCGGGAAGCACCCCAAGCTCTTCACCCACCAACTATTAGAATGCACGTAAAATTTGTAAACAAATACACTGCAAAGAGAACTCAAAGAACAGAAACCAAAAGAAAACAGAAGGTAAATAATGCTCAATCTAATAATTGATCGGAGATTATCACATACCCACCCCTTCAAGTACACCTTGGGTCAATTTGAGGCGAACATCTGCTTCTTTCACCTGGTTGAGAGGTTCAAGGAGCATCTGCGAGAAAATTCATAAAATTGAATGTTTGACAATTGAAAAGTAGACTTTCAAGACCATGCAGAATGGGCAAGAAGGGACAGACTTTAGTGGTCTCCAACCTAACAGCCGAAAGGTTGTTTCCGCATATGGTAGGAGAAGTTCCAATTTTGCAACCCATGAGATATTCAGCAGTAGGATCTTGAGAATGAATCACCAAGCATGTGTTGAGTCCAGAATCTGCAAAATACTGTGGTCAAACATGAAATCCATTAGCCAACCAATTTATGCTTGTTCTCATATTGTCATTGAAGTTGCGAAGATAATGCAAACAACTCAAAACTGAAACAGAAGCCGTAGCGGCTATCAAACTACGCATTATAGCAATCGACTAGATAAAACAGCAACTTAATATTAACTGATTAGATGATCTAAGTAACCAACAATAGACACAAGGAATTTACCTACTTTGCTATAAACAAAAAAATCATTAGGACAAAACCTTAACAATCACAAGGGCTCATCTGGTTATTGACTCGGACCCAGCCCAATTCTAGGGTTTATCAACAACAACGTACCAAGGCATCACTAATGAGATGGATGAGGCATCACTTGCCTGGGGAAATTGTGGGTTAGACTCGTGTTGGAGTAAAAAATGTAGGTTTCTTAAGGAAAAAAAAATAACAACAACATAGCCTCAATCCCAAGCTAGTTGGGGTCGGCTACATGGACCAAATTCTAGGGTTCATAATCAAGGGTTAAACAAAGAAGCGAGCCGCATCTGATCAGTTGGAATCTGGAGATATGAAAATTGAAATAGAATCCTATTCCTACCAATAAATCTTTCTTCTGAAAAAATAAGCGAAAAACTCATAATTTTTAATCTAGCCCTTACCTGAACCTCCTTAAATATAGAATCAACATCATTCACAGATATAATACCAATTAAAAAGGCGAAAACAATAGTACACATGACAATAAAAGATCCACCAAATCAAGAAAAGAAGGGAAAAAATTATGAATTCTCAAACAATAGTAGCATATTCATACATCTGATTAAACATTTTTTTGTCCAGGGACACCACATTCGTATTCAACTCTAATTAAAACAAATTAAAGGCTTTGCAACTCAACAATTCGCAAGAGGATTGGCATTCACCGTCGCACTAGAAAATAAGTCAAATTCCAAAACAGAATCAATCAAACAATTGTTTTTCGTATGTATGTCTTTGGGTATCCAGGCGAGTGTTCCCATCAGCCCCTGGTGCAATCAGCCTAAGTGTACCCCAGTGGCCTGTACAATCTTGACGCTGCAGGGAGTCGAACTTGGGACTGTGCGCCTAACCCACCCAATCATACAATTGTATATCTCCTTAAATACACAACACAATCACATGATCACCAAATGCAAAATGTAGGTCAAAACACCAAATCCACCAAATACAAACCACAAAATCAAGTAAAACTAAGCAATAGATACTAAAAATTTCGCCCTAATCACACAATTTCCACTCAAAAACCCTAACTGTTTAAACAACAAAAAAAGAAAGTCAAACCTTGGCAGCTAGGATTGAAGATGTAGTCTTCCCAGACCCTCCTTTACCGAGAAATGTGACGAGCTTCGGATCAGCGGCTCCTTCCGACCGTGTTGCGATCTTAGACAGAGCTCTTGTGCAGCAGATTCTTCGTCGAATATGAGAGAAGGAATTAGGGTTAGGGTTTGGTTGGGGAGGAGAGAATGGTTGGAGAAGTGGAGTCGCCAACGCCATTTTTGCAGACTGTAGACAAGCAAGCAAAGCG
This sequence comes from Stephania cephalantha, assembly GCA_039657325.1. Taxonomy (NCBI): domain Eukaryota; kingdom Viridiplantae; phylum Streptophyta; class Magnoliopsida; order Ranunculales; family Menispermaceae; genus Stephania; species Stephania cephalantha. Next base: position 45,435,916 of record CM077575.1, on the reverse strand, counting down.
CTGATAATGAAGCAGAATGAAGCAAAGATATATTGCGGAGTGTTATATTATACTTACATAAATGAGAAATGCTAGGGTGTCCATGCATTCACCCATCGGGATACGTGTGAACACATATCGATGCATCTCGGGTGTCTCATTACGGCTCATCCTAATATTTTTCTACATAAATAACTTCATTTTAAATCCTTAGAGCATCTCCAATGGGGATTTGAATTAAGAAATGTGTGCCAACTAAGATATGATAGACATTAGGTTAAAAAAAAATGTCTCCACTGGGAATATGAATACACTATCTATCGCAACCTCTATTTCTAGAGGGTGTGATGGACAGTGTGCGATATGCTACATCACTACAATAACGAAATAAAAATTGTGCACAAGAAAATCGAAAAAATAGCCGGACGAAAAAAAAATCAAAATCGAAAAATAGCTGTTTGTATACCTACTACCAAAATATAATTTTCGATTATCATATATTTATTGATTTTTTATCAACAAAAAAAAAACCTTATTTTGGTTAAAAATTTAATTGTCATTAATTAAAAAACGAGTTGGTTTCATCATATAAAAAAGTACAGTTGATTTTTTTAGGATGTGGCTATTTGGACCACACGAATTGCTTTGTTTACTCCGTTACTATTTTGCACTCCAACTTAGTATGACAATTTACGACCAATTTCTAAAAAAATTTAGGCCAAATTGTCCATTTCGCGCTTTTCGAGGTAAAACCCCGCGAAAGTCGCGTCAGAATATCCAAATATTTTTTTTCCAAATAGAAATTCATCAATTTGTATTTATTTTATTGAAATATATTTTTTCGAAATTTTCCCAATTTTTTCGGAACTTTTCCCAAATTTTTTTTAAAGTTTGGTTTGGGTAGGGTCAACCCAAATGGGTCGGACCCGACCCGACCCTGGACCAAAACATGTCCAGGCTCGGCCCACCCACGTGAGGGGGTGCACACGCGCGCGCTCACTGTTCGATCGATTTTTTTCTTTTTGTTCCTCCCTGTTGTTTGGGTTGGGGTTGCTTTCCACCCCAACCCGGTGGAATCGATGGCAGGGAGACACCCCGCCATCACCACCACGACCCGGTTCGGCCTCCATGGCCGAACCCCGTCTCGCCACCACGACCAACTCACCAACCCACAACAAAAACAACTAGGATTTACCTTGATCGTGACGTTCCGCCCTCTCTTCTTTCCTTCCGCTTCTTCTTTTCCTCCTCCTCTCCGTTTCTTCTTCTCTTTCTCGGCCTCCCGATCGTCGAGTGTTTGTGTTTGTGTGTGTGTGTGATGTGAGAGAAAAGGTGGCGGTGAAGTATAGATAAGTATAAGTGATGTTGACTTTGTTGCTTGACTCAAAGTATGACACGGTTGGGACACTCGCCCTTGTTTTCGGGAGTTTCGATGCCGGTTTCGCGTCCGAACCGCGATATTCGCGTATCGCCGCATCACTAGCCACCTAATACCCATTCCATATTACTTACTTGGTCAAATTTGTATTTAATTTGTGTGTTTTCGTTTCCCCGAACTAATATTCGGTCCGTCAACTACCGTGTACTCGCGTCGACACGCATATCGAGGCAAATACGGTTCACACAATCTCGTTGTGTTTTAGTTTCTCCGACCTAATATTCGATCCCGTCAACTACCCAAGCACCGCGTTGACACGCATATCTAGGCGAATACGAGTTCACACAATCCCGCACGTATTGATATGCAACATACACACATGCGATGTATTTCAATAAATTACACCGCAAATAAGCAACCAACACACAATAAACAACGTACCTAGGCCCCGTGTATCCTAGCCTACCGCGGCGTCCAAGTAGATCGAGCTTTCGTCCACGTCGTCAAATTCGAGATAATTAACGACATTAATAAAATGGGCGTTATAGTTCTTCCTAACTAAATAAAATTTCGTCTCGAAATTTAACCGTAACTAAAGTCCCGTACAGAGAATAGTTGAGGTATCGTGTCCTCATCGTCGACTCAAGTTCCCAGGTGAGTCCCTCCGTCCCATGATGCTCGCCAACGAACTAGGACCTTCGCGAGTTCCTTATTACGGAGAATCGTACTCGACTGGTCAACAATCTTTATCTGCCTCTCCTCATAGGTCACGTCAGTGTATCTCCACTGTCCCAACTCAATCGTCGGTCTCGCCCCGACCTAGCGAGTCTCAACATGGAAATGTGAAATGTTGGATGAACCCTAGCTAACTCGGCAGATAACTTTAACCGATATGCAACAAAGGCATACTCTCGTGCAATCCGTAATATATCTCGCGCCGATTTCCCCTTAATGCCAAATCTCTGTTGACCTTTCCAAGGAGAAACCTTCAGATACACCATATCGCCCTCGTCATAGCTCAGACCCTCGCGATACCTATCCGCATATTTCTTCTGTCTATCATGTGCAGCTCGCAGCCTTTCGACGAATTTGTCGGATTTTCTCTGTGTGATCAACAACTATCTCAGGCCCCAAGTGTCATTATATCTTCTCGGCTCGCCCAACACGCAGTGATCTATAGGGCCTCCCATACAATGCCTCAAATGATGGCATGCCAATGCTCGCCGATAGCCGTTATTGTATGCAAACTCACACAAAGACAAATAATCCTCCCACGAACCCCCAAACCGTAATATACAAGCCCCGAGCATATCCTCCGAAATACGGATCGTCGTTCGACCGTTCGTCTGGCCTCGAGGATGATAAGCCGTACTAAACTGCAACCTGGTGCCAAACTGTTCCTGCATTGCCTCCCATAGTTTCGAGGTCAATCCGAGATCTCTGTCTGACACAATGGAAACTGGCACCCCATGAAGTCTAATAATCTCCCGCTCAAACAATATGCTCAGCTGGGGAAATGTGTATTTCATCGAGATTGGAATGAAGTGAGCCGACTTCGTCAGTCTATCAATCACTACCCAAACTGCATCGTGACGTCTCGATGTCTGCGATAGCCCACTAACGAAATCCATAGTGACATGTTCCTATTTCCATTGTGGAATGGGCAACGATCGTAATAATCCACCGGTCTCCTATGCTCACCTTCACTGCTAGCAATTGTGACAACTACGCACCTATGTCGCCTTCATCCCCGGCCACCGAATAGTCGCCTCAAATCATGGTACATCTTGGTATGACCAGGATGAATCGTGTAACGAGACCGGTGTGCATTTTTCAAAATCCCGTCCCGTATCTCCCGATCCGAAGGTATCCACAATGTCCCTCGTATCTCAAACACCGATATGTGGTTTCGCCCAATCGTGCATTTCGAATTCGTGACGGACCACCGACCCGCTCAAAGAGCCCATCGCCCTCTCACACTCGGCAACCCGTTCAATCGATACGATCGATATCTTCATATGACAACAAATGTGTTGTTCCGTCGTAGTCGACAACTCGGCCATGCACATAATCGATCTTTGCCGTAATAAGCCATGCTCATGTGTCATCTATTGCGAAACGATCGACCGTCGAGTCCACTCTTGCTCAATGCGTCTGCTACGACGTTCGCTTTCTTTAGGGTGATACTCAATAGCGAAGTCGTAGTCATTCAAAGAACTCGACCATCTCGTGGCGCATATTCAGATCCCTTTGAGTGAAGATGTAACGTAAACTCTGGTGATCTGTATACAACACGAATCGCTCTCCATAGAGATAGTGCATCCAAGCCTTCAGTGCAAAGACGACCGCTGCAAGCTCCAGGTCGTGCACTGGATAATCCCCTCGTGGGGTCTCAACCATTTGAAAAGATAGGCAACTGGTCTACCATCCTGCATCAACACACATCCAAGACCATTGCCTGACGCATCGTATATCTTGTCAAAATTTTGCCAAGCTCCAAAGAATGTCAATATCGGTGCAGATGTCAATCTCCATTTCAATTCACAAAAGGCTCGCTTCACACTCATCTCGACCGTCAAATCGACATCTTTCTTAGTCGGATCTCGTCATCGGCGCTGCGATCGAGGAAAATCTCGCACAAATCGCCGTAGTATCCGCCACCCAAGGAAACTCCGTATATCAGCCACAGACTCAGGCGTCTTCCAATCAATGATCGCCCGAATCTTTTCTGAATCCACTGAGATACCTTGCTCACTGATGACATGGCCTAAGAATCTCACCGCACTTAGCCAAAAGTCACACTTACTAAACTTGGCGTACAATCGGTGCTCCTTCAGTGTCGTCAAAACTGTCCTGAGATGTCCCTCGTGATCCTCACGAGTCCTGCTGTAGATCAAGATATCATCGATGAACACGATGACGAATCTGTCCAAATACGGCCTCATGACCCTGTGCATCAGGTCCATGAAAATTCGTTAAGCGTTCGTCAACCCAAACGACATGATCGTGAACTCAAATAACCCGTATCTCGTCCGAAAACGGTTTTCGGATATCCTCTCGCTCGAATCCTCAATTGGTGATAACTCGAGCGAAGGTCAATCTTCGAGAAGAATCGACAACTTGTCACCGATCAAATAGATCGTCAATCCTAGGAAGTGGGTAACAGTTCCTCGCGATTACCCGATTCACTTCCTATAGTCGATGCACTTCCTCATAGTACCATCTTTCTTCTACACAAACAAGATCTTGGAGCTTCCCAAGGTGACATACTAAGGTGAATGAAACCCTTCTCTAACACTCATCCAAGCTGTCGTCTCACATCCTCCCTCTCCGCTGGTGCCATCCGTTAAGTGTCGATCGACGATCGATCGGCTGCGTCGTCGGTATCAACTCGATTATGAACTCAACAGCCGTGGCGGTGGCAATCGGGTAAATCATCCGGAAATACATCTACAAAATCCCTAACCACCGAACGTCCTCAATCCGTACCCGTCCGAACCTTCGGCTCAACTATCGCCGCAAACGCCTCCATCACCTCGCGCCGTAGCTAGTCGCCTCTCGTGATGGGTAAGTCGATTGCCGATCCAAGTAATACGAACTCCGGTATTCCAGAATACGAAACTCTATCCTCTTCTTCGTAACGATCTATCCGTGCATGATATGATGCTAACCAATCCATCCCGAGTATTGTGTCAAACTCTAAGTACCCAATACTCGAAGATCACCGGTAGCTTATGTCCCTCCACCTCTATCATCACGTCTTTACATATTCGGTTAGGGTATATCTTATCCTAAAGAATTGCCAGCCATCGAGGACAAGATGTGGGTATAGTGTCTGTGTAACTAACCCTAACAATCCAACAATACGTCCAGCAAGAAATGATAAAGTACTACCAGAATCAAACATAACATGCATATGGCGACCAAATATAAGTAATGTACCTTCAATAAGCTGCCTAGTCGCCCCGCTATCTGGCTGTGCTAACGCATGCGCTCTATCTCTGGCCTGGTCTGACTCTCACCGTGGCGATAGTGGTACCCGGCAGTCAGCCCTCAAGTGTCCCTCCGCCCATACTTGTGACATCTACGCTCTCCGTCTACCCGTCTGTCCGTCTCCGGATCTCGCTACCCGACTCGACCCTGTCATGTCTCCCCCGATCTCGACCACTGACGGCACGTCGTGTGTCGTGTGACCTCGCCGATCCACCGGTGCCGAGGTAATGGCATGAAGTGGTGTGGCTCCTCATAGCGGAACTAATCGCCCGATAATCGTCCCGGCGCCCTCTCCCGTCTATCATCTCTCCGCCTCTATTCGGACGATCCATCGGTCGCTTCGACCTCGATTCGACCCGTAACTCGCCCGATCGTACCTCTCTACACGTTACCCGTCTCGTCGCCAAATTCTATGCAAGTATGTATGTCTCATGAGCCAATGCCTGTCAAAGATCTCCAGAGTCGTGCTTTCGGCCGAGACAATCGCGACACAATCCTGTCATCAACCCCTTGTGAAATAATAGATCCGTAAGCGCTCTATCCCGGCGACATCTAGAGAGAATCGAAGCAAATGTCGAACCTCTCCATATATCGCATCAAGGTCCGATTACCCCTGTCTCGGGGCCAGAACTCTTCCCTCGTCTCAACCTAACCTCCATAGGTATGTGCGATCATAGAATAGCTCCCTAAACTCGGCCCATGTCGTCGGTTCGGATGAGTATCCGTATATGTCGTCCACCAAACCGCCGCATCCCTCTCAAACAAGCTCGAGAAAGTCGTGCTGTGCGGTCTCGTCGTTCCTCATCGCTTATGGAAATGCCGATGGGACACTACCCATCTCCCCTGACCTCGGGGTCACCGCCTCCGCAAAATAATCCAGTGGAACTTCAAAAACTCCCTCAATAACTTCGCCTCCGGTGCTAGGACGAATGCCGATGTAGTAGTCGTATCGCAAGTGGGAGTGGCGTAACCTAGTCCGTCATCGTGAGTGGAGGCGTAAGAGTCGACGTCTCCAAAGGAAGGACAACCGCGGTAGTCGTCTCTCGCGTGGTGCCTCTCGCCGCTACCCCCGAACTAGTGTCCTGGGTACCATCCGAACAACAATGTCCCCTGGCGGTACGGTCACAACTACTGGCTCTCTAGCTAAAGTGAGTGCCGCCGCATCGTAGTCTGCTATCGTAATAACCGTAATACCTCGACCATCCGTGTCTCCCGGGGTGAAAGTCTATCCTCCATACTCGCCATAACCGGACATCCCTAGCCGCATCGCTAGTCGTCCATCTCAAAAGGTGTACCAGGGATCGTCCGTCCATAATCTCGCATCGAGAATGTGCTCCGGATCGTCTCGACGTATATATGTATATCATATAATAAAATGAAAATATAACACACATATAAGTTCTAACTCTACCCGCCTCACATCACTTCCCAACTAAAGTTCTAAGGCAATAACTTCAGTTTTCACATCTAAGTTCATTAATTAAATTTTATTGTCTTAGGACTTCCTCATTCTCTCGATACCAACTTTGGCGGCCCTCGCCGCCCGGGGTGACGTGTCTCCGTGTACTCCTTGTCGGTGGCCCTACTACACGTGTACGCCACCGCCCGTCCTATTTCGTCTCGAATTTCATATCCACTTGTGTGTATAGCGTATAAATGACATATTCAAGCGGAAGTTAAAGGCAAAAAATAGTAATAATCAATTTAACAAATCCTATTGTGGAAAAACCCGAAAAGTACGAGGTAGACAACTGTACCATATAAGGTATAGGCATGTACAAGGTCATAATACTCCCAGTTCCCAAAAGAATCAAAATATCAAAACAAAACACACGTACAAGTAATCCTCAACGGTAGGCAGTTAGAGGTAGTCGCCTAAGATCCCCTTGCCCTTACTTGTACTCGGATCTGCACTCAATCATCACAGAAGAAAATGGATGACGAGTCCAAGTCAGTAAAATCTCAAGGAACTCCTCCGAGCATTCAAATAAACAAGTGAAAGTCAATAAATATTGTTAAATAAACATGCGGAATGTAAACAGACAACTGTAAGTAGGGCATCACATGCATAGATAACAATAAAGTGCAAATGTATGTGCCTGTTCCGGTCAGACTAAACCATACTTCGGAATACCCTTCTAGGATCCCACTAGTGGGCGTACCCAACTAGCTATCACCTGATCCCTCTCGGTGGTCGACGTAGACCTACGACGCACCGACACATGTAGCAGTTCATTAGCTCGGGTCGTTATCCACCGAGAACTCCTGATACACATGCTATGGTCTAGAATGCATAGACACACAACGGAAAATCCGGTGGGAGTAACTCAACCAACCGTCCAAACAATGACAAGATATAGATGTAAATAAAAACCACAAGGAATACCGGAAATGAATGGAAATATGAAGCGATATAAATACTCGAGTTTTTCAATTGGGTTTTACAAACCTCACAACGCACTCCAATACCACGTAATCAATCCCCGAGTCCAAGTCCACCTGGGTCCTTGGTCGCCAATTGATAACCTGTGTCCACCTATGTCCATTTATCAATAATTCCAACTTAGTATGACAATTTACGATCAATTTCTAAAAATTTTAGGCCAAATTGCCCATTTGAGCTTTTCGAGGCAAAAACCCCGCGAAAGTCGCGTCCGGAATATCGAAATATTTTTTTTTTCAAATAGAAATTCATCAATTTCTATTTTTTTATTGAAATATATTTTTTTCATAATTTTCCCGATTTTTCAGAATTTCTCCCAATTTTCTTTTTGAGTTTGGTTTGGGTGGGTCAACCCAAATGGGTCGGACCCGACCCGCCCGGACCCGAAAAGGTCCAGGCTCGGCCCATGAGGGGGTTCCTCCCTGTTTTTGGGTTGGGGTTGATTTCCACCCCAACCCCAGGTGGAATCGATGGCGATGGGAGACACCCCCGCCATCACCATCGCGACCGGTTCGGCTCCATGGCCGAACCCCTGTCTCGCCACCACGACCAACTCACCAACCCACAACAAAAACAACTAGGACTTACCTTGATCGTGACGTTTCCACCCTCTCTTCTTTCCTTCCCGGTTTCTTTTTCTCCTCCTCATCTTCATTTCTTCATCGCTTCTCGGCCTCCCGATTAGTCGATTGTTTGTGTGTGTGTTTGAGAGAGAGAGAGATGTGAGAGAAAAGGTGGTGGTAAAGTATAGATAAGGATAAGTGATGTTGACTTTGTTGCTTGACTCCAAAGTGTGACACAATTGGGACACTCGCCTGTGTTTTCGGGTGTTTCGACGCTCGGTTTCGCGTCCGAACCTCGATATATGCGTATCGCCGCATCACTAGCCACCTAATACCCATTCCATATTAGTTACTTGACCAAGTTTGTATTTAATTTGTGTGTTTTCGTTTCCCCGACCTAATATTCGATCCCGTCAACTACCCGGTACCCACGTCGACACGCATATCGAGGCGAATACAGTTCACACAATCTCATTGTGTTTTAGTTTCCCCGACCTAATATTCAAATCCCGTCAACTACTACACGGCACCGCGTCAACATGCATATCGAGGCAAATACAGTTCACACAATCTCGTACGTATTGTTATGCAACATACACACATGCGATGAATTTCAATAAACTACACCGCAAATAAGCAACCAACACACAATAAACGGCGTACCTAGGTCCCCGTGTGTCCTAGCCTACCGCTGCGTCCACGTAGATCGAGCCGGCGTCCACATCTGTAGATTCGAGACAATTAACGACATTAATAAAATGGGTCGTTACTGAAAAACCCTAAAACGAATGAAGATCTTCTTGCTATTTTCGGGTTCTCTACGGATTTTGAGAGAGAAAGAAAAACATTTTCTAAATCTCTTGGGGCTAACACTCCAAATTGTGGTCACCGTTCGTGTGTAAATTTTTTATAGAGGATAGGGGCTTAAACGTCTTGAAGATCGAACAATCGAGAGAAGGAAATAACGAATTAAGGTATGATTTGCTTTTGTAGATCTAGTTTAATGGAACCTATTCTCGATCTTGTTATGGGTTTTTCAAAAATTGTTTTGAATTTCTCATTTGTGTATGAACCCCAAAACCCAACACTACCGCCGTTCTTTCGTATGCTACGGCGTATAGGGTAAGTAATTTGTCTTAATTTTTGTTGGGTTTTGTTCCCCACGAGTTTGCAATTGTTTATTCGGTGTTTTTTGGGTAATTTGCTCTTTGGTTATGCGTTTTAGATTTTAGGATTTGATTGAAAGTACAATCCCAATAACGACAACTACACATGACCGTCACCATGAATAAGGGTGTCGGTCACATACAATCGTAATGTTTAAATTGTTCTGTGAAATGTGTCCGTTAGACTAAATTTGTGACGACACTACTAAATCGACGTATAAAGAATAGTTGCGGTCAATGAAAATCGAAATCCTTCGAAATTATCGGTCATTTCAAATCAATAATACAATTATTAGTCTCGGTTCGCTCAATCGCCCAGTAGGAAATTGATTTTTTTGTTACTTTTAATTAAACTGTTGACCTAATTTTGTTGTAATGGGTCTAATTTTACCATTTATTCGGTTTAGGGTATGGTCGAAAAAAACATCTTTGCACAAAACCATCCGTAGGACGAGCGAATAGTGGTTGCTAAAGCTGGTAGAGTTCTTGCCATCTGTCGCTCTACTACCGCATGATACGCAGTTGTCCCACCATGAACTGTAGAGGACGCAGAGTCGACCGTGAGAACCTCGAGAGGATATGCGTGATCGCCTCAGATCGCAGAAGCGCCCAAAGAGAAGAAAAAAACAAAAAAAACAAGGGAAACGTTTGAAGCGTAACGATGATGGTCGGGTGAGACTAAAGGGAGCCATTCCCCATCATGTGAATCTTCACACAACTTAAACGTTCTTTGAAGGCTATGTTCTTTGGTACATCTATTGGTATATTGGGAGGTGATGAGAAGATATGCCCATTTCATTTCGATGGGCCATCGTATTTATCGCTTTTGCCGTCATTCCGAAACCATGTCTTGGTGGATATTTGGAATGACATCAAGGTACACATCGATATATATATATATATATATATATATATATATTCATTCCTTAATAACATTATGTTATGTTAATTATATTCAAATGTCAATGTTTTAAATCCAATATTATATCTTTGTATGGTCGAGGATATTTAAACCGCATCAACCATAATATTCATATTACTCCTTAGGAGACTATCACGCAACACCCGAGAAGTAAACGGTCGACATGCTTGATTGACAAGTATGAGCTTACGATCATTGGGGTATATCTCATACGACAGATGTAATAGGGTTATAGTGTCCGACATTGTCGAGAGGTGGCAACTAGAGACCAACACATTCCACTTACCCTTCGGCAAAATGACATGCGGGTATTTCTTGAGATCCCGACATTGGAAAGCTTCTTTGTTACGAAATGTAAGGATCGCAATGAGGTGATAGCAATGACTAGTCGAATTTCTGTTAGGGATGACAAAACAATGTGTGGAGGATGAGTTCAAGAGGAATTCTGGTCAAAAATTGAGTTTAGAGTGGTTGAATGATCGATTCGCAACCCATTTTAAAGAGATAGCACTAAATGGGAAGAGAAGAAAGATATTCCCCGAGCCTAATGCCCTTGTTCGAGCCTACATCTTTTATCTTCTTGGAACGACCATTTTTACGGACAAGTCCCAAGCACAAAGAGTCTCCCTTAAGCTCCCTGCAAGTCTTGGTGAATATCGATGAGATTGGTTCATATGGGTGGGGTGCGATAATAGCTTACCTGTATTGCCAACTCGGTATTGCTAGTCGCACCAAGGCCAACCAAATTATCGGTTACATGACATTGTTGAAGGAACGTATTCATTTTCCATCGACATTCTTCATTGTTTTCATTATTATTTGTTCAATCATAACAAATTTGTTTCCGATAGGGTTGGTGTTATGATTTGCATTCCATTCATTGAGCCCGTTCCACGTGCGATTACAAGCTAGGTATGCCTCGGGTGATGAGTGTCACTATAAGAAGGAGCCGAGTGCATTGTCGACCTTCTTCATCAATTTACTGATCAAAAGTGGACAAGCTTAGATACCATGAGGTTCGACACTCACAATTAATGCTTTTTATTAGTGTAACATGTTATGAAACTAAAAAACAAACTTATGCGGTATTTGGATATTATTGAACCACACAATCCGGCCGGGTCTTGAGGTAATTGGGCTATGTTCAAGTAAACCCAAAGATCCATTTCGACCTATCGATGCGAACAGGAGTAAGGTAGCAACCTCGTACTTCGTGAAGTACAAATGGGATCCCTAATTTTGGGAAAGATGAGAAGAAAATGTCATAAATGATGAACGCCGCGGTAAGAGGGTGGATCGTACATGCCAAATTACGATGATTATGTTGAATGGTTTCAAACGGTCGGATCATCCCTTCGTGTGTAATCTCGCACTTTCAAGCGTCGATGTTCATGAGGATGAGACTACTTTGGTGAGCATTTTGCCATTATTCCATATGTTTTGGCTTATAACTTTCGTGTACCCACTCGTGTGTGTTAAACTTTATTATTTTTTTGGCAATAAAGTGAAATCGATGTGCATTAGATGTTGCTTTGCGGTTTCGAACCATGCCCCTGGAGAGCGTTACGATGGCCAACACATTTGAAATAGTTGATCAAGTTATTGGCTTCCTTTTCGGAGTTGGCAGATGTACCCTCTAAGCTCTACCACTCCTACAAATCAAAGCAAGGGAGGTATAACAGGGACCAGAGGCGCACGAGGAGCATATATTGATTTACGAAGCATGAAGGCAAAGTGAATTGCGGAGTTATCATAATCTTCTCTCAATCTTCAAACAATTTTAAATGTGTGTTGTGTGGAAACAATTTTAATTGTATGTTGAAACAATTTTTTATTTGTGATGTGTCGGACCCCACCTAATTAGGGCATCCGATAGGCCTAAATGACCTTAATCCCTTGATAATCAAGCATCATTAACCTCTCCATCAATAAACAATTAAAATTAAGATCTTATAATCATCAATTATAAAACTTTATTAACGACAATCGATTCTAAAGTGAATCTTAAACCTTAAAGTTACATAAAAATTAATTATATAATTTTTAAAGTTCGTTTACATTGATTACATTATCCTCAAAATTTTGTAAAAATTTCTCGACAAAGACCTCCTCTATTTCTAAGCCTACACAGAAATTTCGGTCTTCAAAAATCTTCAACGAAATCCGCTCGTCTTTGGTGGAAATGTCGAATGACTCACAATCCACTCATAACAATATATATTGCATCAACTAAATTATATATTCATTCTAACTTAATTTAAAGTATCAAAACTTTAAACTAACATTACTTTTGCTTAAAATTATCTCAAATAGTCTCGAAAACTATTCTAGCCATTCCAAAGGAAATCCTAATCACACTCGAACCCAAAACCCCATTTATACAATATACTATATTCAAAATAATATATACTGAGAGAGAAAAGAACTAAACATGCCACATATAGTCGAAAGCTTTCCTTTCCCTTATCGCTTAGGTAGAACCTATCATTATCAAATTATAAAAAATTGATAACGTTAGATAAGTAAATCCCACACTATCCAAGACACCCGTAATAATCAAATGCATAATAATCCAAGAGATTAAATAAGAAATATAATCCAAGGAATTTAAATATAACCGTGAATCCATCCCTTTTTTGTTATCCGACCATAATCGATAATGTTCTTCGAAAGTGGTAAGTAAACAATAATAAGGACTCATGGTGGGGAGTATAATCAAACGACTCTCGTTCCTCTAGACTATGGGAATATGATCGGTTTAACGTGATCTCATGATAACCACGTGATGCAAAGTATCGGTGACTCCAAACCCCTCAAGCATAATATAATGTTCTATAACCATGGTATAGTCTACATTATAAGGAGACTCATAACACCTTATCCTCCCAAATCATGTATACATGTACAACAAAAATGCAATATCGAGAATCAATGCAATTTATATGAAATTATAATCATACAATATAAATGTTACTATGGGATTTACTTAACCTTACAAACGTGATATCGCAACACTCTTTTGCTCCAAGTTGATAAACTAGTCCACATGGGGCTCCAATCACAGTCCTACAATTCATTAATATGTCCTATAAGCCTCCATAACAACTTCACAATTTTTTCCAATTATTTGTAATTTAATTGACCCAATCGTGTCTAGAAACCCATAAATTACTTCCAAAATAAATTATCTCGATGCCCAAATCTTATTTTTAACTTAAAATTATTGTTCGACATCGAAAATTACGTTGTCTAAGCTTAAATATTATCTTTCCAATTTTTTATATATTTATCGGTCCTACTCGACCGGAAAATCTCGAAATCCCTCCAAATGAAACTCCTCGGATGTCCTGGATCTCAATTTTGACTCCAAATTGTGATTCAAAATTGAAAATTAACCTAGACTACGGTTTAAAATAATTTTCCAAATTTTGAATATTTTTCGGTCTCGTAACACGTTTTACGAGGCAAAATCCCTGGTATAAATCCTCAACAAACTTATGAAGTTTCCAATTTTTATAGAAATATCTAATTTTTATTTATTTGGTCAACAAATATATTTTCTCACAATTTTCTGGAATTTTTCCTCAAATTCTAGCATTTTCTTTTATATTTATTTGTTTTTATTTGAAAATAGGGGTTTAGCACTGAACCAGGACCGATCCGGTTCGGTTGAACCAAACCGGTTAAGGCCAGTTCGAGGGAGCCAAACCTCCTTCTTCTTCCTCCAGCCCTCTATCTCTCCCAACCGTTCTCTCCGTTTTTTTTATCGATTTGGGGTGCCCAACCCCATTAGGGTTAAGCGGAGAGGAACTTGAGGGCCCCATCCCCCCACTGTGTCCCCTTCTTCTTCTTCTTCTTCTTCTTCTTCTTCTTCTTCTTTTTTCTTCCTCACGATTCCAACTTCCCTCTCCCACTTTTCATCTTCTTCATTGACACGCAAACAACATACAACAACACCAATGATTAACAATAGCTCAACCCGACAATAACACAACAATAAACAACAACTCACCTCACGACTCCTCGATATCTCAATCTCGCTCTTCCTCTCTCCTCGCGGTCTCCCTCCCTTCTCTCCCTAAATTGATTTCATTTTTTTCTTCTTCAATTTCATAATATAAAATCATGATCGTCCTTGAGATACATACTACGTATATCGAGATCAATCATTGTTTCAAAACAAAGTTGAATGAAGCGCTTTGTATCTTGTTTGGATAAATACATGATTTGCTTTGAGATTCGTAAGATTGGCATCGAGATTCGCATCGCATGAATCTCGAAGCAAATCTTAAGATTTAAGTATTTGCTATTAGGGATGCAAATGAGTAGGGTAGGAGATGGAGACCTCATTCCCATACCCATACCCGCTAAAAGATTTATCACACATACCCATACTCATACTCATCCTGGGGATGAAATCTCATACCCATACTCATCTGGGGATGAAAACTCATACCCATCCCCATGCCCATCAAATCCCCATGGGTATGGGGAATCTCCATGGGTAAAATATCTTGCCCATTTCATTCCCCATTAGGGATCCCATTGACGATTTTCATGAGGATTTTTGTGGGGATGGGGAATCCCCCGTCGGGAAATTTTTTATCATTCTATTCCCCATTGGGGATCTTCATGGGATTATCAAAAAAAGAATTGTAACAAATAAAATGTCAAATATACATACATAACAACACAATTGTTAAAATTCCAACAAAAATAAGAAAAATCAACATATCATGCAAAAAAAAAATTAACTACTAAGTGCTAACACTTATAATTAAATTTCTACAATATCATTGGCATATGCAAAACGAAAAGTTCAAATTCAAAATATTATTTAAAGTCACTATCTCTTTAAACCACCAAGTCATCAAACTTTTTTCAGTACTTTTGATCCTAAAATTCTAAAATATAAATATAGTTGCAAACAATTCAAAACAAAACATATATTATTAATTAACCAAATAAATTAAAATTATAAATTTTATTAAGAGATTTTTTGTTATATGTATGAGTGTTTTGGAGTGGAACCTATGTAATAATATGTAATGTTTATATATAAATATCATATAGTATATATATAAATAATTAATATCATATGGTGCATAAATTGATATATAGAGATCCTCGTGGAGATTACCCATGGGTATCCTCATGGAGATTACACTGTGGGGATCTCCGTGAGTATATTTTATTACCTAATCCCAATACCCGTACTGCGTTAGGGAAAATCCCCATCACCCATGGGTATTTCCCTACCCATTTGCATCCATATTTGCTATACTATATGTTGATCTTCCTCGAGATTGGACAACACGCATCTCGAGGCATGTAACACCTCACTAATGACCACAAAATCGTCCAACCATTTCAACTCCTTGATGATCACGCTACGCGTATCTCGAGGCGAATCCAATGTATACTTTTATTTAATTCAAACTATATGATTCATTTATATATAAACTATATTATATATATAAATACATATACACCTATGTATTCACGGCTATAAATTCGCCACGTGGGCCGACGACCATCCTCGAGTGTGCACACTATGGTACATCCCACGCTTGTCACCATCGACCCCGTGTGTCACTAGGCACCCACCAATTTATTTATTATTCTATTTAATTTTGCAATTATCTCTTCGTTTATATCCAAATTAAATTTCAAAAATACCTCAATTTTGCCAAAAGTTAGAGAATTTACCAAAGCGCTCCACATCTTCCAACCAACTGGTCTCGCACACAAGTCGAGGTGTGGGGCCCACGTTGGCTCGTTAAATTCGTTTAAATATAGAAATTCAAATTTCTAAACTTAATTACAGATTATTTTTTGAGAAACTTGAAACGATAATTTTGGTAAATGCTTAAACTATCTCAGCACTCATTTCAACATGTATATCGAGATAACCCCAAAATTATCAAAATTGGAGAAAATCTTTTCAACGCGCTCTCGAAACTCATGGACACAACATATACATTTTAACTTGACCATATTTCGCGTCGAAATAGTATATAATACATCAAATAGGCACACAACACATAAAAATAATATTAAATTTATGATCTTTGATCCGTAACGCATGAGTCCCACTTCGAGATACTTAAATCCCAAATTAAATCCAAAAATACTTAATTAGTGCCTAATCAAGTTTATAAAATTCTCGGATGTCACGGTTGTGTGGAAACATTTGTTGTATGTTAATTTGTATGTGTAATTATTATACTTTCTCAATTATTGCCAAAATTTATACGTTTTTCGAATCAATTATTTAGTCGCACATCGGTGCAGCCATGCATGTAACCGACATCTCTAACGTAATTACCGAGATAAGAGGCGCATATGACAATCAACTTTCAAAACATTATGACTCGACAGTTTCATTAAATTATCGATCTTACAAAACCTCCCTAATATTTTCGCTTTCATTATATGGCTACGCCAAGTAAAGCGTTGCGTTAAGCGAGCATCATAGTTGCAAAGTACTTAATACCTTTTGTGTTGGATTTTTGTATACGCAATGAAAAATTCAAAACAAATTTTGAAAAACCATAACAAGATCGAAAATAAGTTTCATTAAACTAAATCTACGAAAGTAAATCATACCTTATTCCATGATTTCCTTTTGATTGTTTGATTTTCAAGATGTTCAAATGCGCGTCCTTTATCGAAATCGACACACGAACGGTAACCACAATTTGGAGTGCTAACCCCAAGAGAGATTGAAAAATGATTTTTCTTTCTCTCCCTAAATTCAGAGAACTCGAAAAATTGTAAAACGAAATCTTATTTCGTTTTTTAGGGATCCACCCTTTATTTATATGTGTAGATAAGCCCTTACTTAAAATCATATTCGTTATACAACTATTTAATTTGCGCAGTTTAAGCAAATTACACATACGCCCTATTAATAAGTTATCATATAAAAAATCATAAGGGCTTTTATGTCATAAATTTTATCATATAAAATTCATTACTCTGGACTAGTTGAAATTGTGCAAAGTCATTCTTTGTTTGCGACCTAATAGGTTCATGCAACGTTGATTGTGAACCAAAAATCATTTTTGTACACAAGTCATAAGCGGTTTCTAGCAAGGCATTATGATTACCCAAGTAGCATGAATATCAACATCGATACAACCTAATTAATAACGTATATCATATCCTTTTGTCGTGCGATATCCTTTGATTAAACATAAGACATGGAAAGTCACCCTTAATGTTCAATCGTACTAGTCTCGATCTTTAGGTAAGCTGAAAAACATCCAAGTGACATTGATCATATCAATTCACATGGACTTGGCCATTATCAGTCTATCTTATCGAGGGATCCATTGATATTTCTCTCTATACGAGAGTGACAAATTCTATCTTGATTACACACCTTCACATATTATTCATACGGTAACCAATCACAATCTTTATAATTGTCCGGTTAAAGACAACATTTGATTGTGTCAAATTATCATGCTCCTAATATTGAAGTCTATGGTAATCTCAAGTCAAATGACTAAATGATATACCTATCATGAGTAACACCTATGACTTAATCCATGTGGTGTTCTCATAGTGGGTCGGTTCAATATCTTATTCCATAATAAGTACAAATGATCTTGATTTGTATCTTTATACGCATGATCATCACATGATTATCAATCAAGACTCATACTAGTCTTAATTCATTATAGTTCCCGTATAATGACCGACTATGGACATTTAAGATATTTCAACAAATACCCATGTATCTTACTATTAGGTAAACATGCAATCACTTATAGTAAAACAACAAATAAAACCTCTATTTTATTTACTAAAATCATAAGATAAACAATGTTTGTAGATTGACCTAGGGCACATGCCCTAACATCTCCCACTTGCTATAGGGCCAATCATTCATGTATCTAATACCTAATGACCTAACATGACCATCATGTTTCGCTTGTAGAAGAGTCTTCGTTAAAGGATCTGCAACATTGTCTTTTGTAGGAACTCGCAAATCTATACGTCTCCCCTCTCAATGATTTCTCAAATGAGATGAAAACGTTTAAGTATATATTTGGATCGGTGGTGTGATCTTGGTTCCTTGGCTTTGTCTTTGTCGCCCGTTGTTGTCACAATACAAACAAATGAGGTTAGCTATACTCTGGAACCACACCAAGTTACGAGATGAACTTTTTGATCCAAACTCGCCTCCTTACCGCATCTAATATTTGCAATATATTTAGCTTCGTTGTAGAATCATGACGGTTTCTTACTTTAAACTTTTCCACTCACTTCGCCTCTATTCAAAGTAAACACATATCAGGACTACGATCTCGAAGTCATCTACATCGGTTTGAAAACTTGAATCTGTGTAACCACTTATAATAAGCTCTTCTTCCAAACTTTCATAGACTAAGAACACTTCTTTAGTCTTTCTCAAGTACTTAAGAATGTTCTTTACCGCTATCCATAGACTAAGAACACATATCCGATTGTTGCGCTCAAAGCATATGATACATCGAATGTCGAGTGCATAACATGGCACACATGATAGATCCAATAGCCGATGCATATGAAATCGTATTCATGCGCTCTCGCTCATCATTAGTCTTCGGACATTAAGTCTTTGAGATTTATACCATGAGATATTGGCAATGACCTCTTTTAGAGTCTTGCATATTGAACATATTCAAGATATCTTATCAATATAAGCACTCGACTCGCATCGATCGCCTTTTAGATCTATCACTATAGATCTTAATCCCATGGATGTAGATCGCATCTCCTAAGTCCTTCATTGAGAAACACTTCCCTAACCAAGGCTTAACACTCTGCAAGGTTGGGATGTCATTTCCAATGAGTAATATATCATCAACATACAACATCAAGAAAATAACCACGTTCCCATCGACCTTCTTGTATACACAAGGCTCATCTTCATTTTTAATGAAACCGAATTCCTTAATTGCTTCATCAAAACAAAGATTCCAACTCGAGAAGCTTGCTTTAATCCATAAATAGATCTTTGAAGCTTGCACACCTTCCTAGAAGTCTCAAGATAAACAAACCATGCAAAAGCCGTATCATATACACGTCCTCAAGTAACTTTCCATTTAGAAAAGTCTGTTTTGACATCCATTTTCCATATCTCATAGTCATAATATGCGCTATGGCAATTAGAACTCTAATGGGTTTAAGCATGGCTACAGGAGAAAAGTTTCATCATAATCAACACCTTGAGTCCTGTTTGAAACCTTTTGCTACTAGACGTGCTTTATAAGTATGCACATTCCATACATATCAGTTTTCTTCTTGAAAACCCATTTACATCTAATGGTCTTACCACCTTCAAGTAAATCAATCAGGTTCCAAACTTGGTTATCATACATGGATTGCATCTCGAGAACTCATGGCACTAAGCCATTTATCTGCCTCAGGACTAGAAACAGCTTGCTGATAAGTAGTGGGTTCATTTTGATCCATAAGCAACACAACACTACTATCGGTAATAAGAAATCCAAATCTCTCAAGTGATGTCTTACCCCTGTCGGACCTAAGAAGGCCTTGTGATACATGTAGAGGATCAATTAGTTCAAAACTTAGTTGATCTCCCACTGGCGGTTGAGTGTTTATTTGTGGTTCTTGAATTTCTTCAAGACTTACTTTATTCACACTATTGTCTTTTGAAATAAACTCTTTTTCCATAAAGACACCATTCCGAGCAACAAACACTTTGTTCTCAGTGGGATTATAAAATTAGTATCCTCTAGTTTTTTAGAATAACCAACAAATAAACACTTGGTAGATTTAGCTAATAATTTTTTCGAGATTTATCGTTGTATGAAAACCTCACACCCCAAATCTTAAGGAAGACAAACTTGGTCTTTTCCCAAACCACATCTCATGTGGTGTTTTATCAACCGCTTTAGAAGGAACACGATTTAATGTAAACACAACAGTTTCTAAGGCATAACCCTAAAAGGAAATAGGAAGATCTGCATGACTCATCATAGATCGAACCATATCCAATAAAGTTTGATTTCTTCTCTCAGAAACACCATTCCATTGTGGAGTTCTTGGGGAGTTAATCGTAAGACAATCCCACGTTTCTAAGATGATCATCGAACTCTTGGCTAAACTATTCACCATTTCAATTTGATTGAAGTGCTTTAATAGTTTTACCAAGTTGATTTTGCACTTCGTTCTAAAATATTCGAAACATCTAAAAAGATTCACCTTTATGTTTCATGAGATATACGTAACCATATCTATTGAAATCATCAGTAAATGTAATGAAGTACTGATAACCACCTCTAGCCATTGTGTTTATAGGACCGCATACATCAATATGTATTAGACCCAATAAATCACTTGCCCTTTCACTGTGTCCAGTAAAGGGACTCTTTGTCATCTTGCCTAGTAAACAAGATACACATGTTTCATATGATTCAAAATCAAATGAATCTAAAAGTCCATCTTTATGGAGTTTAGAAATGCGTAATGTGGCCAAGGCGACAATGCCAAAGGTAGGTTTGATTCAAATCATTTGACTTGAATCTCTTTGTATTTACGTTAAGAACGGGAGTATCTGTGGACATTTTCATGTTTAGAATATAAAGACCATCACACAAATCAGCATTCGCATAGAAAATGTCTTTACGAGAAATGGAACATTTATTATTCGCAATAATGAAATTAAAACCATCCAAATCCAAACATGAAACTAAAATGATGTTTCTACTCAAGGCAGGATATAATAACAATCATTTAAAACTAAGATAAGTCCACTAGGTAAAATTAACTTATAGCATCCTACACCCAATGTAGCGACCTTTGTTCCATTTTCAACTCGTAGAATGACTTCTCATTTCTTCAAATTTTCTATTTTTTGTGAGACCCTGCACATTAATACAAATGTGAGATCCACAACCGTATCGAATACCCAGGAATCACTAGTAGAAAATTTGACTTCAATAACGTAAATATCTGAAGCAGTAGTCGCACTATTCTTCTTTTTCTTTAGATCTTCAAGATAGAGCTTGCAATTTCTGAACCAATGTCCAGGTGCATGGCAGAAATGAAAATTTCCTTCTTTTTCCTTTTCCTTCTGGGACTATGAAGTAGAAGCAGCATAGGGTTTGACTTGTTCCATAGGCTTTGTGACAGTCACAACAGCCTTGGTAACTTTAGCCTTGCCTTTCCCTTTTTTCTTCAATGCCTTTCCTTTCTGAACCATCAACACACTAGCAATGAGTTTCTTGACATTATGCTCAGTAGTTTTAAGCATCAAATGCAACTCGAGATAGACTTCTCCATGTTATTCATGTTATAGTTCATAACAAATTGTGAATAACTATCGCAATGAATTCGGATCAAATCCAGTAGCCAACTCTTGGCTTATGGAAATCCAAGTATGTCAAGATGGTCAATATAGCCCTTCATTTTCGAACATGAGGACTAAGCGACGCACCCTCAACCATTTTTCAAGAATGAAGGTTCTTGACTGTTTCAAACCTTTCTTATCTAGCCTCGTTGTTGGAACATTTCCTTCAAAGATTGTAGCCATGTCGTAAGCTTCCATGTGTTCCATGTCCTTCGATGTTCGGGAACCATAGTTGCCAACATAATGCATGTAACATCGGTTGAGTCGTTGACATGCTTAGTATGTGCATCCTTCACGGCTCTTAAAACATTATTGGTGGTTCCTCGGGAATCGGATTATCCAGACATACAACTTGCGTTCATGCTTAAGAACAATTCTCAAGTTTCTAAACCAATCAAGAAAGTTTGTCCTGCACAACTTATCCTTCTCAAGGATGGATCGCGAGTGACAAGGGATTAGTGTGATTTGAAGAGGCCATATATTTACAACAAAGATTATGCAAAAGTTCATTTTAGTATAGAGGAATAAACTCCCACTAAATTAACAACCTTCCTTAAAAATGTTATGTTCATTTAAGGGACTAAAATCCTTGTTTCATCTAATTCCAAGACAAATAAGGCATGACACTTCAAATTAGGTTATTTAGGTAGGTACCAATTACCAATTACATTATATGTGACTTTTTGTTATTTTATGAGATTATGACATCTTATGTCTTAGCATGTTTTATCTCATCTAGTGCCTAGAGCCCAAAAGCTGTTTTGATAGCTTTATCAAGTCTAACCATTTCAAATAATATAGTACTCGTTACTCAACTTGCCTCACCAAGATAACACAATACACTCTGCGAATGCAAACCCATATTGATGTGATCGAAGCCTTGACAAGTGTTTAAGAATGGATGACACTTGACTTAAAATTTGAAAAAGGGTTTTTTGTTTGTTTTAGTGATCATAATTAAATAAGATAAATATCATATATTTCAATGCGTGAATAATCACTAAAAATTTAGGAAATCATACAAATATTGACTATTGTACAAATTTTTTGGACGCTACTTAACAAGATTAACATGGCCCGGTCCATTGGCCGAAATGGTGAATAAAAAAGGTAAGCGGCGCCCCATTTTTTTTAGACATCAAATTTCAATTGGGAAAATTGAAAATCGCTTAAAATTTCTCATAATTTTAGTCAATCTAATCAACCAAAGCGCCCCTTATTTTAATTTCGAAAATATTAATTAAAACATTTTTAATTATCTGGGCCCACCATTAACTTAATATCTTATCATAATCCAATTAGAATTTAAGATACTTTGAATTCTAATCCAATTAGGATTTGTTTTATATCTCACCTATCTTATAGGATTTGTAATTCTAATACAATTACAAGTCTATCTCCTATCTTATAGGAATATACTAACGGATTACTACAATGAGATGGTCGAATCAATTTCGAGATATTAATTATGCATTCAACATCGAATCATATTAAATTAACCATATTAACGTAATCATGATCTCTATCATGGAGACATACTGTAATTATTGAACAAAACGAAATATGTGTTCAAGATCGAATCATATTAACCTAAACATGAAGTTTACCATGAACATACAAATTCACATCGCTCAATATAAAAATATATGTTAATTGAAATATTCTAAACACGAATACTATCATTAATTCATATCATGCTATGTATCAATATACATGAATTAACAACATGCTTTAAAACCAATTCTTGATAACAATTACCACATAATCTATATGTATATCATATATACATTAATCAAGATTATGTTTTCACACATATTATATATACATCATTGAAAACATGCAAAAATTTAATAGAACCGAGCCTAATGCTCGATACCCTTTGTTGGATTTTTGGGGTTTATACGCAATGAAAAATTCAAAATAAATTTTGAAAAACCCCAACATGATCGAAAATAAGTTCCATTAAACTAAATCTACGAAAGTAAATCATACCTTATTATGTGATTTCCTTTTGATTGTTCGATTTCAAGACGTTCAAGAGCGCGTCCTCTATCGAAACCCGCAAACGAACGGTGACCACAATTTGAAGTGCTAGCCCCAAGAGAGATTGAAAAACGACTTTTTCTTTCTCTATAAATCCAGAGAACTCGAAAAATTGTAAAACGAAATCTTATTTCATTTTTTAGGGATCCACCCTTTATTTATATTTGTAGATAAGCCTTCACTTAAAATCCTATTCGTAATACAACTATTGAATTTACGCGAGTTTAAGCAAATTACACATACGTCCCTATTAATAAGTTATCATATAACAAATCGTAAGGGCTTTTATGTCATGAATTTTATAATATAAAATTCATTACTCTGGACTAGTTGAAATTGTGCAAAGCCATTCTTTGTGTGTGACCCAATAGGTTCATGCGACGTTGGCAAATGAACCGAACACCATTTTTGTACACAAGTCATAAGTGATCTCTAGCAAGGCATTATGACTACCCAAGTAGCATAAATATGAACATCGATACAACCTAATTAATAACGTATATCATATCATTTTGTCGTGCGATATCCTTTGATTAAACATAAGACATGGAAAGTCACCCTTAATGTTCAATTGTACTAGTCTCGATCTTTAGGTAAACTGAAAAACATCCAAGTGACATTGATCATATCAATTCATATGGACTTGGTCATTATCAGTCTATCTTATCGAGGGATCCACTGATATCTTTCTCTATAAGAGAGACAAATTATATTTTGATTACACACCTTCACATATTATTCACACGGTAACCAATCACAATCTTTATAATTGTCCGGTTAAAGACAACATTTGATTGTGTCAAATTATCATGCTCATAATATTGAAGTCTATGGTAATCTCAAGTCGAATGACTAAATGATATACCTATCATGAGTAACACCTATGACTTAATCCATGTGGTGTTCTCATATATTGCCTCGGTTCAAGTATCTTATTCCATAATAAGTACTCATGATCTTGATTCGTATCCTTATACGCATGATCATAACATGACCATCAATCAAGATTCACACTAGTTTTAATTCATTATAGTTCCCAGTATAATGACTGACTATGGACATTTAAGATATTTCAAAAAATACCCATGAATTTTACTATAAGGTAAATATGCAATCACTTATAATAAAAAAACAAATAAAACCTCTATTTTATTAACTAAAATTATAAGATAAATAATGTTTGTAGATTGACTTAGGGCACATGCCTTGACATTTTGTGGTCGACAAATTTTTGTGGCCAACAAGATTCTCCAAAGTGTAGTTGCATAATATAAGAGGGTTACAAAAAGTAAACAAAAATGGGTATTCGTAGGTAACGTTCTTGAGAACCCACCATTTGACAAAGTAACGTTGTCGAGATGTACCATTGAAGTTTACCTTATTGCGATTCTTTATGTCCGACCAAATTAGTGACTTGTAAAATGAGGGGTACATGAAGTAACAATTTTGGGTAACTTTAGTACATTGTCCATTAGTAGCCGTTATGCTTTGAAGGGTGTCGGTTATACATAACCGCTAATATAACCCTTTAACGGAATATATAGGTCGATACAATTGTTAGCGTTAAATGAGGGGTACACATGTAGTAAAGAATGTGGTAATTATAGATTTACAACATCTGGTGACTGTTAGCTTGTCATTAACATCGTTATACAATACCATTTGACCGTTTATGTTTGAGGATGTTTGTGGCCGTTGAACAATAATACAAGTTGACCGAGGGGTACATGAAGTAACATTTGGGGTATTAGTAGAGTCCAGTTGTGAGTTGCCGTACATTGTGCGGGATATCGGCTACATTTTCTCACTAATATGAAATTTAGTCATTGTTGATGGTCGATGGCATTATTACATGTTCAATTAGTAGTACATGAAGTAAAGGATGGGGTGATTATGGAACGACGGCTTAAAGGAGCCTTCGTGGAAAAAAACTTTTGTGGTTTTAAAGTGTCGGTGATTAAACGTAATCGACGGCTACCTTTGGCCGATGTTTAGGTTGTCAATTCTCTCACAATCTTAATTTGTTTAATAAATTTAGGGGCATACTCAGATTAACGACATAGTTCGGTCGTCTTTATGTGGTGAATGGCATGTAGATAGAACCGACAGTTCCACACTCGTATGTCGATTCTCGCTTGGTCGCGATTCTCAAAATTTAACATAAACAACAGGTTATAGTTCATGAAATTATAGAAAATTAACTACTATACATTGTGTAACGTTGATAAATTTATGAGATAACATGAAAACATCAAATTAGGATCTCAACAATAGTTTCAATCAAACCCAAAATACAACATAAAAATGAGTCAAGTAAACCAACCGTTCTATTTAACAAAATTGCGTACTTACCCAAATTAAAGCAAACAAAACCAATGTTTAAGTGTTCCCCAAACTATGAAGAAGTTGTTGAAGCCGCATTCTAATCATCTTCAAGGTCCATAATATCTATCGAGACCAATTGGTTGATTCCTCTTTAAAATATTCAAATCGACCTTTCATAGCTTATGATTAGTGAAACAATTTAAGACACATATGAGCATGTTGAATATCACAATATAACTTAAAAAATAAAATATTATGAAATGTAATGTAAACAATCGACCCTAATAAAATGTTTGCCTCCAACGAGACATAGCCATATGAAGCGTCGATCGCTTAGGAAGGTGTTTCACCTCTAGTTGACTCGGTCGTGTACAATGCAACAACACCCATCGATAATGATTGTCAACAATTAACCTTATATTTGGAAATGTTAGCCAACCAACGCTAACTTTGGAGCTCTTGTAGTGGTTTATCACCTTTCGGATCCTCACGTAATGAGAGCTATCCCGAAACTAAGCATCGTAGATTGATTTGTGCTCGTCCATCTCCTCAATCAACTCTCTCCTAATTCTCTTCAAGCCATCATTCAAATCATAGCGAAGAACATGTGATGTGACCTAAAACCGTAATGACCATCAATTGTGACGTCCATTGTGTGATGGGGAACGCGTCCACATTTTCTGGTACTTCACTCGATAGTCATTTTTAACTACTCGCTGGTCGTGATGCACTCCTGTCTTGATGGAATTGCAACTTCCTTGCCGCGACCTTTTGCACCTCTATTTGGCACGGTCTTTTGAATTGGTTCATCTTCAATGGTCCCCTTTATTGATTTATCATTTGGGTTAGATGCTTCACTTATTGTCTCCTTTGCCTCCATTACCTTCACCTAATTCAATTCACCCCGAATTTGCTTCTCTTCATCAATTAGACCTGTCAAATAGTTCCTTCTTTCCAGCCCGAGTCCTGGTTTCAATGCATCATCTTCAAACTCAAATATGGATAGAGATAAACTTGTGGGCTCCTTTGGATTGTCAACTTTGAGCTTCTTGTACTTCAATTCATTGAGTTCCTCATTCAATTCCCCTATTTGGTGTGCTATGAAAGATCTTCTTCCTCGATACGCGAGTTTAGGGCTTCAATTTCTCATCTTCCATTTGTCGCTTCAACCTTCTTTGAAATGTGAATGCTTCTCTTCTTCCCCTCGCTCGATTAGGGGCTTGAGATTCTCATCATCAATGTCGATAATTTTCCCGAACTTCTTCGCATAATGATTTCCTTGAATTTGGGGCTAGCATTGGTGTACTAGTTCTCCATGACTTGTAATTCCCCACTAATATCCATAGTTTCTTATTCATTACCTTTATCCATTGAGGCGGTGAGGTGTACTTTCATCCGATGTAGACACCTTCTGTAGGAAACCCGTCACTAACTCTATGATTTTGCACCTCACACACAACTCTAACGTGCCACGTGATTTTCCTTCTCGTGCTTCATAAAAATCTTAAACTCACAAATACACTTCTTAGTGGATGTTCCCCGCCTCATACAACTATAGTGATCGTCTTCTCACAACCGATTGTCATTCTTGCTCGCCGACCTATGGGCGCATATAATTTTAGAATAATGAGCACAAATTCACATCTTGCACCTGTTCACCGTGCCCATGTGAACACCTCCTTCTTAGACTTCAATTGAATGTTCGATATGAATAAGTCCGTAAAGTCAGGAAGGCCTCCCCCCTCCACGGTGTACAAACCCTAGATGTAATAGCTTGGCTAGTCATATTAACCTATGAGAAGCAATAAATAATTCGTTAAATCTAAAAACAATAGTGGAAATCCAATTATCTATACAAATCATAGAGGGTGGTGTGTCGGGACCGATTACTACACATGTCGGTGAAATCAGCCGACATATATCGATGTACAAGTGGTCAACGTGGACCGTCAACCACTTCACCTATCATTACCGTATGCCGCACAACACATGATTGAAAACAGTGAAGAGTATAACAACCCAAATTAATTAAACTAGGATTAACATTAATCTCAAGGATTAACGGTCATAAATTGTGCGTTACATGGACAACTTGGTTGACTTAGACATGAGAACCGAGGAAATATGGTATTTTTAAATGGTGGTTATGTATATGTGGTGTTTAAAATTATTATTATTATATTGCACCGCATGAGTGTTCGTTGCTATCGAGCGAGTTAGTGTGACGGGTATTCGCCTCAAAAGGCGTGTCAACGCTGGTATTGAGAGGTAAACTACGGGTACACTAAGAAACTCGACTAATTCATGTTAGGATGACTAGTTAATCGACTAAAATAGGTAATGTAACCATATGCTAAATTGATTAAATTAAAACAATAAGCTATGACGTGCCTCGAGATGCGCGTCGAGATGCGGGCACTGTGCACGGTAGTCGAATGTTAGTTGGACCATAAGTTGGTTAATTTTGATAAATAAAACAATAACCATATGTATTAAAATGGACCTATGTTAGAGCAATTAAGTTTAATAAACAAGGCATATAGTTTGGTTATTTAATATGGAGCCATAAGATTCTTCTCGAGATACGTATTGACACATATAGGAAGCATATGAGTATCAAATTGGTGTTACTAGAGAAGGGTGAGTAGGAAATGTGGTTAGAGGTGAACCATTAGATGGACCTCGGGATACATAAATACATTGGTATCAATGGTTATTAAACAATCTCACATTCATATATATAATATTGATTTGATGAGTCCATGCAAACAAAAAACCATTTTTCATTTCAACTTGCTAGAGAGAAGAGAAGGAGATTCAATTTGGAAATTCCACACCTTGAGGATCAATTCAAGTGATCAAACCTAGGTAATCATCATCTTCATCATCTACTCTATCACATGAACTCAATCGTAGGTTTTTGGTGAAATGTAAGTTTGAGGGGTTAGATCCTTGATTTTTAGTGAAAACTTGGTAATTTACATGTTTATGGACTATTTTCGTAAAGAATTCACAATTGTTTTTGTATGAATTGGTGTTTTGGGTGAAATTGGGAAAACTAGTGAATTTATGGGATTTAAGGAAATTAATCAAATTGTTGTTCGAGGTTGTTCTAGTTATTGCTTTGGGTCAATTTGATATGGAGAGGGTGTTAAATGGGTCTAGGTAGCTAATTGGGGAGTTTGGGATATAATTCTCGAGTTGAGAATTATGTTATATAAGGTAATTAGCACGTTAACTAGACCAATTAGCGCGCTAACTAGACTAATTAGTGCGCTAATGATTATGAGTACTTAACTCTTTTTCAAATGAAGAAACGATAGCGCGCTAGATAGATCCCCTAGCGCGCTAACTCCACATAGCGCCGAGATAGAAACTAAATTTAAATGGTCGCTTTGGAATTCTTGACTTAAATACATACCTAACCCTATAATCATACTAAATATGTAAAATTGGACTTTAAGGACTTAGGGGGACCGTAGCTCGGTATCGAGAGCTAGTCGGGTCGAATTTCAGAGTCCTGCAGGGAAGTCGAGCACGATTGAGGTGAGTAAACCCACTGGAATGCCTCATAGAATTCATGAATTGTTTTATTGGTATCAAATTACATGTGTGACTACCGGTAAGCACATATGGGGTTTTCACTCCTATTTCGATTTGCGTATATATTGGTTGTGGCTAAATCGCTTGCACGGGTTACTTGTGATATCGTTCGTGTCGATGGTAGTAGAATATATCTACGACCGTCGAGAGGGATTAGGGTGGTCCCGATGTGTGGCGTTGGGAAGGGACCATGCCATTTTGAAGTTGGGGTTTAGTCACTTTCGTAAGCTTTGTAAGTATATACGTGGTTCCTATTCGATTTATCGATTAATGGGTAGTGTAGGTCGAGTTTTTCGTGATTATACGAGATGTTTATTGATTAATGTTTTATTTCGAACTAGTTTAATTGGTATATGCTATTTATTTATTTCACGCTACTAATTTTGCTTGTTGTATGCAGGCTACATTCATAGGATTATGCATATTGTTGCACGATGTTATATTCGCATGTCTCGTAGATTACCGCTTTATTTCATGAATATTGTGTGGACTTTCTTGGGATTTTACTCACTGGAATCATCACCGTATTTTTTGGGTGGTCGAGTGCGGATCCTACGACGAGCAAGGGCAAAGGCAAAGAGGTACCTTACAGGCGACTACCTCGAGATTGTGGAGCCAGCTCGTGTGTGCTATCGTATGTATTTATTTTACTTTTGTTGGGTTACGGGGAAAATAGAAAACTGATTACATGCATATGGAACTTGTAATATACCTATCCCGCCTCGATATATACATGGTATATTTTGTCGGGTTTTCCACTACTTAGGATTGTTAAATCTTGCGTAAGTTACTCATTAAAAGACTTTATTTGTAAAATTGTAATATGACTTGATAAATTGAGTAACTCGGCTAACTAAATTATTAATGCCTATATAAAGATTAATTATTTTAACTTAGGTTAACCTGGGAAAAGTGTAGCGCACGGGTAGGTCGTGAGACGTCAAGGATAAGGCCATGACGTGGCAAGGCTTGGTGACGTAGGATGCGACGTGGCGGGTCCCAAAGTGACATGGAATCGGGGCCATCACAAAGAGAACGCCATATTACTATGTGGAAACATGCTTGAAAGAATAATAAATTGACTTCTTCTTGCCGAATTTCGACTCCTTCAACAAGTAGTTGGTAATTTGAAGGTTTGACTTTGAGAAGATGACCACCAAAAAGGAATCCCTAAGAAACCCACAATACGAAATCAATAATTACTCTAACTTGCACCAAAGAAGGCTAAAATACCACGAAATTGACATTAAAGTGTTCAAATGCGAACTCATCGACTTGGTTGTGCAACGCTTTCGACAAGAAGGTCGCCGGAGGCGTAGGAAGAGTGGGTTTCGAGGTCTTGCGTGGCGGTGGACTACAAAATGTGTGGCATGGAGAAGGTTTCAATCGTGGTCGTGGGATCGAGGGAGGCGGGGGTCGTGGGTTAGGGTTTCGTGTTCTCGCTCAATTGCACCGGTTCGAGAAATGGAGTTCGAGATTGGGGTATTAGGGAGTAAACGCCGTTTCACATTTATATAGAGGGGTATAAGGCTTAGGCCAATAGAGCATTTAAGGGGAAAACAAGTAATACGGCCCGATCTAGCCGACAGCGATGGTAGTATGAGTGACAACCCCAAATTCTGGGTTACCTTGGGACCCGCCACACCGCACTCCACGTCACCAAGCCTTGCCACGTCATCGCCCGCTTATCCTTGACGCCCCGCGACCCAACTCGTTGCTTACACTTTTCCAGCTAACCCTAGTTACACTAATTAATCTTTACATAAGTATTAATAATTTATTTAGCCAGTTACTCAATTTATCAAGTTATATTATTAGTTTACAACATAAGTCTTTTAAAGAGTAACTTATGCAGTATTTAACAATCTTAAGTAGTGAAAAAACCCGACAAAAGATACCATGTATACATATATATATCAAGGTGAGATAAGTATAACAAAAGTTATATATACATGTAATCAATGTTCTACGATCCCCAAAACCCGACAAAAATATAAATACGTACATATTGTAGTCATACACGAGCTGACTCCACAATCTCAGAGATAGTCGCCTAGTACCTCCTTGCCCTTGCCCTTACTCGTCGAATGATCTGTACTCAGTCACCCAACAAATACAGTGACGAGTCCAGTGAGTAAAATCTCAAGAGAAGTCCACACAATATTCATGAAATAAAACTAATAATCTACAAGACATGCGAATATAACACCTAGCAACAAAGACGTTATATTCCCATGAATGTAGCAAAGACACTAAAAGCAAAATCGTAGCATGAAATAAATAAACAAGACATACCAACTAAAGCTGTGACATCCACCTAATTAAGTATTTTCAGATTTAATTTGGGATTTAAGTATCCGAGGTGGGACCCACGTGTTACGAATCATAGATCATAAGTTTTAATATTAATTTTGTGTGTTGTGTGCCTATTTGATGTATTATACATTATTTCGATGCGAAATAGGGTTAAGTATAGTGTATAAGTGGTGTCCGTGAGTTTTCGAGTTCGTTGAAGAATTTTCCCGTGGTTTTGTCTCGAGATACGTGTCGATCGGAGTTCCGTGGAAGTTTAAATGTCGTCCCGAGCAACTATTTTGAGTTTCGCGAAAAATATTTACAAGTTTGAAAATTCAAGATTTGGACTTTAAATTGACTAAATGAGTCGACGTGTGCCCTACACCTTGATTTGCGTGCGAGACTAGTTGTTTGAAAGTTTTGGAGCACTTTGATAAACTCTCTAACTTTTCGCTAAATTGGGGTATTTGTCGGGGATTTATTTGGACGTAAATTGAAAAGATAGTCACGAAATTAAATAAAATAATAAATAAATTAGTGGACGCCTAGTGACACGCAGTGGTCAAGGTGACACGCGTGGGATGTACAATAGTGTGCATGCCCATGGTTGAGCCGGCCATTTGCGCGTGGAGAAGTTATAGCTGCGAAAATATATAGGTGTGCATATATTTATATATGTAATATAGTTTATATATAAATATATATAAATGAATACTATAGTTTAAAATCAAATAAAAATATACATGGGATGCGCCTCGAGATACGTGTAGCGTGATCATCGAGGAAGTAAATAATGGATGATTTGGTGGCTGTTGGTGAGGTGTATACATGTCTCGGTTTGCGTGTAAGTCGAGATCGGAGGTAGTGTGAAATGAGATGAAGTTTGTGCGAGATCTTGTTTCGAGTTTCATGTCGGTTGACAGTGGTTGAGGTTGAGATTGGGTCCAAACTGGTGCAAGTTTGGTTAAGTATGGCAAGAGGATTGGTCCGAAAGATTTTAGTATATTATGTATAAAGTTAAGATTTTTAGGGTTTTGGCGTATCACTGTTTTGAACGTTTAATGGAGATGAACTATTTTGTCAAGAGTTTGGTTCAATTTGGTGAAAAATCGAATTGAAAATGAGAGCCGAAAATCAAGGCACGTGAAAATAGGGATTTCGAGAATCAATAAATAAAAAGAAATTAAGTCGCCGACAAGCGAGTTGAGGTTTATATATAAATATAAAAAAACCAACTAATTTCCATTTTTCAAGCAACAGAGACGTTCGAACGAGCGTTCTCAAACCCTCTCCGCGGAAACCTCCTCAATTTGACCCGGTCCATCACGCTTTTGACATCGCCACCGGGATCGTTGAGGCCCCATGAAGACAGCTCTCCTTCACTGGGAAGATCAGCGCGATCACTGAGTCTGGTGACCAACGATTCCGGATTTGTGGCGTTTATTGTCAAGTTTTGAGGATTTAATTGCGAAAATATTGATTTAGAGACATTTTTCAGTTCAAAATAAATAAAGTTTGCCTAGTCGACAGATCATATATGGAAATTCATAACTTCTCCATCGGTGATCCGATTTGGGTGTTCTTGGAGTCTATGGAAAGTAGGGCATGAGTACTACAAGTTCCTTTTAGGTCATCATGACAAATATTGAGGTTTTTAAGGTTAAAAAGTTACTCCAAGTTGGCTAGTTGAAAGCTAATTGAAACAGTTATATAAATCAATATTTTTGGAAAGCGTTCTCAAGCGTACTTTGATCGCAGTTTTCATTGGGTTTCGTGATATGATTTCGCTTGAAACTTGACCCATAATATAATTAGGTATGCAGGAAAGCTATTGGAACTATTTCCAAGGTAATACGACGCTTCGGGAACCCCGAAAATTAAGCTCGAAGTTGGTTGTTTATAAGGTTAGGTAAATCTCATAGTAACCTTTATATTGTATGAGTGTTTCTCGAATATAATTGCATGCACGATTTATCGCTGCATATTTATTAATCATGCATTCACGGACACGAGAGGAAGGAGGCCTTTGGGGGTCCCATTATGTTCATTGGCAATATGTGTGGTAGGATAAACACCATGGTGCTATGCGATTGGACTCACTGATCATTGTTGACACTTGTTTCGGATGGGTTGTTTTTGTGATGCTGGCCAGGATCATACTCCATGGAGAGTCGAGGGCATGGCTTCTCGAGGGACTTCCTCTCAAACTCATGAATCTTTATTACTGTTTACACACCACTTTTACAAAGAAGTCTTCTGATTGTGGTCGATCAACATAAATGGGATGGATTGCATACTTGTATAGTTATGATTCCTTGTGATATTATTGTTCGTTTAAATTTTTGGAATACAATGCAATTGATTATTACGGGTGTCTTGGATAGTATGAGATTTACTTATCGACATTATTGAATTTTTATAATTGGATAATGACATGTTCTATATGACAAGAGAAAAAGAAGCTTTCCAATTATATGTGTCTGGCTTAATTATTTTCTCTATATGTATTGGTTTTTTAATATATTATATTGTATAAATGAGTTTATGGGTTCGAGTGTGATTATGATCTCATTTGGAATGCTACATGAGCTAAAGTAATGAGAATTTTTGGATTTTGAAAATCGAGATATGTTAGAATGAATAAATAATTTTTGTTAATACAATATATATTATTATGGGTGGATTGTGAGTCCTTTGACATTTTCATCAAAGCGGGGCATGTTTTGTTGAAGATTTTTGAAGCCTGGAATTTTCGGTGTATGCTTAAAAATAGATGAGATGTTGTCGAAAAGTTTTTATGGAATTTCAAGGATTATTTAATTCATGTAAACAAACTTTAAGGTTTAAGATTCAGTTTAGAATCCTTAATGGTTGATAATATTTTATATTTAATAATCACAAGATTTTATTCTTAATTATTTATTGATGAAAAGGTTAAGGTTTGCTAGATTATCAAGGGAGTTAAGATAATCTAGAAGGCCGGTCAGATGCCTTAATTAGGCAGTGGTCGACATAAACATGCTTGGAAAATAAAGCATTAATGAGTACAGTACCGTATAATCACGAGAAAACCACGAACTAAAACAACCGATAATCGCTAAAATCGAATAAGAACCACGTATATACTTACAAAGCTTACAATGACCGAATCCCAACTTCGATTACAGGATTAACCCCTTCCAGACGCTATTTTGAGTCAAGGGAACACTCTAAATCACTCTCGACGGTCGTAAGTATATCCTACTATCATCGACATGAGCACCGAATACAAGTAACCCGCGCAAGCAATTTAGCCACAACCAATATTTACGCAAATCAAAATAGGAGTGAAACCCCATATGTGCCCACCAATGTCATACATGAAATGCGATATCGGCCAAACAACCATGAATTTTGTGAAGCATTCCAATGGGTTTACTCACCTCAATCCACGCTCCGACTTCCCTGCACTTTGAAATCCGACCCGACTAGCTCCCCGTACCTAAGCTACGGTCCCCGAGTCCCCGAAGTCCGATTTTACATATTTAGTATGATTATAAGTGTTTGAGTATGTATTTAAGTCAAAAATCTCAAAACAAATTCCTTAAATTTAGTTTCGTCCGGCATTAGTGCGCTAATGGATCTACCTAGCGCGCTAGGTGGAGTTAGCGCGCTAGGGAATCTGTCTAGTACACTACTTTTCTTCATTTTGAAAAATAGTCAAGTGCCGTAATCATTAGCGCGCTAATAGGTCTAGTTAGCGCGCTAATTACCCTTTGTGATAGAATCCTCAACTCGAGAATTTTGTCTCAAACTTCCCAATTACCTACCTATACCCATTTAACACCCTATCCATATCAAATTGACTCCAAAACAAAGAACTAAAACAACCTCATAACAACAATTTGATCAAATTAATCAATTCCATGAAATCCATTAGTTTTTCCCAAATTCACCTAAAACCCCAATTCATCAAAATCAGTAGTAATTCCTTACTAGAAATGTTAATAATACTTGGTAGTTCATCAACAATTCATCAACATCAGTGACCTAATCCTCAAACACACACAAAGTTGAGTTCATTTTCATGTAGATGAGGTGGAGATGTGATTACTTTGATTTGAATCCTCAAATTGACCTCCAAAGTGTTGAATTCCAGCTCCTAAGTCCTCTCTTCTTTCTCTAGCAAACTTGAAATCAAGTTGGTTTGGTTTGCATTTGTTTAATCAACTCCTTATATATATTAATGTGAGATTGATTCCTAGCCCTTGATCCTCATGTATTTACGTATCCCGAGGTTTATCTAATGGCCCATCTCTTGCCACCGAGCCCACTAATACTCCACTAATGGTCTCCTAGTGACACCAATTTAACACACACATGGTTCCTATATGTGCCAATACAAATCTCTAGGATAATCTATAGTTTCCAATTTAAATATCCAAACTATAGGCCTTGATTTATTTGATTTAATTACATTAGCTTAGACCCATTATAATTCATTTGGTTCTTGTTTTTATTCATGAAGATTTACGAAATTGTGGTCTCACTAACCTTCGCCTACCCGACACTCGATGTCCCGCTTCTAAGACACATTTCGAGGTACGTCATAGCCTATTGTTTTAATTTAATTAATTTAGCCTATGGCTACATTACCCATTTTAGTCGATTAACTAGTCATCCTAACATGAAAGTCGAGTTTCCTAGTATACCCGTAGTTCGCCTACTCACTACCCGTGTTGACACGCCTTTCGAGGCGAACACCCTTCACACAAACTCGCCCGATAGCAACATACACACATGCAATGCATTATAACAATAGTAATTTTAAACACCACATATATACAATCACCATCCATAAATAACATATTTCCTCGGTTCTCGTGTCCGAGTCAACCAAGTTGTCTACGTAACACCCGATTACGACCGTTAATCCTCGAGATTAACGCTAATCCTAGTTTAATTAATTTGGGCCGTTACGGTATGGGGTAAATAGTTGGGGTACTTACAAGTACAAAAGGAGGGTAGTAGAAGTATAACGGCCACCTCAAGCCGCAAAACGCATCCTACTAACGGAAAACAATACCGACAACCAACATGGTCTATCGGTTTAGGCGCCGCCGCCGAGTATAAATAGTTTAAATGATGTGGTAATAGTAGCAAAAGTCGGGGTATGTGTAGAGCGCCGTACACCTCTAACCAAAGAAAAGTAAACAATGATCGACAAATAAGCACCGACATCATACATGATGCGTCGATAGTTAATGACCGTGCATATGTCACCTATAAGAAGGCGTCGGTTTGAGTGATAAATTAATAGTTAGAATACGTGCGGCAAAATAGTGGGGTAGTACATGCATGTCGATCACAAAGAATCGTCAAGCGTAAAACACCAAACGATACAAACAATCCGACGGGGAATATTATAAATCGATTCGAATGGCTGCTTGAGTTTACAACATATCGTGATGAAAGGCCGCCACGTATACATTACCATTGGTACGGTGTCACCGACATCAATGCAGATGTAACAGCCCAAATTAATTAAACTAGGATTAGCGTTAATCTCGAGGATTAACGGTTGTTATTCGGGCATTACAGAGAAAATGGGTTGACTCGGACACGAGAACCGAAGTAATATGTTATTTATGGATGATGGTTGTGTATATGTGGTGTTTAAATTATTAGTATTATATTTCACCGCATGTATGTATGTTGTTATAGGGCGAGTTGGTGTGACGGCGTTCGCCTCGAAAAGCATGTCAACGCGGGTATTGGATAGGCGAACTACGGTACACTAGAAAACTTGACTAATTCACGTTAAGATGAATAGTTAATCAATTAAAATGGGTAATGTAACCATAGGCTAAGTTGATTGAATTAAAACAATAGGCTACGACGTACCTAGCAATGCATCTTTGAGACGCGAGACATTGAGTGACAGGTAGTCAAGGGTTAGTGGGATCACAAAATTTGTTAATTTTGATGAGTAAAAACACTAACCATATGGATTATAATGGGCTTAAGCTAATGTGATGAGATCAAATCAATAAGGTCTATGGTTTGGTTAATTAAATGGAAACTATAGGATTGACCTAGAGATATGTATTGCCACATCTAGGAACCATGTGAGTAGCCGATTAGTGTCACTTGGATTGAGTTAGTGGGATTTAGTTGGATACATGTCAATGTGTGGATCATTAGATGAGCTTCAAGATACATAAATACATGGAGATCAATGGCTAGGAATCAACATTACCTTAATATATAAGATCAACACATGCAAGTAAACCATTTCATTTTCAACTTATAAATTAAAAGAACTTGCTAGAGAAGAAGCAGTTGATGGAGAGAAGGAATCCATGGAAGATTGGTGAGATTTTTTCAAGCTAGGGCGGTACATAAACTAGGTACACATCTATTTAGTTCAAATTGAAACAAGTTCTGGTTTTTGGCTAATTTCAGAGGGAAGATGATTAAGTATTTGAAATTGGTTTATATATCTTGATTCATCATTCAAAGTTAATGATTCAGCTATATTAAAGTTCTTAAATTGGTTTTGAAATCAAATAGATATGAATTTTTGAAGTTGTAAGACCAAAACTTGAATTCGTGCATGTTGTATTAAGAATTAGCCTAGGTAACTTGGTCATAACTTGCTCATTTTAGATCCAAATAGACCTAAAATGGTGGCATTTAAAAGTTTATTCAAAGGGGAACAAGTTTATTCAGCTGGAGGTTTTGTAATTGCAATGTTTTCATATATAAAAGTACTACACAAATATGTAATTAAATGTAGTATGAAATTTTTGAAACTAAGATTGTTAAAGTCATAACTCCCTAACTATTTATCCAAATGAGTTGATCATTTAGTATGTTGTTATTGGGTATGTTAACTACTTTATGACAAAAATTCACATTTTTTGGAACTATATATTAGGAGAAATCAAATTTTCAAATCCATTGGTTGGATTAGGTTGCAATTAGGGCTATGTTTAGTAGAATTATGATATCTCTTTCATTAATCAGAATTTTGCAAACTAAACCTTTTCGAAAAACTAAGATAGAGATCAAAGAACTTTTTACCGGTAGACGATTTTGAGATTTAGGCCATTTCATACCTAAAAATGAGTTGTAACATAAGACCGAAATTGAGACTTAATTTATTCTTCGGGGGCTGATTTAGAAAGATTGATTTAAAACCAATTCGACCAATTTGAAAACACAATAAACACACTTAACTGACTTTAGGGACTTAGGGGACCGTAGCTCGGTGTTGGGAAACTTTTCTAGTCGGATACGGGAGCCCGGAGAAGTCGGAGCGCGGATTGAGGTGCGTAAACCCGTTGGAATGCCTCACGTAATTCATGGTTTTGTTTTATCGATATCGGATTGCATGTGTGACTACCGGGTGGGCACACTTGGGGTTTCAATCTTAATTTGGTTTGCGTATATATTGGTTGTGGCTAAATCGCTTGCGCGAGTTACTTGTGATAGTGCTCGTGTCGACGGCGTAGGATATACTTGCGACCATCGAGAAGGATTAGGGTGGTCCCGATGTGTAACAACGTCGGGAAGGGACCATGCCGTTTGCATGAAGTTGGGAGCCCGTAAGAATATACGTGGTTCTTATCCGATATTATCAAAATCGTTGGTTTAGGTCGGGATTTTCTCGGGATTATACGGTTGTTTATTTATTATTGCTTTATTTTCGAGCTTGTTTAATTTGTAAATGTTGTTTATTTTACGCCACTTGTTTTTGCTTGACTTGTGCTTGCCTACATTCATGGGAATATGACGATCGTTGTCGGGTGTTATATTTGCATGTCTTGTAGTTTATCAGTTTTATTTCATGAATATTGTGTGGACTTCTCTTGGGATTTTACTCACTGGACTCGTCACTGTATTTGTTGGGTGACCGAGTGCAGATCTTTTGATGAGCAAGGGCAAGGAGGTATTGGGCGACTACCTCTGAGATAGAGACGCCAGCTTGTGTGTGACTACAACATGTATGTATTTACTTTTGTTGGGTTTGGGACCGTATAACACCGAATACATGTATATGGAACTTTTGTTATATTTATTTCGCCTTGATATATAGGTGGTATCTTTTTACCGAGTTTTCCACTACTTGGAATTGTTAAATGTTGCATATTTTACTCATTAAAGACTTCCCATTTGTAAAATTGTAATATAACTTGATAAATTAAGTAACTCGGCTAACTAAATTATTAATAATTATATAGAGGTTAACTAGCAAAACTATGGTTATGGAAGAGTGTGAGCAACCAGTTAGGTCGCAAGGCGTCATAGGTAAGCGAGCCATAATGTGGCAAGGCTTGGTGACGTAGGATGCGACATGACGGATCCCAAGGTTGCCTCGAAATTTGGGGTCGTCATACGGCTGTATGTTGGTTCCGTTTGTCCGCGTAGCAGGAAAATGTGCGAATTCATTTCGTTCTCCCAATGAAAAGCATGTCAATGAACTACATCACACTTATCATGTTTGGATGTCATAACAGCAGGTAAATGCATACATTTGAG
Organism: Stephania cephalantha; assembly: GCA_039657325.1. Lineage (NCBI taxonomy): Eukaryota > Viridiplantae > Streptophyta > Magnoliopsida > Ranunculales > Menispermaceae > Stephania > Stephania cephalantha. The sequence goes on along the minus strand of CM077575.1, from coordinate 45,395,315 downwards.
TTCGGAAACACTAAATTTCATTAAGTTATCAAAATGAACTTCATATTTAATGAATATTATATACGTTTCATCCGTGTTAAACAAGATAGTTGTTTAAAGCAAAAAAATGTGACCAAGTTTGTGTATTCTATACACCCATAAACACCAATGAACACGTTTGTGTATTTAAAAAAATGCACATATACTATCAAAAATAGGGTCATGTGCATGTTGCGCCTAATCATCTTCAAGGAGCACCATATCATCGGCACCAACTTGTTGAGGCTACGACAAAATATTCAACTCGTCCTCCCATTTTATGCTTTGCTCCTTTGTATACGCATCCCATTGTGGCACAATTGGTGGTAAAAATGCGTTATTGCTCATGATTATCTACAAACAAATGAAAGAAAGAAAACATGAGTATTCAACAATGAACATTAATATCCGAAAAAAAGTAAATAATTAATTCTAACAAAATGGTTTCCGCCAACAAGACACGTCCATATGATGTGTCTCTGTCTGCAAAGGAGGTGTCGACCTTTTAATTGGGAAGTGCACATTGGAAGAATTAGCCGCTGTACACAACACAAGCAAGACCTATCCCACATCGATTGGCCACAATGAGACCCATATCGGGAAGTGCAAGCCAACCTTTTGAGTCACCGGGCACTCAAAATAGTTTAGAGCATTTCGACACGAGTGTAGTCATCTCCAATCTGAAAGTAAGGTGCGTAGGTGGCACTATAATTGTCCATCTCTTGTACCAATTCCATCATCACCATCTTCCAACTATCATTCAAATCATACCCAAGGGCATGTGCTATAACCTAATAACCGCATGACCATCCCCTGTAACATTCATTGTCGCCGGTGGTGCGCGCACCAAAGTTCAAGTATGTCACTAAGATAAGCATTATCCACTACTCTGCAGGTCGTGCAACGTCTAGGTATGGCATATGGGATTGCTTTGCTCCTTTACCGTGCCCTTTACCACGTTTGGAAGAAACGCTTCCACTTATACTTTGCAGGTCGACGAGGAGTCCTCTTCTATTGGTATCTCACTTTCCATGGACTCTTGTATCGCTTTTGCTTTTGCCACAAATTCTTGTCTTGCTTTTTCCATTGCCTCATATTGTTTACGAGCTTTCTCTATTTTCTCCGATTCATGACGTGTTTTTTCCTCTCGCAAACTCATAAATGCAAGGAGTTCTCCTAGTTGAGTTCTCACTCGTGTCAATCTTGAGCTTTTCTTTTTCCTTTTTGCCCTTTGTTTTTACTCTCTTTTGGAACCTCAATGATGGTGGATGAAGGCAAATTGATTTCTCTCAACTTTTGCACAATCTTTGCCTTCTAGTCGGGCCTCCCATTCTTAAATCTTTGCTCCATAGCCACTAATTCTATACGGTACATAAATTCAAACCCATCATCACCGAGATGATGAATGTATTGGGATTATGTTCATTTTCTTCCACCGAGGGTGGATCTCGTCAAGACTAATAGGGTTGTCGTCCATAATGTATAATAAAAGCTCATGAGCACAGGCAACCCGTGAGTGGCGCGCAACACACACCCACATAAGCTACTATCAAATCAAACTACATCGCGACATTTCTTCACTTCCTTATCAATCTCTTCCAAGGCCTTCTTTCCAACAAAATCGATGATGTTACTATAAATGTGGTCTTCAAAATGATGTGTCACTAGATGCATAAATTTATTGAAGGAACATGTAATATTGCGGTGTTGATTCTTTAAGATAATGTGTATATTCTCCTAAAAGTTTGCAAAATGACCCCGTAAGGTCCCTAAGTCTTGCTTCAACGTACCGTGTGCACTCTCAACGCGAGATGTAGTGGCAAAGTGCCAAAGTGCAAGACGTTATTAGTCCAAGCCCGCACAAACTTCTCCTTATGTATCAGCCATGTGTCCGATACATAGTCAACCAACCCTTTTACACCACCATATACCTATTGTAGGTTATTCACCCGACCAATGTATGATTCCTCACCTCTGTGTATACGAAGTCATTCTACATCCGATACCATGCATTCTAGTCCTATTCGTTTGAGAATAGTCATATTGTCTTGGATACCACATTCCTCTTGACATGCCACCCGTAAAGTAAGTGGGTGGTGGTCGGGAACACCTCATCTATAGCCGAAATCAACCCCAACTCTCTATCGTCAATACAACCCTAGGGAGCTCCCATCCATCTAATAAATCATTCAAATGACTCAAAGCCCACACGTAGTCAACATGTGTCTCCTTGGAAAGTAAAGTTTGAGCCTAGACAAAAGTCAAGTGCGTAGAAGTAACCACAACAATCTCTAGCAATGGAAATTTAAATCGATTAGTCTTGTAGGCGCAATCAATGATCAAGACATGAGGGAAACATCCGAGAATATTAATCAAGGTAGGGTAGGCAAAGAAAATGGACCCGAGACGGCATGTTCCCACCCAAAATGCTTGTTGCTCGATATAATTGTGCTCATCCAACTTTTGCATCATGAGCTGCATTTTTGTCTTTCCTTCCCCTCGATCCTTTTTAACCTTGCTCTTGCATTATAGATAATCTTCATTGAAGTTGGCTTTTTAGGATTCTTTTAAGAATTTGTGAAAAAATGTCCTTAGGTCAAGCACGAGTCTTGCTCAAGTCCTCAAAATCACTTTCTCTAAAAAGTAAGCCTCACTGGATATGCAAGGCCAACCAAACTATTTCTCGGTCTATGGTTGTGCATCCCGCACATAATTCTAACACTCCACTTGCCATCTACATTGTGGTTTAAGACAAACTTAAACCGACGCCCGCACTTTTTATGGCGTAAGTTTTTTCTTCTTTTCCTCTTCCATATTTTCCTTAGTCTATTTTTTTACCATTTGCCTATTTTATACTATATTGGCAAGATCGATCAAATCCCATCGTCATTCTTGCTCGCCAACCACTCCCACTTGAGCCAGGCATCATATTTCAAAATTATGACAACAAACCCATATTTTACAATTTGTATTCGAGCCCAAGTTAGGGCACCTCTCTTGAATTCAGTGGCACATTCGGTTTGAATGCAGACGTAAAGTCCAGGTAGGCCTCCCCCACTCCCGATGTACCAGCTGCGGATGCACAAGCTTCATCACCCATAATAACCTACAAGAACCAAGAGAAGAACCATTAACAGCAGGATCAATGTCTAAGATCAAATTTTCAATTCAAATTATAGTTGGCGGTTAAACAGATCGATAGCCATAAAGCCCCTGTTCGGTCATAAAAGACCGATAGTTACGACAAAATGTTAGTTGCATATGACCATTTCACCTCAAACCCTATCGGTCCAAATAAACCATCATCCACTTTCATCTATCGGCTTTGTGTTACCATACTCCACGGATTCAAAACGAAAACACAAACTTGTAAAAATGACAAAACAAGGGAACCCAAATAAGAAAACTTACATCTTCTTCTTGGATATCGCCTTGTTCAATAGACTCTTCAGACATTGTACCATATCCGGCGCGACAATCACGACCAATATGGAAGCCCTAACAAAACAAAAAATGAAACAACCAAAACCAGTCAAACAACAACCAAACAATAAAGGAAAATCCAAAACGAAAATAAACGAGTTCATAATGAACTTACCTAGTCGGCTTTGTGTATTTTCGCTGAATTTCCACAAATCGAAGGTCATGTGTTGGGGTGGAATTCGTGATTTCTGTGAAGCACTCTTCCTTCAAAATGAGATGCGTGGGAATCATAGGGTTTGAAGGAGTGAAACATACTTATATATGGGGACATAAGGGAGATTTCACATGCGGGTCCAAAAAATTCAAAAATGGGGTATAATGAGTAATTTGTAGGGTCCGAATAGCCGCAACCTTTTACATTACAAAAGTCATACTATACAATAAAGTAATATGTATATTTATGCCCTGTCAAAAAAATTATATTTTTACAAAACAATTCATTTATTCTTAAAAAAATTGCAACATCATCAAGAGATAGTGCAATCCACATACACTTTTTAAGGTTAAATGTGCATTTATGCCACATAGAGTGGACGTCCCATCCACATTGATGACATGGTGGCAATCCACAACCAAAATTCACATTTACCATTGGAGATGCTCGAACCCATTTCATTTTCTCCTTCTAGCTCTCTATTACCTTTTCAACTTTACTTTTCACTCTCTACATCCCGCTCCCTAACTAAAATCTTAAACTCATTTCGATCCATATCTCACTCATTACATCCACCCTAAATTTAACCCACCCATTTTCCTCTTCTACTTATTTTTCACGTTCTATACCTAACCTCAAATTAAATCATAAACGCATATCATTTTCTCTTTTATTTCTTAATCTTTACACCCCTCCTTATCTCTTTGTTCATACACTCAACAACTCATTACCAAATGCAACATCTTAATTTCGGTATTTGGCTAAGATTTGATTCGCATTTTTGAATGGTTAGAACATTTATTTGTGTTGAATCTTACATTTTAAGGATTAAATAATCAATTTTAGAATGCAACATGGAGCAAATTAAGTTGGGGGAGAAGATGATGTGCAACAAGGAGTTAGAGGTTGGGAATCATAAATGTGAAAAAAAGAATTTATTTGGAGAGTGTAAGGGCAAATATAAGCGTACATTGTGGAGTTTACTAACGATTAAGAGGGGTGCTTAGAACATGAACTAACTTATTGAGGGCTATAAATAACATTACATCAAATGAGAGACTCGATATAAGGTATATGGTACTAATAGTCGCTCCCTTAATTTATATTGTTCAACCATATAAAATATTGGTTACCAAATAAAACCATGCAATATGTCGCCTCTCAAATTACATATTGTCATTTTTTCCGAGTTGGATTATTGAAACTCATATAATTGATGTGACATGTATTATTGTTCGAATTTAATTAATCTTATAATCTACTTTTATATTCCAAAAAGTATACTACATTTTTATTTTTTCTTATTTGACAACTAATTATAACTATTTGAATTTAATAGCTGGGAAAACCCTTAATTAAGGGTAGAATAGTAAATTTAAGTGAAGGTTGAAAGACTTAATCACAGTTAAATAGTAAGTTCAAGTATATTTGAAAGATTGATTATGCCCTTAATTAAGAGTATGATAGTAAATTATAAGTGGCGGTCGAAAGACTTAATTAAGGTTTGAATAGTACATTCAAATAATGGTTGAAAGATGGATTATGCCCTTAGTTAAGGGTCGGATAGTAAATTTAAGTGATGGCTGAAAAACTTTATCAATGGCAAAATAGTAAATTCAAGTGACGGTTGAAAGATTGATTGTGCCCTTAATTAAGGTATGATAGTAAATTTAAGTGACGGTTGAAAGAGTTAATTAAGGGTAGAATAGTAAATTCAAGTGACGGTTGAAAGATTGATTATTCGTACTATCACGATTAAATCGTCACTTGAATTTACTATTCTACATTTAATTAGATCTTTCAACCATCACTTAAATTTACTATCCTATCCTTAATTAAGGGCATAATCAATCTTTCAACCGTAACTTGAATTTATTATTTTACTCTTGATTAAGTCTTTCAACCGTCACTTAAATTTACTATCCGACCCTTAATTAAGAGTCTTCCCGCTATTAAATCCAAATAATTATAATTAGTTGTCAAAAAAGTCAGCATAAAAATGAAGTAGTGTATATATTTTTTGGATGAATATATTTGTCTTTATACTATTATATAACCGAGAAGTATATATATGTTGATCAATAATTATTTAGTTACAAAAAAAAAACTTAGTAATCTAGAATTTGTTTGAACAGAGGGGTGATGTGGGAGATTTTGCATCTACAATCAGGTATTATATATAAGGGTAAGTATATTAGCTAACAAAAAAAATATGAGCATACCCCCACCTAACACCCTGTTTACAATAATATGGGAACTACAAAATTAGCAAATCTAAACCCGGACATAAATTTACTTTTAATGTCTCAAACGAATTAATAGAAATTTCGAGAAATGTATTTACAACCATTAAACAATTAATGTTGTTAATAAGTACGTTGTCAAAAATTATTAAATACATTAATTAACACATACTAGTAATTATTATTTTTTAAATAATAATATTTAAATAATATGATCATGTTACATTAATAATTTTCTATTATCTGTTACCCTATCTTATTGCTAATAATACACTATATATAATGCATCGATTATACATTGATTAAATTTTAACAATTTAACCTTCGACAACTTTTATTCAATGTCTTTAACATATATTGTTTAGTAGGAGCAATCACTAAGTAATATTAATATATTATCATATTAAATCGAATGGATATTAGAAACGCATATAGTTCAATGTTTAAAGATATATAGTTTCGGTTCCCATATATGTCGTTTGCTGTTGTAGATAAACTCAGAAGTACTTATTCAGTCAAACTATGGTGTAGTATATTAATATCAATATTATTGTGCATAATCATAACAAAATTAAAAAAATGCTATAAAGATATTTTTTTCTTTTTCCAAAAGTAAGGTAGTTTTACAATTTATTTCACAAAATAGGGTGGTGTATTTTGAAATGACAATAGTAGGCAATAACGCCTTTTGAAAAGGCGATATTGGTTTTGAAGAAGGCGCTATCTATACATTTGGCCCGCCACCTCACCGCCACCTCACCGCCACCTCACCAACTTCCAATAACGTCTTTTGAAAAGGCGTTATTGGTTAATTTTGATGTTGGTGAGGTGGCGGTGAGGTGGCGGTGTCAAATGTATAGATATCGCCTTTTGAAAAAAGGCGATATCTACACAATTCGCCGCCACGTCACCGCCACCTCACCAACGGACTCGCCGATCTGTCCGCCACCGCTGGTCCGCGACCTCCCGCGCGTGCTTCTTCTTGGTTGTCTTGCCATGCTGGCCGTCACCGCGAATTTCTTGGACCGCGCGTCCTCGGCCGCTCCGTCCTCGCGCTGGTCGTCGTCGTCGTAGTTGAGCGATCTCGACAAATGATAACCAATTTTGAATATGCATAGGAGGAGTTTATTTTTGTAAGAAAAAAAACCAACTTTTTTTTTTTTTGATTAACCATGTGTATCTATATTTAAATAGTTTTATTTACCCCGAGATTGCCGAAATAGACCATCAGGCCCAACAATTGGCAGTAGTGGGGAATCAAACTTAAGATCGTGACACAGTCCTACCTTCACCTTACCACTAGATCAACTCGTCAGGGTTAGAAAGAAACGAACTTACCCACAATGACTCGAACTCTTTACTTTTTACATAAGTGTTCATACCAAATTAACCAATAAGTTAAACCAACTTTCGGGCCGCTCATGTTCACGCGTCATACGTGGACTGTGTTTCACGGATAGCGCCCACGTCAACGAAAAAAATATACGCAACTAATAGCGTATGTTGGAAAGACGAGATAGCCTAGTTATAGAGAAAAAAAAAAAAAAAGAAAACCACACATATTTTTTGGGGTTTAAACTAAAAGGTAAAGTAATTTTGTTAATTTGTTCTAAAAAATTAGTGACAAAATATCAAAAATCTAAAGTTGACACTTCCAAACTACGGAAAGTAAATTTGGACACAAGTAGTTGCAGTACTTCCAAATAGTTACTGCTAAAATGTAAAATAAAACAACTAACCATATATTTTAGTTCTATATAGGCCTTCGGGCAATCAAATCCTTAACAAGTAAAAATGAGTTCAAGCATATCCATCTGTTTAGTTATGGCAACATGAAAATCCTTAACATGATTTTCAAATACATGACTAAAGTTTTGTCATGATATATATATAAATATATATATATATATATATATACATTCGTTCCAACCTTCAACTCTCTTTTCTAAATTCATTGATATTGAATCACTCGAACACACTTCTAACACTTGTTATACTTTTTGAAGGCCTTGCGTTATATCCCCAGTTCTAGATTTTTCATATATAAATGTAACTAATGTATCTCCTTCGTAAAGGATTTCCCCATAATGGCCATGTACAGTAGCTCATTGAGTAGCCAAAGACGGATTAGCGGATCTTATTACTAAAGAGCCAACAAGAACAACGAGAACCTGACCAGATTTTTGGTATGGTCCAATTTAATATCTTCATGACAAATTCCTCGAATTGTCTTGCATTTCCATAAAGGATATAATTGACAACTCGAAGTTGCATATATATATATATATAAAAGCTCGATTATAGCATGAACCAAATAAACAAGTTTCGGAAAAGTCTTGGGTTCGACTCTAGTTGGAAATAATCAAAAGTATTTGCATTGACCGAGTCCTTAACTTTGTGCATGACATTGTGGTGTTTTTTGTGTCGGAGTTCAATGAAGGCCATGACGAATCTCACACAAACAACAAAAAATAAACTAACTTAATTGCAAACTAAACATACTAACTTAAAGGAACTAACCAAACTAAACTAACTAACCTTAAGTAACCTAACCATCTAAACAATACAAACTAACTAAACTAAAATAACTAACTTAACTAACTAAACAAACAACCAAAAAACGATTACCTAAACTACCAAACGAAACTAAACAAACAACCAAGTAGCTCGAGAGTTACTTGTTAACAACCTAACCCAACGTAACTATGTGAACTAAACTCGACTAACCTAATCTAACCTAACGATGTAAAATAATTTAACTAAACTAAACTGTACTAAACCACAATTACAAACATACCCTAACTCAAATTCGTGAAATTAAACTAACTGAACTAACTAAGCTAATTAACCTAACCAAACTAAACTAATGTGAACAAACCTCCTACACCTAACTAACGAAGCTAACCACTTAAGTTAAATTAAACATATAACCTAAACTCACTTAACAAACTAAACAAATTACTTGGTAAAGCTCTGCCCTAGCCATCAACACTGCTGATTAGTGCACCTCACCATCCGCTTTTCTCTCATTTAATGCACCTCACCATCCTTTTTCTACTGCAAAATTACTCTTATAAGTTCGAATCTTCTAATGTTTCGAGATATATATATCTTTCACAGTGATGAGTTTCTGATATGGAATATTGAAGAGTAATCACAGATACGACATTATAATAATATGGAAAACATGAGAAATAAGCTTATTCAATGAGAAGGTTGTATACACGTACTTCGTGAACCCAAAATATAAGCTATCTACAAATCACCATGACATCAAGAAAACTCATCATGCAGGTCTATTCCGACGGTTACGTTGACGTTGTTGCTCGGTGATGCAAACCGGACGTACTCTTTGTCTAGTTGGACGATGTGTTTGTACATCGGTTGAGGTTGTTGAGGAAGTCTGGTCTTGCATTGAATCACGTCGAGTAGATTGATGCGTTTCTCCTGGTGCTTCACTCGACTCACCTCTCACTACATCGATGCTCCCAAAAATAGGAGGTGGAACCATCCAAAAATACCGGCTTCTGTATGGGGTTGGGGGAAAGGAACATGAGGTGCGGCATGGTCAACAAGTTCATGAATGAGGGATCTCCACTATATGGCATATTGAAATTATAAGGAGTAGGAGTATATGGACTAGGCACGTATTGAGGCAGTGACGGATACATTTGACGATGAGGCATTCCATGGTCCACATATGAAGACGACGGCCCAGGTGCGTAAGGATCAAAATGGTACGGAGGAAGATTCACGATCGGCGGCCTGGGTTCAAACATTTGAGGTTCTGGTTGGGGTGTATGTCCTACAGGAATGTACCCATGAGAAGAATGAGTTGGTGGGGATGATCGTTGGCTACTCTCGCCAACAGTCTCTGTTTCTACTCGCTCTCGAACGAGATGAACGTGCTGGAGGAGAACGTCTGCTACTCTCTGCAGCAATCTCAGTCTGAGTAGATGGACGTGGTGGACGATGACGTCTGGTGCGTTCCCGCACAGTCTCTGGTCGTGTTCGTCTTCTTCTCACCTCTACGTTTGCTTCGCCCTGATCGCCTTCTTCATCTTCCTCTTCATTATCCTCATTTATGTCTTGTTCGACGTCTATTCCGTCATGCGAAAGAGTAGACCTTTGCCTTTCATCTTCGTCTAAAATTTTAATCCCTTCATCAAGCGCAGCAAGACCTTGCTCGTACCCATCCTCAATAAACACTCGCCTCGGTCGATGCACCAAGTAACTTAACTAACTAAGTTAACCTAATATAACATAAAATAACCAATAACCCGTAGCAACAGAACAAAGATGGTATATTTAGGATAGAGTTGGACTATATGTCCTCAATAATGTTTTGAAAACCTAGATATAAAATAAGACAGTTTTCTTTTTATCAATTACCCGTCATGTTATAAAACATTACACCTATATAATAGCTACTTCTCTATCCGAGTTGTAACATTTCGAGATAACAACCTCACTTGAGTTTACGTGTCTAATAGTCCACTTATTTCCCATTCAAATATTAAAACAAGTAATTCATTGAGTTAAATCATATCTATCTGTTTAGTTATGGCATCATTAAAATCCTTAACATGATTTGCAAATACATGACAAAAGTTTTGTCATGATATATATATATATATATATATATACATTCGTTCCAACCTTCAACTCTCTTTCTAAATTCAACTGAATTCGTCTTCAAAGTGATGTCATGCGATCCTATTGTATTTTTCATAAATTTTATGGTAATACTTTATGTTATGAAAATATTCTTTTTCTTATAATTAGAAAAAACTTCAACTTAATTCGTCTTCAAAGTTCAATAATAGAGTTTTCACTATTTGCAATGCATAATTTGTTGGGTTCCTACTTTGGCTACCATGCAGAGTTTAGAGACAATTTTTATTTGAAAGTAAAGGGCAACAATAAAGTTCTCTCTTATTCCTAATGAAATTCACCCACACAATTTACAACCAAAACTAACTTATGGATACATTGAAATTCCAGAGTCCATAAATTTTAATAGCTTGGGAGATCTTGGTGATTCGGGACTGGTGGTGGATCAATCTCATGGTCTTAAAATCTAAAAAAATTTGGGTGTTGATGCCCTTAATTAAGATAGATTCTTAATTTTTTGGTGATGGATTAATATTAATTCTATGAAGATTGTAATATAGTGTAGTTTAAGAGACATCTAAAATTTGAATATCTATTTTAATGGATCGAGATCATGTTTATCACATATTTTTGACATCTTAACATTTATCTATGTTTTACCATTATTAGGACCCATACGGGCACCAATTTTTTAATCCAAGAGTCGAACTTCAGACCTCGCTTAAAAAGACCATGCTCCCTTACCACTCGGCCAACTAAATGCAAGTAGCACATAGATTTATTATTAAGAAATATAATTATAAAAAACAAAGTGAAAGAAACATCTTATAGACATTTCTTTCAAATAATATTGAAATTATTTAATTATGAAGTTTGTATATAATTACTAATTTAGGAAGTTGTGGATTCAAGTCTCCTCACATCTAATTAAGTTTGAAGTATGATTAGTCACTTTCTTATAAAAATAATATTAAGTGGAAAAAATTACTACATTATAATTTAATTGTATATGATAATAGGGTATTAAATAAGAGTTTTCTCAATGTGAAGGTGAAAGATATCTTTGTAATCATGTCTATGCCATTGCCATGCATATCCCACCGACAATCGTGGCTTAGTCAACCTTTATATGAAGATGCCATGAGAACTTGGTTTTCCCACTTTGTAATTATATAAAAAGGCTTATGACATCCATCATTTTGATAAAAATAAAATACTAATGAGTTTTTTCAATGTTGTTATATAACAAGTATATAGATTCTTATTAGGTTCCATATTGGCATCCCACATCCAATCGCACTGATTAATCTATGTTTTAGCATTATTAGTACTTATATGGGAACCAATTTTTGTTATTCACGAGTCGAACTTGAGACCTCGCTTAAAAACACCAAGCTCCCTTACCACTCGAGCCAACTTAATGCAAGTAGTAGATAGATTGATTATTAAGAATTATAATTAAGAAAACAAAGTGAAAGAACCACCTTATAGACATTTCCCTTAAAATAATATTAAAATTATTTAATTATGATGTATCTACACAATACACTAAAAATAATAATAAAAAAAGATGCTCTTCAATGAAATCATAGAAAGAATGGTTTATTTGCCCATTCTTGCAATTACTACCAAAATGCTTAAGTATAAGCATGTATTTATGAATATATATGTTACATCAATTATAATCCCTAAATAGAAGTAATGTTGTAATCCATTTTAATTCCATTATAATCCCTAAATAGAACTAAATGGAGCCCCCTTCAAACTAAACTAACTAACCGTAACTAACCTAACCACCTTAACAATACAAACTAACTAAACTAAAATAACTCTTAACTACCTAAACAAACAACCAAAACTAACTTAACAAACAAAACTAACTACCACAACTTACTAAACTACACTAACCTCCACCACCATTCTCTCGGTACTGCTACGTTGGCCTTCTCTCACATTGCTGCCCGCGCAGGGCTCTTCCTCCGCGCCGCCTTGCCGAACCTCCTCTCTGCTGCTCCTTCCTCCGCTGCCGATGTTGGGTCCTTTCGCCTGCGCATTGCTCACTCCACGTACCACGCCCGTTGCTCCTCACTCTGGTGCGCCCACAACCTCCTATCCTCCTCTCTCGCGTCGCTCCTCACTCCAGGTGCCCTCCTTCTTCCTCCCTCCGTGGTCTCTCTCCACCGAGCTCCTCCCCGTCCCCTCCTTATATACACGCGCCACCAAACCTCCTTGGTCACAGGATAGTAATCTCGTGACCCCTACCACCCCTACCCCTGCATCCCTACCGAAACCGACGCAGAGAATATTCTGCGTCGGTTTCGGAAGAAGATGATGGGGTGCGCAGATAGCGCCTTTTGAGAAGGCGCTATCATCGCTCCCCCCAAACCTGTCCACGTGACTCAACGTGGACGGGTTCCATATCAATAGCGCCCTCCGAAGGCGCTATTGATATGGAAGTCCACGTGGATCCACGTGGACCGGGAATCCTTGATGTCCGCATGGACACCAATAGCGCCTTCTCCGAAAGCGCTATTGATATGGAACTTTGTCCACGTTGAGTCACGTGGACATGTTTGGGGGTGCGCTGATAGCGCCTTCTCAAAAGGCGCTATCTCGCGCACCCCATCATCCTGCCGAACCGACGCAGAGAATATTCTCTGCGTCGGTTTCGGAAGAAGATGATGGGGTGCGCAGATAGCACCTTTTGAGAAGGCGCTATCATCGCACCCCCAAACCTGTCCACGTGACTCAACGTGGACTGAGTTCCATATCAATAAGCGCCTTCGGAGAAGGCGCTATTGGTGCTTGTAATCCACGTGGCCACGGGAGAACTAATAGCGCCTTCGAGAAGGCGCTATTACTTCTCCCCGTGGCCACATCAGCAATAACGCCTATTCATTAGGCGAGATTGCTTAGTGTGGGGAAAAAAAATTTCACCCGTACTTACCTCTTTAAAAGTAAAAACTTTTGTACTTTGGTAAAAAATTTCGTGAATCTATAAAGACGTACACTTTGGCTGTACTTTTGTTAAATAGAAAAACTTTTTTTATATATAATAATATTAATTGTTGTAAATTGGATGACCCTTTAACCAAGCTTATGAATGATTACATTGTCAAGCATGACTCTCACATTGAATTGTAACATCAAGCATGACTTCCACATTGAATGTAACTTGTATTCATCTCCAATGTATAATCACTTGCCAATGTATTGTCATGTAACTTGTAATCTTATATAACATGAGACTTTGGTGTAACTTGCACACTTTGTGTAAGTACCCATTCTCATCATGACTAAGGGCCTATATAAGGGGTTCCTTCACTTGTAAAAAACACACCAATGTTGGAATGAAAATCTCTACATTTCTCAACTCTAGCTTTCTTCTCTCTTGTCTCATCTTCTCTACTTGTTCTAGTAGTTCTTAGTTTATGTCTTCTATGCTTAAGTCTCTAGCAAGTCCAACTTAAGTTCTAGTTGGCTTACAACTTAATTTACAACACGTTATCAGCACGAAGTTGCTCTACAAGAGGAGGTATTGAAGATTAAGAAGCTTTTCAAAGATATATATAAAGCTAAGAAGGTAATTTTTATTAATTTAAATAAGTTCAATTTATTTCCATGTCGTCATGGTTAATTTCTTTTTTGTTACATGCATATTTAATTATATAAATGTACTTTATTCATACATTATGCATTGTAACGTCACCGACTACGAAAGTATGCTCGTAGTGCGTCTTGTACGATCTTCTACATCGAAATCAAAAGTCAATGTGTGACATATAATTTTTCTCTTAAAACAACAAACAATTAGTTATTGTTTTATTATTGATTTTATAATACAAATAATGTTATAAGTTTGAGTTGATAGTGGGTAAACTTTGTCCCGGTAAAGCTAAACATTGAAAGGGAGACGGGTTATCCCGTTCGAGGAGGCATGATATTAAATAGACTATGTCTCGCCACCCAACTCCGGAGGTTGTCCCACCAACTCATACAAATAGTACATTTTGTTTATTGATGAATTAAGTTGTGAACATATATTTAATCATATGTTATGTTTTTACATAAAAAAAGGAAAAACTATTTTATATTAAATTTATTTTCAAAATATTATTCAACCATAGTTGAACTTGTTGCCTTATTATATTACCGACAAGAATTACTTGTCATGACAATTAGATACTATAATTTATGAATAAAACATCTATGCAAGACTATGTTGTGTTATACAAAATTTAAATCATTTGCCAATATCTTTTTAGAGATTTGAAAAGTGAATATTTCACTTTATATATCTTTTCACCCTATGGAGTTATAAATATATAAATATCAAAAAAGGTACTACTCCAAAAGCTTAAAATAAGCGGTTGAGTCTCAAGCTACAAAATTTAATCAGTCAAATATTAATTATAATTCTGCAATTTTAATTACCTCTATGTTGAGGCTATGTGGAAATATGACTGATGAGACAATAAAAAAGAAGGTCACGTGAATCGCCTTGATTTATTCTGCAACAAATATCGAGTGTGCACGTCAATCCAATAAATATTAAGGATTGATTTCTTGTCTCATAGTATTTGAGTAAAATAATGAGATATTATAAATATAATATCACTCCCGTCAATTGGTTCAACTTCAAGTTAAGAAGCATATGTTGCATACAATGATCATGATCAAATATCAAATTTATGGATGTGGAAAAAGTGAAAAGATATGGTAAATGTCGTATTGAGAATTCCACTAAATCTTTGAAATAAAGGTGGTGCACCACTAGAAAGAGCAAATAATTATTGACAATGAGCGCTCGTCATTGTGATATTTTTCATCACATATGAAAGGTCATGTTGTGCCAACATATTGTCATATATACACCGAATATTTTTATGACCTTTACCATGCCTTCAAAATCAAAGGAAAAATTATGAATTTAATCATTGAAAATGACTCGATAAAATAGGCACATCGAGATGGTTAATGCCTTGTCAGGAAGAAGTTTACTCGAATAATAGAAAATTTCACTATATGATTATGATTTAATCGAGTATCAAATTCACGCTTTAACTTCGGAATATATAAGGCACATTAAAACGAATGTCGTCATAAATCAAATGACATTCATAATATGGAAAGATATATTTGATCGTCAGAATCATCAATAATGCGAAGATATCATAAATTCGCATGGACATCGTTTATCGAACTGGTGATTATCTCAAGGCAAATCAATAGGAGACTTATATTAATTTAACTCTCCATCAATCATATTATAAGATGTCTTGGGTCCCTAACATGGAATTTATTTATAACAAGTTTTGCTAATTGTCACTTTGATAAAGCAATTCTCCCACCATTAGGGGGAGATATAAGCCAATTCAAAAGGAATGGCGTGGAATTGCTTGAAACACATTAAATTGCATCAAATTTGTTGTATTATGATCCATATATAAATTAATATGAACTTGAAGTTCAAAGGATCATTCATTAACAACAAGTTATGAATCAATTACTTGATGCAAGTACTATATGTGAAAGAGTGATAATCGTATGTTCCAGCATTAAAAGTTCGCGATAAAGTGATGTCCATGTGCAAATAAATGTACAAGAACCAACAAGACGCTTAAGGCGTAAAAGACAAGCTGGTTCAATTGACACAAACCCTTGAAAAATAAGGTAAGAATAAAAATAAATAAAATACTGATGATATAAGAATTCTTTGGTAAGGATTTAATATATATTTTGGGTTTATGTCTTCATTATAATATCATTGTATATTGATGATTTAAATATTACGAGAAATCACGACGACATCGTTATATCATTCGAATCCATGAAAAGGAAATTCAAGATGGAAGATCTTGGGAAAAATAAGATTTAGCCTTGATTTGAAAATCAAGTATTTTCCAAGTAAAATAGTTGTTCATCATATAATTTATTTTATTCAAAAAGAAAATTTTGGGTTTGCAAAGGTTTGTTGCAAAATAATAAGATGCTCCACTCATGTCAACATGAGGGGGAGAATAAAAATGAGTTATTGATTAGTGCATTGCCTTCTTTTTCCCTTAGCTATGGTTTTATCCCACTGGGTTTTCCTAGCAAGGTTTTTAATGAGGCAATCCTAACATTATTATACTCCATATAAAAAAAAGAAATTTATGAGAGCAATTAATGTACTCTTTTTCTATACTAGATTTTTTTCCATTTTTCTAGTAGAGGTTTTAATGAGGCATATATATATATATTCTCTCAAAGTGTATCAATGTGTTGCACTCTTTTCCTTAGCTATGGTTTTATCCCATTGAGTTTTCATAGCAAGGTTTTTAATGAGACAATCAACAATATTATACTACAAAGCAAGATTGACGAAAACATTGTACTCTTTTTCCTATACTAGATTTTTTTTCCCACAGGGTTTTTCTAGTAGAGGTTTTAACGAGGCATATATTCTCTCAGCAAGTGTCATCCAAGGGGGAGTGTTGTAAATTGGATGACCATTTAACTAAGCTTATGAATGATTACATTGTCAAGCATGACTCTCACATTGAATTGTAACATCAAGCATGACTTCCACATTGAATGTAATTTGTATTTATCTCCAATGTATAATCACTTGCTAATGTATTGTCATGTAACTTGTAATCTTATATAACATGAGAATTTGGTGTAACTTGCACACTTTGTGTATGTACCCATTCTCATCATGACTAAGGGCCTATATAAGGGAGTTCCTTGACTTGTAAAAAAACACACCAATGTTGGAATGAAAATCTCTATATTTCTCAACTCTAACTCTCTTCTCTCTTGTCTCATCTTCTCTACTTGTTTTAGTAGTTCTTAGTTTATGCCTTCTATGCTTAATTAAGTCTCTAACAAGTCCAACTTAAGTTCTTGTTGGCTTACAACTTAATTTACAAAATTAATATTCACTTGCTTGGTTCTCATTATATAGATTTTATAAAAAAATGATATGGAGATATTTTGTTGGCTCTATTGTAATTAAAATTATCTATTATATTATGATTTATAAATTGAGTGATGGGATGCAGTAAAAAAAAAAAAAAAAAAAAGGTAACATGTATGTTGGGATCAAATTCTACTATCCAACTACTTTAAATATATTGCCTTTTCTTTAGTCATTAGGTTGGGTGCCCAACTGGCTCATGAAAATAATTAAGCTCAATAACACCAGGTCACTCATGATTAAAAAAACACACGTACATTTTTAAAACAAGTGTAAATGAAAATAAAATGTGTACATGGAAATATGGTACAACTGTAAATATTATATAGATAACAAATATCAAATAAAAACAGAAATAATAATATATAGTGATCATTATTCAAAGAAAAATGGCTTAAACAACTATTGCGTTATATACGTATCTCTAGAATCGTAAGGTTGTAAAGTAATACGGATGAATTGTTACTACTAGTTTATTACCATTTCATAAGAAACATGTGCCTGAGGCACCGGATCAGCCGTAACCGCCGGTCCAAACCAGAAAAAGTCATCATCGATCCACCGAAACAGAAATCTAGGAGAATCAAACGCTTCACATCTCCCCCGATCCCCCCACGTGTCTCCCTGCATGCCCACCTCCCCCGCACGTGTCACCCCCTCCTCTCTCTATATCACACATCGACCTCATCATCCCTCCCCCTCTCTAAGAATTACAAACCACAAATGAGTACTACTGATCATAGTCGCCAACACCCTCAACAATCCCCACAACGCCCCTCCCGCCCCGCCGGCGGCGGCGTTGGTGGGGCCACTTCTAATACTACAACTCCTCCCAATGCTACCGGCGGTGGCGGTTCCGCGGGGACCACTTTTCTCCGGAAGCTGCAGTCCCGGGGAATTCCCACCAGCTGGTGGGGATCCTGACGCTGGTAGTGTCCGGTGGGATGCTGCTGGTAATGACGGGGATGACGCTGACCGCGACGGTGCTGGGGATGATATTTTTCGCGCCGTTGATCGTGATCACGGCGCCGATATGGGTGCCGGTAGGGTTGGTGGTGTTCGTGGTTGTGGCCGGTGTGCTGTCCACGTGCGGGGTGGCGGTCGGGGCGCTGGCGGTCGGGTCGTGGGTTTATAAGTACTTGAGAGGGTGGCGGCCGCCGGGGTCCGACCGCGTCGATTACGCGCGGAGCCGGATCGCCGACACCGCCAGCCATGTTAAGGATTATGCGAGGGAGTATGGCGGGTACTTGCAGAGTAGGGTTAAAGACGCGGCGCCCAGTGCTTAATTAATTAGCTAGAGACCAGATCATGATAAAGGTAGATTTCGGGTTTGTTGATTTTGTCGGGTTTGGATAATTAATCTCTCTAAAGTAATGATCGATCGAGCTTTTTTTTTTATTTTGTTGAAGTTGTCAACACTACTCATCATCAAGGGATATTAAAACATGTTGCATGCATGTGTTTTTTAATTGATTATATGCATGTTGCTTGATCCGGAGTAAATTAATTATATGAGCTATGGTCTTCTGATATATATTAGTTGTTACATTTTTGAGAGACTTAATTAAATTTTGATGAAGTCATATATATATATATATAAGAGCCAATCTCCAAATTTTGAGTTGTAAGCAAAAATACTATTTTGATCCGGAGTAAATTAATTATATGTTCCTCTCGATCAACAACTCTTGCCTTCCTGAGTTATCATTCTCTCCAAGTCGATCAACAACTCAAACTCCTGCCTCCGTTCTCTGGTGTTCTCTTCAACTCAAACTCTCACCTCTTCATCTCCAATACATTTTTTCTTCTCCAACACTAGAACAATTTCGATATTTAATAGAAGTTTTTAAACCCCTATTAAAGGGGGTGTTATTAAATAACACCTAATTGATAGGAGTTTTTAAAAACCTCTATTTAATACATGTATATTAAAAATTAAAACATAACACATATTCACATTTTAATAGGGGTTTTAAAACCTCTATTAAAGGCCAAAAATGTTCTAGTGCAATTCCTTTTTTCTTCTTGAGTTGCAGTGAAGAGATTCGTGAATTCGATTTGTATTTCAAGTTCTTGATGTTGGGCGAGCGCGAAAGCGTGTAAAAAGGAGAAGAAATTCGTCGTTGTGAGTCGTCGATGTCAGTTTTTCTAAATTACCAGGTGAAATTGTGTTTCACTAAAACCTATGTGCTATTGTTGTTTGATAGAATCTATATTGATAGACCACAAGATTGTCATTTTAATTAAAAAATATATAGTTATAGTTTTTATTATAGGTTCTAAACAATTAATATATGTTGGTACTTTTATGGAGTACATACAGTGTAGTTAGATGTACGTTTGAGTCTGTCAATTGTTGGTCATGCTTGTGAGTGTATAGACTCCCAATTGAATGGTATCTCATCCATTAAGAGTGTAATAACCTGTCAATTGAATGAAATGTTAATTTATATGGGATGATGATATAGGGATTTCAAGCCGTAATGATGGCATACTCTCTATTTTTAGAGTTCATATATCTATATATGTGTTACAAAGTTTTGATTTCACTAGGACTGTTTTTAGTACTTGCTTTCTATCTATTATGAAGGCAAAAATGAAGAACTTGGGCCATGGGCTTTCTCTTGATGCATATGTGATATGTTTATATCTCCATGTAAATAGTTCATCTAATGCTGCGTGGGTGAAGGTAATAAGTTCTGTAATAACAATTTTATGGTTTTTGTTTAATGGGCTTTATTTTTGTGGTTTCATTTTCAGTGTTAAGGTGCTCACTAACTGTTGAGCTTGAATCATACTAATAGCCAGTACATGCTAAACCTAATAGATTACCATACTTCTTTTAGAATCAAGGAATACTCTACTTGTAATGCAAAATGATGAAAGGGCATAGATAGGTGATAATGTGAAATAGTCTCTCATTGTTGTGGATGATTGAGGTGGCATATATGCTTGCAAAGGTTTTTATTTTGTATTAGTTAGTGTATCCAAATGAAAATGAATTTGAAACTTAATGGAGCAAAGTGTGCACTAGAACATTTTTGGCCTTTAATAGAGGTTTTAAAACCCCTATTAAATAGAGTGTTATTAAATGTTAGGTGAAAATGTGTTATATTTTAATTTTTAATACATGTATTACATAGATGTTTTTAATTTAAAACTCCTATCAATTAGGTGTTATTTAATAACACCCCCCTTTGATAGGGGTTTAAAAATCTCTATTAAATACCGAAATTATTCTAGTGGTGCAAAATTTGCATGAGGCAAGTTCTTAGTTGGTCTCTACATTTTTATTGCCTTAACTTTCATTTCTTCCATGTCAACGACCCAATACGTAGCCCCATATGCGTAGCCCTTTGATGGAGCAATAACCTTGAAGTTTGCAAAGAAATTAACCTTCTCTCCATACTTAATCTTTGGAGAGACCGTGACATTAATTCCCACAAGAGAAGGCATAATGCCTTATATATACTTCTTGGTCGTCGACATGTCATTGTTAGTGTCACGAGTAGTTGTCTCTAAGATTAGGCACCGAGATAGAAGGGTAGTTAAGATCCATTGCAGATCGGTAAATTTGTTTATTACAAGTGCTAAGTGCGCTTATAAAAGCGTCTAAAATGCGTCATATGCGCTCGAACTCGGCTCACTTTGCATAGCTCTTGTGGTTTTTCTTTTACACTTAAAGTAGTGCAAGAGTATATCTACTCTTTAACTTTCTAACCAATGTGGGACTAAAACATTTCTTTTTTGAAAATGTCCAACAAGTTACTTGTGAAAAGTATTATTTTATACATGATAAATCTTTTATAGTATCACATAGTTGTGAGTGACATCTAAAGATCTTAGTAGTTTCGTCTTTACACAAAATTTTTCTCGTTTGAATTTTGGTATTGTTATATTGAGTGTTTTGTTTGTAGGGTTGGATTTTAAGTTTCTAATGTTTTGTTTTGTGCTTCTTTGGGTAGGCTATTTCAAGGACTCGAAACATAAGAAGAAAAATAAGAAAAATAAGAAAAATAAAATAGATCAAAGTTAGGTAAAGGAAAAAATGACACATAAGATCATCCTCTCATTACTTCTACTGTTCATCCAAATATATCTCTTTCCAAGGAATTGGAGTATTGGAGGGGTGCTGATATTGTTTAAATCTAAACATTTATATTGATTATAATGTATTATATTTTTCAATGCTTATATAAATATTACGAAACAAATCATTGTGAAGATTTAAATGTATATAATATATTTGCACTTTTCAAATAATAATAAGTTAGCATTATATTCCCGCGAGCGTAGCGGCTAGCCAGTTTGTTGGTGCGTAGCACCATTGAAAACTAGTATACATATATAGGAAAATATTATATGGTCAGTTTATCATGTTGATCGTGATATATCAATATATTAGGCTAGACACCTACGGATATAAGAGAAAAAAATCTATCGATATGTTGTAGAATTCATGTATGGACAATTTTTTTGATGTGGACACTTGAGCATGTGCCCATGCGGACGCAATGATCCCATAACTGCA
Source organism: Stephania cephalantha (assembly GCA_039657325.1). Lineage (NCBI taxonomy): Eukaryota > Viridiplantae > Streptophyta > Magnoliopsida > Ranunculales > Menispermaceae > Stephania > Stephania cephalantha. Next base: position 45,373,311 of record CM077575.1, on the reverse strand, counting down.
GGATGGTTGCTAGGGCATCACCCATCCTTGTAGCAGAATATGGCGCCCAATCTTAATTTGTGTCAAGTAGTGATCCATTGATCTTTGTAGCATGTTCCTTGATCTTATTAGATCCTATTTTCCGTGCACACTTTCTATGTGGGCAAGTGGGCGACGTCGAAATAACTTGTTTTGTTTATGCAGGTTTAATTAGGTCATAATTTGAGATTAGAATGCATGCTATTAGATTTTTTCCACCATCTGCATCATCCGCCCGATTAATTCATGCTTAGCACTGTCCTCGAGCTTTATATCGGCTGGGGCGGTCCTTCCAACTTTTTTTCCCTCGCGAGACTTCCTCGCTGAGTGGAGTGGTGATTATTTGACTGGTTCGACTCAATGTTTTTTTCTTCATTTAGGGCCAATTGGATGTGGTTGTAGGTTATCGCATAGTTCATTAGAAGAATTGGACAAATTTGACAAGAGAAGTGCTAGAGTAACACCACAAGACAAAATCATTCATGCGTATCTATAGATGCGAGCATATACAGATCTTGACACATAATATGCGGGTCATGATCGCATCGACGGCTCTTGTAGGTCAATGTGCTTTGGGGTTTGACATTAATTGTTGTTGTCATTTTAGTATTTAAAGTCCTTTCTTTTTTACTTTCTCAGGTCACAAGTTAATGTAAGTCTTTTAAGGTAAAAACCTTTTAAGATAAAAGCATAAGAATTGATGAGTCATTTAATTGTAATGTATTATTATTATTACTTTTGTTTTTATTAACGCCTTTTCGAGTGGCTTTTCAGTTTTATTTTATTTTATTTGTAAGACCATTATATGTGTCTCAAACTATGTCTTAATTTATGTAACCTATATATAAATTACCTAAAGACTCTTGAGCTTTCATTATCGTTACTAATTCGATGGAAATTGGAATTAATGCGGGAAGCTTAAATGTTCTCTTTCAAGCCTATAAAATGACATTTGTACCATCAAACAAGATATCGAATGTGTTGAGGCTCATGAGGACGATAAGATTTTGGTGTAGTTTTTAAGGTATTTCAACTAGTTAATCACTTTCGCAGGTAATTCTCTAACTGATCTATTATTCTTAATGTTTTGAATGTTTTGAATGTTTATATATGACATCGAGCCTATAGGGTCAATTGAGTTTTCCATGAATATATTTTTTTCTCTAATTTGATGAGTTTAATCCTAAGAATATGATATGGATTTTATGCGTGTTTCGTAATTACAATATATGATGAATTTTAGATAGGTTCCTTCTATCTTATTATGTTCTTAAAATGGATTATGCTTATGTACTAATTAGGCGTTAACCGCGCTTCGCACGCGGGATAGTTTAACTTCTACCAAACTATTTAAAATATTTTCAAAGTATAATTTTTGATATTTGCAAGTGGTTTTTGTTCCAAAACCAAACATTTACACATTCATCATTATTTTCAAGTACATAAAAGAAAAGTTCTCTTTTTTTTTTTCAAAACAAAAACTAAAATAACTTAAAGGTTCACTTTTCATTCTTCTTCATGAGTGGAGTATGAACTCTAAAGATCCAGACACTTAACAAAATGTCTAGATTCACACCATCGCCTTCATTCCTTCCTCTTAATTGTAGTTTTCTTCAGCTCCTACGATAAAACAACGTCAATTACATGTTTTTAGATTACAAGGGACTGTATGAACATGATGAAATGTTCATATGAAGTTTGGGAAATACTGGTAAAGCTTTTTCAGCTCCTACGATAAAACTATGTCAATTACATGTTTTTAGATTACAAGGGACTATATGAACATGATGAAATGTTCATATGAAGTTTGGGCAATACCGGCTTATACAGATGAACTTGTGGCAGGGATTCTGTTTCGTTGTTTTGGTTGTCCAGTGGCATATGATGCAATAGCCATGATATCCGAATCCATATAAGACTGCACAAAAATTGGAAATGATGAAAATATCATACATCGACGACTACTAATAAAGACTTCAATATTGCGGAGGCATCATAAATCTCTAGAAATTATCGGCTTATCTTACCATGTAATCTGTATTTGTACGTTAAATACATAACTAGCTAAAGCCAAACCTACTACTCCCCCTAGCTAGGACCAAGAGCATAAGGAACCGTTCGAATCTTGACATATTCCTACCTGCATTATGGATTTTGTTAGGATTAATATAAACAAAGTGGATGCTCATGGAGTTCTTTTGTATGTTCATTAGCTAAATATGTATATATATGGTATTTACCTATACAAGTATCCTGATCCGCAATATGTAGTCGATCGCCTCTCCAGTTGCCGTCATATCCACCCCATGTGTTCTTACAAGAGTATCCATCACATTGACAAGCAGTTTTCTCCTTGCATTCATTGATATTTGATAATTCAGTGAAAAAAATCACAATTATTCCCTGGATAAAGTCAAGGGTTTCGAACTCAGCAATAATTCAGGTGAAGATATTGAAAATAAAAGTAAGATCCAGAAAGGCACCTTCACATTTGTGACCATCCCCGTGAAACCTAGGGAGGCAACGACAACCTTTCATCTCATTTTCCTATTTCCACACAAAACTCAATCGCGTTAATTAATATGAAGACCACGAATAAGAAAAATACTATAAAATTACATATTAAAGGAGGATAATTGATGGTGTAAGAGAATTAAAATCATTAATTAAAAGGTGAGATATAATTAATTAAATTCTAATCGTACTTTTTAACGACATTGTTTTCGATCAACCCTCCCATCTACAATTAAAGAAATAAAAAATAAGGAAAAAAACATTGTCAAGTATTGAACTTGTCACCGGATCATGTCAACATCGAAATACATATACCTAGAGAGTTCTTCTCATGATTATACAAAAAGACGGAGAAAAGTTTCTTTCAATGAAGTTCAAATTTGTTGAACAACCACTTGAATTTCAATTCTACAAGAATCATAATTTATTTCGAAAAGTAATTCCAAATCCAAATAATCTAAAAAAAATAGTGTACAACAACAATAATGAATATTTGTGAAAATCAAATTGAACTTTGTAATAGGTATGTGTTTTTTCGTTGTGTCCTTCAACGACATTTGATTCAAGCCTACCAGAAACATAAATCCGATGACCTTTCTCAAGATGTTTTGAAGCAACATGAGCTAACTCGTCCCAAAACGTTAAATTTATCCTGCATAATTAATGAACCAATACATCATTACTTTAATAAAAAAACTCAGATGGCTTAAACTCCATTATCCCAAATAAGAGAAATATCATAATGCCATTATCCCTCTTCGTTTAATTCCTAGTGAAAATAGCCATTCATAATATGTACTCAAAATGGCCCCAAGGGGTGTGTAATGACAAAGAAATGATCACTAAACCTTCAACTAAGGCAGATGTCATGGACTCATGGGTCCGATTCTTGGTAGATACATTATATATTCTCATAGTTTTCCTGAGTTATGGGGCTATGCCGCTTAACTAATTCTCATGGGATTAGATGAACCAAAGTAAAGATTTTTTTCCCTTTAAACCTTCACAAAGTTGACATATTCATGTCAATAAATAAAAGAAGTTAGATAATATATTAAGTATTAGATGGATATATATATATAATTAATTAAATAAATGGTTTTCAAAAATTATCTCATCTTCATCATTTGATTAATATTTTCAAAGATTACTCGATAGACAATATTTTTGACAATCATTTTGTCTTGAGATTCATCATCTCGCATTTAATATCAATATCCATATCTTTCGGTCACTCAATATATCTTTGCTATGTATAATTGACCTTATGTAAAGACTTGCTTCGGTAAGAATAATCCCACACATCTTAGTGATTGACCATGACTTTTGTTAATCGTCATAGCAAAATATGGAACCAATGGAAGTTGGTGTCTCTTTTACTTGAATGGTCATTTGGACTCATTATGTGACATTATGATCCTTGAAATTGTCATTGAACTCCCAATGTTAACTCTAGAGATAATTGACGTTATTCTTGCGACCATGTTGCGAGATGTTTTATTACTAACCTTGTTCCATTACACAAACCTTCAACTTGATTAAGATTTCTAACAAGCATGACTGGCACACCCACTTTTAATTGGACATCATGATTGTGGACTCTTAAAAATTGCAATTTATTCGGGAACTCGGTTGTGTGAAGTAAATCTTCATCATTTGCTGCAGTAGAGGATTTACAAATTGTATCAGAGCTCAAATATGTAACCTTTTACCTTGGTATTAGATCTATGACAAATTGATTCAACCAATGCATTGTTTCATTTTTCTTTTTGAGTCAAAATAACACAATCTCTCAAATAATAAGAGTAGCGGAACCGTTCGGTAAAATATAGGTAAACATCTTATACAATACATCTTATAGGGTTTCCATCATGGTGTAACAACGCATTCGTTGAGATTCTTAATAACTCATTATCCAGATCGTCATAAAATGTTCCATCTCCAACTTAAAGCAACCACCTATCAAAAGAAGCAAGATCTTCAGATTGTGGCCCTGTAGACCCAATGGAAAGCCGCATATTTTGGTTGAGCTCGAAGATAACATTATGTTCTCTTAGGTAAGAAGAATTAAGCGAAGCTTCTATAATATCAGTTTTTCCACCTTCAGGCAGAACCGACAATATTTACCTAAAATCACCTCCAAAAAAAACTATAAGGCCGCCAAAAGGTTTGTTAGAGTTATTCGCATACCTCATTTAAAAAATGTCTCTCAAACTCCTGTCTAAAGCTTCGAAACATTATTTGTTGGCCATAAGAGTTTTATCCCATATTATCAATGATGTTTTACAAAAAAAGTTTAGATAAATGGGTACCATGTCGGATTTCACTGGATGATTCGACAGAGATTTCCAGCGGGATGTGAAACTATGAGCCGTTCTACCATTCGACAACAAAAGTCTTTGCTATTCGATGATGCAGCGGCAACATTATTTTCCCTTCCGACCTAAGCTTGGTAATTATCGTTTTCCACAAGAAGGTCTTTCCTGTTCCACCATGGCCACTAATAAAAAAATAATCGACCCTTGTCACTAATAATCAAGTCAATAATAACTTCAAATGCTACCTTCTGACAACGGTTCAAAGTTGTGTGTAATTCTTCATGTAACACCATCATCTCATTAATGTCGTAATCTAACTCCTCAGCCACCAACCAATCTCCTACATCCCTTAACAATGAAAGATTTGGAACATGCATTTCATCAATATCCTTTAGTGTCTTATTAACTTTCTGAAGAATATTCTCAATTTCGACCAACGTGTAATGTTGGATTTGCTCAGGATATAGTTGCAAATCTGAAATTTAAAGTATTCTCCTTTTGTAACTAAGGTATATCATCTGATAATATGGAACTATTACTTTTCCAAATTAAAATACATCAGCCACTTAAGATCTCAAAGAAATCATAAGCAAATAGGATTATATATACTTATTTGACACATGATTTGATAATATGAAAATGTACGTAATATAAAAGTTGAATTGGGTGTATGCAATTAATAATACTTTATATTCGCATTTGTATAAGAAAAATGTTTCTAATATTTTTTTAAATTCAAAGACTATCATTGCGGTATTGTGAGCTAATTGAATAGTTATCAAGGATAAAATAATAACCATCGAAAAACTTAATTATTAAGTATTACATTTAAAAAAATATAAGTTATATTTTTCCTAGCTATGCATACATTGAAAAGCCTTGAACATGGAGTATCAAATTTAAAATTTAAATATACTATTGATAACATTATATTGTCACATCCATACGACATGAAAATTTTAAAATATTGCTTTAAAAAAATTGAATATTGTATTTACAGTTAGGCTTCCCAATTGAATAAATCTAGTGTAAAATATGAACGACCTCAAGATTGAATGATTAAGTACTATATTTGAAAATGCAAGGTATGGGGAGGTCTTGAGTTCGACTCCCGGAGAAGTAAAAAAAGTATTACATTTGAAAAAGTAACTCATATATTTTGTACCTAAATTTTTACCGAAAAATCTTGAACATGGAATGTTAAAGTTAAATTATAAATATGTTATTGATAATACTTTATATTCGTATTCCAATGAGAGTTAAATTCGTTAAAGATTTTTAATTGAATAATTGTTAAGTGTAAAATATCAACTACTTAAAAAATCGAAGAATTAAGTATTAAATTTAAAAGAAGTAAGTTATACAAATAATTAAAACTTTATATAAACCAAATGATTAACATCATAATAAAGATAAAGAAAATCACAAAACTTTGTTTAATATTAAAAAGGCATATGTAGATCATGAAACTTAAAAATGTATTTTTATGATTGTAAATTATCTGACAGTGCAACAATATTGTCACAAACAGTTGTCTAAGTTGATATCCAGTTGCCCACGATGTTGTTTCCATAAGACAATCATTCCATTCCTTGTCATCATCCAATAACCCTAATGCATAACATGCAGCTTTAAGAGATAGGTGTAAAATCTCATTTACGGTTCTAATTTGCTCGAATGAAGTATTCCCTTTTACAATGTTAAGTAGCATCCTCAAATAGTAACGTTCACCGCTTTATGGATGGGCAAAACAGATCCTCCCAATTGTCTTACCCTATTTTCTTCTAGTTCAAACTTTATTCTTTGAATTCCACACCCAATGCAAATGAAATTCATAATAAGTTAACTGTCTTGCATTAGGGTACACTTTATTAGTTTCAAACTACGCAGTGAACTTTGTTCTATCTATGCCAGGTCTGCTCATAACGACATCCAATGAGTCATATTTTTCAAACAGACTATTCACTAGGAATATGGAACAACAATCACTCCACGACTGGTTCTCTATAGTGTACATCAAATTAAAACATTCTCCGATAGGCCTATGTAGCCGAGATATATCTATAATCTAAATAAGCCTTAATTTCATCAATCCCGTTTTTATTGTCAAGATATTTGACTTAAGCACAATACAACAAAGACGATGTCGAACACTCGAATCGCATAGCAGAATCATAAATTTGCCTTGCCTACTCATTGAGAAACTTCCTCAAATTATTCGAATGTCATTTCCTCGGCAAATTCGTGAAACACTTTTGCAACGACGAATCCAACGATTCCCCAAACGCATCCGTCACAAAAACCTCCTCTATAGCATTCAAAGCTTCAACCTTTTCGTCACTCTCCAATTTCAAAAGATTTTTCACCCTCTCAAAAGTAGGATCCTAAGTGTTATTAGGCCGAGGGCGCAGCTCGGCCTCCCTTAATTCTGGACATCGAATTAAGACATTTAAAACAAATTAATTTAAGCCAAATGAAGAGATTCATTCCAAAGAGAAAACACAATGCAATCCTACACTATGTCCATTTTTCATCTTCATGATTCAAAAACCCTAGGAAAATATGACTGGATTTTGAGGTATCAATTAAGGAGGCAAAAAGAGCATTACCAATTGCCTTCGACTTGTGAATCCAATCAGGAAAATGAACATCATCAGGACAAGATCTATGTGCATTAAGTATCTTTAAAGGGTAGAAGTCAGTTTGTACAAAAAAAATATATTTCAAATTCAATTTATAAAAAACATCAAACTCAAGGATGACAAAATGATTCATGTCTCACAAGGTTTTTAAGATTTTGTTCCAATGACTTCTTCTTTTGCTCCAACTGCTCACTTAATGGAAAACGAGCAAGGGGAGACACTGAGTCACGAGCACTTCTAGTCTTTGAGACTACACTGCTACTTGTGAGTTTGTCTCCCAAAGCAACATCACCATTGATCTAAAGAGAAATGTTTGTGTCTTCATCAACTAACACTTGTTTCAACATTTGCATTGCAAAGGATCAAAGTCGAAATTTCATTTGCATATAAATAAATCACTTAAAAGGTTAAATGAAACACTACATTTACACCACAATTAAAAATAAGCCATTTAGACTTTCAAGAACCATCTCGTTGAAGGTCTTTATTCATTGAAAGCCACCTAATTTGCTTGTAACTTTATCATGCCTTAGTCATTTAATTTCTAATAAAAATTAAGCAATTTATCATAAGAATGAAAGTAATGGTGAAATGCACCAATAACAACTCAAAGTAATTAAACATAAAAATCCTTCCTCTTTTAAGTCCCTGAAAGTGCAAATCTCAGCAATTTATTTTTATCATAAAAATGAAAGTAATTAAACATACCTAATCATTTTATAAAAATATATAAACCAAATCACAAACCGTCATAAAGTCTTAATGTACCAAATCACTCACATCATAAAGTCTAATTATAACGAATCACACACAATCAGAAATAAAAGTCACGTCCATACTACCAAAATGTAACAACTCATGACATGTTTGTAAGGTGTAAACTGCAAGTCTCCAAAAATCCATATTGATAAGAATTATAGGTTTGATATATGCCTATGGGATATAATCACTCCAACCTCTTTCGCTTACTATTTTCTGAAACCATATATTCCTTTTTTTCGTACCTCTTCATCTTCTTTTCGTCTTGACACGCCTCATTTTCAATACCTTCCTCATGAATCACAACAAAAGAACTCGAACAACCTCCGATTTCACCTTATGTTCGTGGAAACCTCTGTAACTAACAATATCAACACATAACTCTCTAATAGAATAACATAAGACAATTTCCAAAATAAAAAATTGACATTAATTCACCTCAGTTATCTTTCGATCTTTGTATCGGAGCTCCAGTTCTTCATCTGGGGTAAAAATTGTTTTGACACAATAATTTTCAAATCTCTCATTCCAATTTTTTTCGTTAAGTCTTAAATTGAATACAAAACTTTTCCCAATCTATTTTTCGATTTGTGGATGGATACTGTCAGTTTTCACTCCAGAGTTGATCAACTTGTTCACTGTGGTTTCTAGGAGTTTTTTCGCTATGTCATTAAAGAGTACAAAAGTAGTACTCTCGAGACTCATCGACATCGACAAATGTATCTTGGACCTATCATTTTAAAAAATCCCTATATATGGCCGATTACTTAAGAAATGCATATCTCATCCTTTAATTAAAATAAAAAAGCATACCTTATCAAAGGGAATTTAAATTCTTTTCGACGATCCTTCTCATACATGAAAATTGATTCTTGGCACACCAACTTCTTTTTGCAAATGTTACATGAGATGTAACACCAACCGAGTCGATCTTCTATAGTAGCTACCTACCATGACAGTTTCAACATTATCAAAATCAACTTCTAGAAGTTGTTGTATTGAAAATTGATTTACAAACATTTGTTGCTCTATTGGCAAAAGTCTGGTTGGTGTTTTTGGCAACATTTGGATTCCAAAGATGCTAGTTGAAAACCTTCAACCACAATCCTCATAATCAAATGTCTAGAACGATCATTAACTATTGTTGTAGAGCACCACAATATTCACCCTACTTTTAACTTAAAAAATGCATTAAGAAAAATAATACCTCTCAATCATTTCCTTCTCAACAGGAATGCTAAGATTAATATACACCTTAGAAGCACTTGTTGTAGAGAGTCCAATTTGACCTTTGAATATTTTTACGAGGGTTGATGTGACACTTATAATAACAAGTGAACTGTTACTGCGACAAATAGATGTATCAAAAGAGTCCCCAGTCTTGCCCCATAGAGTAATCTGCATCTTATTAAATCTGCAAAATTGATATGAAGGGTTCGATTTAACAACTGATTGATCATGATTTGGATGTTCGATTAAACAACACATTTCCTACTTACCCATACTTACCCATTGATCATGATTTGGATGTCTCTTTTTCACCTACTGCCATTGGATCCAACTATCTCAACGTCTCCTTTGCTTGATAAACAACTGATTATGTCTACAACATATAAAATGTAAATGATTAGTACTAATAATTTTTATAAAAATTTATAATTACTAATTGGAAAAAGCATAATGTAAAACTAACTTTAACCTGTTAAAAATTCGTAATTGTTGACCCTCTCTTGAAGCACATCTTCATCAATAAACTCAAACTTGTGCTTGAGAATCCTTACAATGTCATCAAAAAGACGTCTAACTATGCTTTTGTGCATGAAATGTATCTTGTGCACATCAGCAACATAATGGTGATAGCCGATCCTCGAGCTTACTTTAAAATTCTTTATCATGTAAAATCCTCCCTCTTGAAGTAGGGGCTTGTATTTGCACACTTGATGTTTTCGAACTATGCCATGGATCAAAGTCTTCTGAAATACAATGTAAAAATATGAATTAATTGATGAAGAATTGTATAGTAACAATAAAAATTTGAGTTAAAAAAATTTACTTTCGTCTTCGTCAAAGAGTATCAAATCCAGACTAATAAGATCTCTACTAATCATATTCGTTGACTCCCAAAGCCGACATAGTCTTACCTGTATTTCAATATTATCTTTCGAAGGATTCAGGTCAGAGATTTTTGTGTGAGTCGCCATCTTGTAAAGAGTTGGAATTTAATAGAAAATATAAAGTTTTGTAAAAAAAATAAAAATCTAAACATGCGATTTCATGATTATCATATCATACAATATGAAACTAAAAAGAAACTAAAAAATATAAACTATTGACTAAATAAGCTCTAAGAAATACCTACCTAAGAAATAGGAAAGGAAATATATAAATAATCGAAAAAAATGTAAACCATTGCTTAAATAAGCTCCACAAATACCTACCTGAATTAGAAAAGAAAACAAATAGGTAAGTATGAGTAAGTAAGGATAGTTGGGGTGTGATTTATAATGTTCAATTTGTTGTGACTGTAACTAAAAGAAAACAAATCATTTTTTTTATAATTGAATAGTGGAAATGTTCAATTACTATGAGGCATTAATGAGTATTAATATTTTTTGTATAAAAATGTTTTATTCGTAACAATCATTCACTTAATGGAAGGAAATCAAAAGATTTGCTCCACTATATATGGATCGCTGAAATAAATATCATTGTTGAATAATATATTTCATATTATTCCATAAAAATATAGGAATTTTGTATAGAAATGTTTAATTGGTAACAATCATTCACTTAATGGAAGGAAATCAAAAGATTTGCTCCACTGTATAGATCGCTGAAATAAATATGAAGAAAATAAATATGGATTTACCTTTTTGTTTAATAAGAGAAGAATTTAGGGGGATGTGCTACGTGACACGTCAAAGGGCTGGAAAATGCCAATGCCACGTGGTAACACTAAAACCTTCCTTTAATATATATATATATTAAAAGAATTTTGCAATTGTGTTCTTTGGTTTTGATGATTCATTCAATTTGTTAAGCCTTATATTTCATCAAAGTTCTTTTTTTACAGCTTTCACATAAAAAAAGTTAATGATGTGTCATTCCCACTTATTCTTAAAAAATAATTTCCTTCAAGTTTGGGTTGGCTATATTCACATTGAATTTTCTTTATGTGTGTAGTGTGCCAATTTAAATTTATATTATGTTATTTTGTATGCTAGTATGAAATAATATTTCCATAGATGTGAGTGTAAGCTGATAAACATCATTACAGAATATAAATTAATTCTCTAGTAAATATCTTATGGGTTCATATTATGAAGTTCAGAAAAGATGAACAATGTCATCTTAAGTAGTGCTTAACGATGATGTTGGCAATGGCTTTCAAGTCAAGTGGGATGTGATATGATCAATTTCTTAAGTATTGAAGAAGATGAATTGTTCTTCTTTAGAGACGTTAAAGTGTTGTCCTTTAAGTTTCAACACATTACACAATCAATAAAAATCATAAATCAATCCATTAATTAGTAACAATTATATGTTGCAAACTTATCATTTCTTATCGATGTTAATTTGGTGTACGTTTCAAGTTTCCCACATTAATACCAATTTTCATCGAATTGGTAACGGTAATGGAAGCTCAAGAGTCTTTAGGTAATTCATAATCTACATAAATTAAGACAAAAGTTTGAGACACATAATGGTCTTACATTCTCCCACTTGTCGCATATTTTATTTCAATATGTGCGTCACATATAACTTAATGGTTTAGGAACTTCATTTAATGGCTTGGTACTATTAATTCAATTTTTTTCTCCAAAAATGATCAGTCTTAAACTAGTATGAAATGTATTGGGTAAAATACTTTACATTTAAAGTATAAGTTTGATAGAAAAAAGTGTCAATTAAAAATTTAGCATGGATTTTATGATTTTCAAATCCCTTAACAAAAAGATTACTACCAAAGGCATTAAGAACATGTCGACATAATGAGCCTTGGTTGTAATTCTTAAATGATTTTAATTATTTGGGATTTGATTATGTATAAATTTATGTTTACTTTATGAGATCGATCTCATTTGTTGTGCTAATTATACTAATGTATGTACACATTTATATTAATGATAATAGTAAGTAAGTTTAGTCTTTGACACAGACATTATGTTTTATGAATCATTTAAAATGAATTAGTAATGCTCATAGTACATGGAAGAAAATACGTTCTATCTTGATGTTATGACTCTCATTGCCAATCTATTCTATAATGATTTAATGATATCAAACATATATTCGCGCTGATATAGAAGTTATATGATATTTGGTTATGTAGGTTAAGTGGGAGAACCATTAAACTATATATGACTCACATATTGAAATAAAGTATGAGACAAGTAGGAGAATGTAAGGTCATTATGTGTCTCAAACATATGTCTTAATTTATGTAACCTATGAATTACCTAAAGACTCTTGAGCTTCGATGCATTACCGTTACCAGTTCGATGGAAATTGATATTAATGTGGGGAGCTTAAAGGTTCTCCATCAAGCCTGTAAAAATGCGTTTGTACCATCAAACAAGGTGTTGAATGTGTTGAGGGTCATGAGGGCGATAAAATCTTGGTGTACTTCTTAAGGTATTTCAACTAGATAATCGCTTCCGTAGGTAATTGTCTAATTGATCTATTATTCTTAATGTTTTGAATGTTTACATTATCTTCATTTATGAAGGAAAGATACAAAAAATATGTTTGGGAATTGGAGAGCGACTTATATTTTTGAACAAAGAAAGTAAGCTAGAACTACCTACATTTATGACTGGAGGGAGTAATAATTATGGATGTTCAAATTCTTTTTCAACCATTCCTTTATTACTTTAGTTCAACTAATCTCATAGTAAGTAGGGCAGCTTAACTCAGACCGTAACTTGAGAGAAATCAAAGAAATATCATGTTGCTGCAAGAATTGAAATCATAACCTCTAACTCGTTAGAATTAAAGTACTACTCTTTTTTACTACACACCACACCCGCCCTTTTCATGACTATTACACTACACTCCTTAAGGGCATTAATGCTGAGAGGCTTCGCATTTATGAGTTGAAAGTAATGAAGTTGGGGACAATATTGATACTCTTGTGCGAGTTAGGGATAATATCGATACCAGTGAAGATCCATGAGCTCGTGTTTACTTGTGCGGGCTGCCGACATAAAGTATTTTATAAAAAAAACTTCTCATTTACTATTTGGTCATTTCTCAATCGGGCTTGTGGCGGCCCAAAATTCCAAGCCACCTTGCTATCCGATACGTCGCATCCTACGTCGCCAAGCCTTGCCACGTCATGGCCCGCTTATCCTTAATGTTCCGCGAGCTTCCTGGCTGCTTACACTTTTCCATTTAATCCTAACCTAGCTAATTAATTTCCATATAATTATTAATAATTTCATGTAACGGCCCGCTTTAATTAATCCCGATTAACTAACAAATTACACATTAATATCCTAAGCTCACCCACATGGAAGTCGCGTAAAAGTCTAGGGCACGCTTAACGAAGTAAAATTTACTATTTTTGTGTAGCGCATGTTTATTTATTTTATTATTATATAATAATATGTGTCGCACTAGTTAAGAATTACACTTGTCGCGTTGTGCGCATAAAGCTTGTCGAAACTAAACTTTTTGGAATAAAATTTCAATTTTTGGTCCTACATTATAAACGTACTTAATATAACTCTAAAATAATTAAAGTATTATAATTGGACACCAGAGACTTAGAAGACTATAGTCGGGTGTCGAGCGTGCATCTCGAGGCGTGAGTGGAACATTTTGGAGAGATATTTGCAAATATTTGAGGTAAGTAAACCCACAAGAAAGTCATCTTAGAATTTACTTATTTTTCTTGTAAATTATTTATTTCACATTGCTTTTCGCATTCTAGTTTGCATGTTTACTTAATTCCGCGTGTGTCGTGTATGGTCGAAGAGATGGTTAACCCCTTTCTCGGCTATCTCGTTAATGACGATTTGATTGTTGCTACGGTGTTGGTCATACCTTAGACTACGCGTGAGATTTCTCTCCGCGAGTTAATGATCTCGAGAGTGAGTTGACGTGAGGCTCGCCTCCGCCACGCGATTTCCTCTCATTTGAGGCGTCGGGCGGAAGTTTACCTTCCGACCAACGAATTCCTCATTTCGACCTTGAAGAGGGGGCATAGATTTTCTCGCCTCCAGTGTAACGCCCCGAACCTAATTTGTCGTTATTAATGACGTGGTTGCGTACATGGTGACACTCAAACGATCGTGGGACCCGCAGCTAGGCTTGTGCTCACCCTGGAGTTAGGTATATAGTTAATTTTGTATCTTGACTTGTTTAATTTGCGATATTATATTGAAATAGAGTAAACGATATCACAATGTGTGTCATTATATTACATTTGACGTGCGAGACCGTATGTTAAGTATTCACATTGATATGCGTGTCGACGCGAGTACTGGGTAGTTTAATTGACTTAACACTGGGTCGGGGGAAATAATACACACATAAATGAATAAAATGGGTTAAAAATAATATGGAATATATATATATATATATTTGGTGGTTAGAGACATGGTAGTACATGTATGTCGCGGTTCGGGACACAAAATCGGGCGTCGAAACACCAAACACCACTTTTTGAGTTAAATACAAAGGTGAGTATGCCAAAGGTGTCATTTCTGGAGTCACTAGAGGTTGGAAAAGGAGTAAATATAGTGCATTGGATAGCCTCGAGATGTCTAAATGGGGAGATATGCAAATCAACTATTAAAGTAAAAAATATGACTCATTTTCCACCACCTTTTCTCCCTCTTATCCTTCCATCCAAAATTGGAGACAAGAAAACCAGGGTTTAGAGGATCAAACTTGGTGATTCAAGGAGCTTGAGGGGTGAAATCATCAAAAGTAAGGTGAGAATCACAAACACCCCACCTTTCTCTATCTTTTGGTCTTAATTATGGAGGTGTTGGTGTTAATCCAATATGGATTATGTTAATGGTGATTAAGCAGTTGTTTTGGTGGTGTTTAAGTGTATGAATTTCAGTGGTTGGAGTTGTGAAATGGTTGTTATTGTTGGTGTTGGTGGAAACCAAAAGTTTTAGCAAGATTTCGCTATCCAGAGCGCGATTAGTGCGCTAATGTTCTTCCCGACGAAGAACGTATAAGCTGTAATCTGGGAATCTAGCGCGCTAATTCCCTGCACCTAGCGCTAAATCTCATAGATTTTGACATTATTTTTGTTAAATGACTAAAACACATCCAATTGACTAAAAACCAACTATAATTGAAAATATGTCATTTAAGGCAGTAATTTGGGATATCAGGGACTAGTAGGAGCCGGACCGGGGGCTAGTGACGGGACACGGAGTGCGGTTTGAGGTGTGTAGTATCCCAATGAAATTACTTGAACAATATTTAATTTTTCTTTTGAATTCCTATTCTGTCTTTCAATACTCTATTCCCTGGTTTGGTTAATGGACAGACGTTGAGGCTCTCCCTCCGTGCCATTTCTGTGTGTATGTCCACTAGGCCATGACACGTGCGTCAGGGATCTCGGTGAATAGGTCGACCCGAGAGTCGCGTCGGGGCACGTGTGGGTGCGTCGTTGGTTCCACGCCACCACCCAAGCGGATCTTAATATTGGCCTTGCTTGAGTGCTACTCACGCCAGTATGTCTGTGGAAGAGTCCGAAGTATGGTGCTAGTCTGACCCTAGGCTCTATGAACTCACATTTGAGCTTGCACTATTACTTATGCATGCGATGAGTACAATTGCCTGTATTTATTTTCGCATGTTTATTTAATAATTTTCTTTAAATTCCAGTATTTACTTTCAAGTATTGCTCACTTAATTTCCTTGGGAATACTCATTACGGACTCGTCATCTGTCTTTTTGTGATGGCTTGAGTGCATATCCTAGTACAAGTCAAGGCAAAGACAAACTTCCAGAATATTTGGGATTTAAAGACATATAGTCAAGCTTGCATGTTTGTACATACATATTTTGTTTTATTTTGGGATTTGGGATTGTGAGATACCTCGGGACTCTATAGTTTTGATATTTTGATACATTGAGGTACATGATTGATAGATCTTGATATATGGGTTTTCCACACTAGGTATTAGAGTTAAATGCATGACTTAATTGTTTCGTATTTTAATTGTCATGATAAAAGACTTCATTGTGGTTTATTTGGGATTAACTTGATATTATAGGCGAGATGATTTGAGCTCATTAACAATTTAATCAAGTAAATTGTTATTAATTAAGGTTTATAATGATTAAATGGTGGATGAGATGGCATGTGGGACACAATCGCGCTGGTAGGCCCTTGTGGGCCCGCAATGGCCTCCGTGGCGGTCCATTTGGAAAATGAGTCGTTACATTTAGGGCCTTCTCGGTTTAGTATTTACGTCCAAGGGCTCGACGAGTTATACATCACACTCGCGTTCCATATTCTTGATTATGTCACAACTTATATTCATGCTTTACATTCCCGTTCATTTACTTTATATGCATGAATTGTAGCAGTTTTCTAGGATTTCTTATGAATACTAACTGAGTTTCTCTGGGATTTACTCAGTAGAACTTTTCATTGTTTTATGAATTGTAGGCGGTGCTTGGCAACTACCTCTGATCCGGAGCGCCTCCACTAGCTTACTCGTTGGTGTTTGTATTTACATATTTATACTTTTTGGGATCATTTTGGAGACTTTTTCACGATACATGTATATTGACACTTATTATACCTTTTTGTCGCCTTCATTGATATACATGGTATCATTTAGCCAAGTTTCCACCCCATAGGTTGTTAATTATTGCAAAACCCGTTTACATTATTTATTTTATAATATTAAGACTTACGTTATTAAAAAATAACCTAAAAAGAATAAAAATAAACAAATTAAGTTGTAAAAATCTTTGACTTGGTATATTTCAATAAAATAATCTTTTAAACAACGAAATTGACTAAGTCGAATTATAAGATAGTTCACGGGCCTTCATGGACAAGTTTGCAAGTGATGTGGCATGGCTTGGTGACGTGTCCGGGGACGTAGTGGTGCCCGGTTTGCCTCGAAAATTGGGGTCGTCACATTTCATTAGCGCGTTAATCAATTTATCAAGTTATAATGAAATTTTACAGCGAAAGTCTTAATTTAAGTAACTTATACAGTATTCAACAATCCTTAGTAATGGAAAACCCGACAAAAGATACCATGTATATATCAAGGCGAGTTAAGTATAACGAAAGTTCCATATACATGTAATCAGTGTTCTGTGGTCCCCAAAACCCAACAAAAGTAAAAATAAATACATACTGATATCATACACGAGCTGGCTCCACAATCTCAGAGGTAGTCGCTCAGTACCTCCTTGCCCTTGCCCTTGCTCGTCGAAGGATCTGCACTCAGTCACCCAACAAATACAGTGACCAGTCCAGTGAGTAAATCCCAGGAGAAGTCCACACAATATTCATGAAATAAAACTGACAAACTACGATACATGCGAATATAACACCTGGCAATAGTACGTCATATTCCCATGAATGTAAGCAGCACACGACAAACAAAAGCAGTAGCGTGAAATAAATAAACAACATATACCAATTAAACCAGTTCAGAAATAAAGCATTAATCAGTAAACATCCGTATAACACGAGAAAATCCTGGCTTAAACCAGTCAATAATCGATAAATCGAATAGGAACCGCGTATATATTTATAGGCTTACAGTAGCTAAACCCCAACTTCGGTAAACGACATGGTCCCTTCCCGACGCTGTTACACATCGGACCACCCTAATCCTCTCGATTGTCGTAGACATATTTTATCGCCATAGACATGAGCACTATCACAAGTAACTCGTGCAAGCGATTTAGCCACAACCAATATATACCCACACTAAAATAAGAGTGAAAACCTCATGTGTGCCCACCAGCAGTCACACATGAAAACCGAAATCAATAAACCAAGTCATGAATTCTATGAGGCATTCCAATGGGTTTACGCACCTCAACACGCGCTCCGACTCCCTCGGACACGCGAATCTGACCCGACAAGCTCCCCGATACCCCAGCTACGGTCCCCTAAGTCCCTGAAGTCAGTTAAGTGTGTTTATTGTGTATTCAAATTGGTTGAATATGATTCAAGTTGATCTTTCCAGATTAACCCTAAAGACTAAATTAAGTCTCAATTTCAGTCTTATGTTACAACACATTATTAGGCATGAAATGGTCCAAATCTCGAAATCTTCCATCGATACAAAGATCGTCGGTCTCTATCTTAGCTTTCCGAAAAGGTTTATTTTTGCAAAATTCTGATTTAAAACGAAAGAGATATCATGATTTTACTAAACATTGCTCTAACTGGAACCTAATCCAACCAATGGATTTAGAAAATCTATTCCTCCCAATCTATAATTCCAAAAGGTGATTTTTGGTCACAAGGCAGATAAACATACTCAAATACAACATACTAAAAGACCAGCTCATTTGGATAAGTATTTAGGGAGTTATGCCTTCAACAAGTTTAGTTTCAAAACTTTTCTTCGAATTCTAGTACCCACTTTTAGAGCACTTTTGGACATGAAAAAATTGAATTACAACATCTCCAGTTAAGCAAAGTTATTATCCTTTGAGTAACTTTCAAATGCCACAAGTTTGGATCTAAAATGAGCAAGTTATGACTAAATTACATAGGCTAATTCCTAATATAATACACACAATTCTAGTTTTGGTCTTGCAATTTCAAAAATTCATATATTTATGATTTTAAATCCAAATTAAGAACTTCAATATAGCTGAATTATCAGCTTCAAATGAGGAACCTAAATATATAAACTAATTGCAAGTATTCAATCATCTACCCTCTAGAATTAGCCAAAAATCAGAAATGATTTCAATCGACATAAATAGATGTGTACCTAGTTGATGTACCACATAGCTTGAGAAATTCTCATCGATTTTCCATGGATTCCTTCTCTCCATCAACCTCCTTCTTCTCCAAAGCAAGTTCTCTCGATTCATAAGTTGAAAATGAAAATGGTTTCCTTGCATGTGTTGATCTTATATATTAAGGTAATATTGATTCATAGCCACTGATCTCCATGTATTTACGTATCTTGAAGCTCATCTAATGATCCACACCTTGACATGTATCCCACTAAATCTCATTAACCCAATGAAAGTGACACTAATTTTCTAGTCACATGGTTTCTAGATGTGTCAACACGTATTTCTACGACAATCTCATGGTTTCTAATTTAAATAACCAAACTAATGCATTGATTTATTTGATTCAATTACATTAGCTTAGGCCTATTATAATATATATATATATATACATATGGTAAGTGTTTTTATTCACCAAATTGACAATTTTTGTGATTCCACTAACCTCGACTACCCGGCACTCGATGCCCCGTGTCTCGCACACAATTCGAGGTGCGTCATAGCCTTTTGTTTTAATTTTAGTTTACTTGGTCTATGGTCACATTACCCATTTTAATTGATTAACTAGTCATCTTGACATAGATTAGTCGATTTTCCTAGTGTACCCGTTCGCCTATCCGACACCGCGTTGACATGCCTTTCAAGGCGAACATCCAAATCACACAAACTCGCCTCGATAGCAACATACACACATGCGGTGCAATATAATAATAATATTTATTTAAACATCACATATACACAACCACCATCCATTAATAACATATTTCATCGGTTCACGGTGTCCAAGTGAACCGAGTTGTCCACGTAACACCCAATTACGACCGTTAATCTTCGAGATTAACGGTAATCCTAGTTTAATTAATTTGGGCCGTTACAAGGCTAATGTTTCTTGGGCATCATTCGACGAGGTGGGCTAATTGTTTGGGTCTAAAATGAACTCTCGGTTAAATCACCAAATTCCAGTACTCCGAAAAAAGCATATTATTATTGTTACCATTTTTTAATGAAAAGGAGGCAAAACTCCAATTACTATTGTTACCATTAATTGTCTCAATATATATATATATATATATATATATATATATATATATATATATATATATATATATCTTAACCTAAGCACAACTTATGGGCCAAATGATTAACCAAGTCACCGTATCAAAACCAAAATCAGAAACTTCTTACTTCCCATGATAAACTCCAAGTTGAACATCAAGGCCTTGTTTGATTGGATTAAAAAGGAAAATGTTCCAAGAAAAATGACAAATTCTATAGGAAAATGATATTTTCATGCGTTTGATAGCCAAGATTTTCTCGTGGAACATTTTCTCAATTACCAATTTTTCATATTAAGACCTATATATTTTCCCACCAAGTATGGTGGACAAATTGAGTTTTCTATTAAAAAATATGGGTTTCCATATTAAGACACTTTAAATCTATATTTTAATTAATATGAAATTTAGTATATTTAATATATATGGTAAGTTTTTATAATTATTTTAAAACTTGTTGTTGGTGAGTTTTGAGAGAAAAAATTCTTATATGTGCAATCGAACACATAAAAAATTCTCTTTTGAGCATTTACTAGGGAAGATTTTCTTAAGAAAATATTTTTTTCTTATGGAACATTTTCTTTGTAATCAAACAGGGTCCAAATATAACAAGTCATAATTGGGCTAATTAATTAAATCTAGTTGGACTAGAATGTAATGAAAATAAAAGTACTAATGAAATATTTCATATCAACTAGTTAAGACTAGCTAGACAAAGCTTATGATTGAGTAGTCGGAATCCCGTGCTATGAGCGAGGAAGAGATCAAGTGTCAATATTAGATTAATATTCAATTGACTTGATGAAATTTGAAAAGCCCATAAAAAAAGTCACAATATTCATGAAATTTGAAAAGCCTCATAAAGAATGTGCCACATGGAAGATGAAGATGTTCTCATCTTTCCATTAGAGTTAAATTAATACAATGTAAAATAGGAGTTACGAAATAAAGTGTTTAATCTTTTAGTGAGATTTTTCATTATTTAAAATAAGTTACAAAATGTGGTGTTTACATTTGTTACCATCTTGAGTGTGCCACGTGGTTTATTGAGAATGCTAAAAAAGCCACATGGTACACCCAAGTGTAGGCTTAATATATATATATATATATATATATATATTTGAAGAGCATGGGATCAATGTTTTGTCTTGATATGTACGGTGAGATAGGCGATATATTAAGTGGTTTAGGAAGGTCGTGTGTTCGATTCCTGCTAAAATAAATAAATAAAAACCTTTTTTTATTAACCATGACTATTCATATACTTGTCTGACTAGTCTACGAGTCGACTTAAGATTGTGAAAAGACCATCATTAGTCCAATATTTAGTTGTCGTAGGGAATCGAACTTGAGACCGTACGTCTAACCCACTCAGTCCTACTTCGCCCTTACTAATAGGCCAAACCGTCCGAGTTAATAAAAAAAAAACTTGTCTTGATATTTTAGAAAATTCATCCAATTAAGTTTTTTTTAACATATAAAAATACGAGCACACACATCTTGATACAAGGTTAAAGTGACCTCAACAACAATATAGCAAATGTTGTAGCAAAAGGATGTCACCTAACATTTTCATATGCATGTTTAGCTAGTATTTCCATACTCTTTGTGACTCGATTGGGGATGAAGTAACTTGCGAAATAGTACGTTGTCTTCTCCCATGAGAGGTGTTTTTCTTTCTCAATTACTAAGAAAGTATTATCTTACACTCTGTTATTCCCTCCCCGACTCGTGGCTTAACACCCCAATTGGTCGACCATTACGCGTGCAAGAGCAAGTTTCGACCAATTTTTTCAAGTTAGGTGTATTTTAGCAATAAATCATGAGGAGGTAGTGCTTATATGTGGTCCGATTTCATTTATGGTTTCTGTTTTTCGTTCCTTTTTATAGAATCTCAAGTCATTTTTAAGATGTGTGTCTAGAGTTCGGTGGGTTATTTATTTTTACATTTATTGAATCTCATATGGTAGAAACAATTTTTTAGGATGGGTGGGTGTATTGCATTATGAGTTATCATCCCCGCCTTTGAATTTCGAATCTTACTCTATTCTTTGATTTAAATGCCCTATAATGTGTTTATAAGCTAACTCGTTGAAAGTCGGGCAAGTTTTTGTGTCTCCCGTATAGTTATATGGGATAGGGTGTTGAGATACCAAGCTCGAAATGGTGTTAAGGAGGATATTTTCGGACTCATACATCGATGTTCCTTGAGCAAGGATGAGGAAGATGAAGTTGTGATCATGGAGGAACTCACGGAGGAAAACATAAAATATGGAGAAAAGAGTTTAATGGGACGTCTAGCAGCTATTCAAAACTTCAATAGAGGGGGTTTGAAAGACGCTATGCTTAAAGCGTGGAATGTCGGGGAGGAGGAAGCTCGGTTCTCGAGATTACATCTAATTTATATTAAGTAGTGTTTTCGTCCTCAAATATTCTAAGTTTTGCGCTGGATCACCGCAAAATGGAGAAACAACATTCATCTTCCATCCTTTAAAATCCACAAATGCAAGAATTAGGTCCAGTTGCACGGGTTGCCAATCGATTGTAGGGAGAGCTCGATCAAAGAGATTGTTAGTCATCTAGGCATGTACATATTAGGATGGATGAGGGTATGAATGTTGATGGAGTTCTACTGAATTGATACACGAGAGTACGCATGGAGTTACAAGTAGATAACCCACTCATGCGAGGAAGGTATGTAAGGCGTAAAAAGAACAGATACTGGGTTGATTTTGTTTATGAGAAGTTCAAATTCGTATGTGCTTACTGTGGCAAGGCGACATACAATTCGATGATGTGTGATCAATTCGTTGAAGGTGTTTCGATTGTAAGATATGATGACAAGTAACTAGCAAACTCTCAGGTAAGGAGAAAGAAGAAGACGGCCAAATCGTTCACCATCCTTCAAAGGCGAGACATATCAAGGCTCATCTTTGGAGGCAACCCCGCCAAATGTGCATAGGGATACCCACCACAAAACTGATTATGCATAATCATCTGTGCACATGGCGTCAGCAGAGAAGCAGAGAGGTGATAGGTGGGTTCGGTCAGCTCAAGAAGCAGAAAGTGGGTCAAGGCTCTCAATGGAGTTAGTACATGTATCGTTGCCACCGGTGGTCAACTAGAAGAAACGTTGGAGGCAATTTCGAATTTGAACTCAAGCCCGAGAAGGAAACCAATTTCAAATACCATGGATCTAGACCATAATACCCACTTATCCTTAGCCCATAACCCTACTCATAAAAAACTACCCATAAAATTATCCATTATCCACCCAATACCCAAACCCATGGGATCCAACCTAGAGTTTCCTAGCAACTCACCAAGTCATAATCAATGACTCTTGAGACATGGATGTAAATTTAGTGTGTCACCTATTCCCCACTCTTCAAATACGTACAAGCCGGAAGTTTTTTCCCCTATCCTCACTCAAACACTTACCAAGCCCAAGGATTGTGTCAAGGAACTCGACGACCCCACTTACTCAATAATTCACATTCCCGACCAACCTAATCCATCATCCCTTGACCTAAACCCCAAAACCGTTACCCGCCAACCCAATCAACATCCCCTTGACCCAGGTTCCATGATCATTATCCTTAATTCCCCAGACGAAGTACCAAAAAATGTGATTCCTCCCCCTCTCGCCTATTTACCGGATGTGGGAAGGCCTTGAAGGCGAAGGAGAAGGTAAATGAAGGAGTAAGTCCATCATCTCCTACTTTATATATTAGGCAGAGGAAAAACATTTTGCCTCTACGAAGGAAGGTAGCAGAGGGAAATGAGAAAATGGATCTCAATAGGGGTACAAAAAGGATGAAGTCGACTGGGACGAAATTGATAGCGGAGGCAACCGGCCAAGACGGGGCCCAGGGGTGTCATTAATGGTGAAAATATTAGTGTGGAATTGCAGAGGTGTAGGAGGGCCACTGACAGTTGCAAGTATAAAATACAATGAAGTCGCAATCGTTTGAGGTTTTGATACTCAGTGAAACAAAAAAATAAGAAAGGTTTATTGAAGGAGTAAAAAGGCGCTTGGATTCGATTACGTCTTAGCCGTTAATCCGAGAGGCCTAGCAGTGGGTTGGCAATTTTTTTGGAAGGAGGAAGCTATGATTCAAGTAGCAAAGTATGGACCTTTTTTTTATTGAAGTACAATATCTCGAATAATCAAATGGGTTGTCATTAATGGATGTTTGGGCTTTACTTAAGTAGAGAGAAAAGAAGCGAGGATTCACAGCTACAAAGCTTGAGGGATAGGGTGTTAGCATCTGGTGAACCATGTATGGTGATTGGGCATTTTAATGCAAGAACTACTCAAGAGGAGAGGTTGGGAGGTCTCACCTAGATTGCGAGAGGAAAACATAGGGTGATTAATTTTGTGAATGAAATACAAGGCACGAATTTAGGGTTCGAAGGTACAAAATTTACTTGGTCCAAAGAGGCGAAGTGGAAATCAAAGGACCGATATAAGACTTGATAGAGGTATCGCAACCCAGGCATGGCTAGACAGGTTCCCAGCAGAACTTCGATTAAGCATTTGTATCTCCCAAGTTCGAGACCATGTAGCGTTATTTCGCAAACCGAAAGGAAGTTAAGCGGGAGGACTCTAGACTTCAGATTCGATGATAGATGGTTACAAACGAGGAATGTTTGGAGCTAATTGACTCTATCTAGCGGAGACTTATAAGCACGGAAACCGGATATGGTGAAGATAAGGAAGTTAGAGAATAAACTTAGTCTTGGGAACACATGACGAGGAGTATTGGCGCACTCGATCACATACAGAGTGGCTTAAGGAGGAGACCGTAACACATCATATTTTCATTCTATTGTTAAAGGAAGACGTAGGAGGAACTCAATTGTGGGAATTAGAAACAATGTTGGTAGAATGATACATGATCATAACGAGAATGTCTTGAGTTATTGTAGATTACTTTGAACAGTTATATCATTCCGAGAGAGATAGAAGCACTTCTCGGCATTAGAGGGAATGGGAGTTGAGTTATCGGATGAGAACCGGTAATGCTTACTCATCTTTTTACGAGAATAAGAGGTTAAGGGTGCGTTACGGGACATGAAGCCAAACAAAACTTCTAGACCACGATGGGATCACTAACAAGCTTTTGCAGGCGAAATAGGAAGTGTTCAAGGGTGACATCATGCATGAGTTTTATAAATTCACTCATCTTGCCCGGTTCGAGCAAGGCCTTAACGAAGCACACATAGTTATGATTCCAAAAGTCTCATCTCCATAGTCGGTAAAATAGTACAGACCAATTAATCTTTGTAACTCCTCCTATAAACTCATTGCTAAAGTATTATCTAACCGGATAAAATTTGTTTTGCATAAACTAATCTCCCCGTTTCGTAACGCTTTTGTTACGGGAAGACAACTTGCGGATAATGTCATACTAGCCCATGAGATTCTACATTATATGGCTAATGGAGGAGAAGGTCCCGGGAAGTAGTACTCAAATTCGACATAGACAAGGCCTATGATAAGTTGGAATGGTCTATGGTGATTTAGGTCCTCAAACGTCTAGGCTTCTCGATAGATGGTGTAGTTGGATTCATTGGTGTATATCTCCGTCACTTACAAGGTCATTGTGAACGAAAAGCTCACTGGAAAGATCTTCCCAACTAGAGGGATTCGGCTCGGCCTTAATTTAATTCGTCGTTATTAATGATGTGGTTGTAGACGTGGTCGACAGTTCGAAGCTCATGAGACCTGCACTAGGCTAGCGCGCGCCTTGAGCTAGATAAATAGTTATTTTGTGTGCTGAATTGTTTAATTTGCGATGTTTATATTGAAATAGAGTAAACGACATCGCAATGTGTGTAATTATATTACATTTGACGTGCGAGACCGTGTGTTAAGTATTCGCCTCGATATACGTATCGACGCGGATATCGGGTAGTCTAAAAGACTTAATATTAGGCGGAGGAAATAATACACACATTAATGAATAAAATGAGTTAAATATTAAAACTCAATGCCTATTTGGTGGTTAGGGACATGATAGTACGCGTATATCGTAGTTTGGGACGCGAAAATCCGAGCATCGAAACATTAGAAACACGACTTTTTGGGTTAAAGACAAAGGCAAGTGTGCCATTGGTGTCACATTTGGAGTCATTAGAGGCTGAATAAAGGAGTAAATAGTGCTCATTAGATTGCATTGAGATGCACAAGTGAGGAGAGATCGATGCAAATTGGACTATAAAAATTAATTTGACTTAATTCTACCATCTTTTCTCTCTCCTTATATTCACATCCAAAAATTCAAGAGCAAAAACAAGGGTTTTGGAGATTCAATTTGATCATTTGAGGAACTTGGAGTGGTTGAATCATCAAAGTAAGGTGAGATTCACAATTACCTCAACTTCCTTCATTTTTTGGTATAAATTTTAAGGTGTTTGTGTGAATCCTATATGGATTGTTAAGTGGTTGTTAAGTAGTTGTTTTGGTGGGTTTTAAGTGCTATGAAGTTCAGTGGTTTGTGTTGTGGTTGTTGTTGTTGGTGGTGTGGTTGAAAACCCAAAGTTTTCAAACAAAATTGTTGTCGAGAATGCGATTAGCGCGCTAGATGCGCTAATGAGGTCATCTAGCGCTAGCTATGTTAAATAACGATTAGTGCGCTATGTAAAAATATAGCACGCTAATGTTCTTCTTGACGAAGAATGTTTAGGTGCTTAAGAATCTAACGCGCTAGGTATTGCGATTTTACACTATTTTTGCTAAGTAACATAAAACACATCTAATTGACTAAAAATCAATTATAAATGGAAATATGTCATTGAGCAGATACTTTGGATATCGGGATTTGTCGGAGTCGATCGGGGGTTATTTACCAGGACACGAAGTGCGGTTTGAGGTGTGTAGTATCTCAATTGGGATTTCTTAAGCAAAGTATTTATTTTTACTTTTGAATTTATATTCTATCTTTCAATACTTTATTCTTGGTTTGATTTAATGGACGGACGTTGAGGCTCTCACTGTGCCATTTCACGTGTGTATGTCCAGTAGGCCATAACATGTGTGTCGGGATCTCGATGAATAGTTCGACTCGAGATTCGTGTCGGGGCACGTGTGGGTGCGTCGTTGGTTCCACGCCACCACCTAGCGGATCCAGACACTGGTCTTGCTTGAATGCTACTCGCCGGTAGTAGTACGTGGGGAGTCGAAATATGGCGTTAGTCGACCTAGGCTCAGGAACACACTTTGAGCTTGCACTATTACTTATGCATGCGATGAGCACGATTACTGTATTTATTTTTGCATGTTTATTTAATAGTTTTGTTTAAATTCCAAAGTATTTAATTTTCGCATTGCTCACTTAATTTCCTTGGGAATACTCACTCTGGACTCGTCATCTCGCGTTTTTGTGATGGCTTGAGTGCGAGATCTTAATACAAGTCGTGGCAAGGGCAAGTTACCGGAATACCTGTGATTCGAGATATTGAGTCGAGCTTGTACGTTTATATTATATATATTTTGTTTTTATTTTGGGGATTTGGGTTTGTGAGATACCTTATGACTCTATACTTTTGATATTTTGATACATTGAGGTGTAGTTTTAGTCTATGATGATATATGGGTTTTCCACACTAGGTATCGAGTTAAATGCATGACTTAATTGTTTCGTATTTTAATTGTCATGATAAATGACTTGAGTTCAGTAACAACTTAAACAAGTAAATTATTGTTTATTGAGGTTAATAATGATTAAATGGTGGAGGAGATTGCATGTGGGACACATGTGTGTAGCGCTGGCAGTAGGCCAGGTTGTGAGCCCGCATTGGCCCATGTGGTGTCCATTTGGAAAATGGGTCGTTACATTTTGGTATCGAGCAAGGTTGGTGAACCTCGAGGAATTGAAAATTTAGTTTGATACGATTACAATTGTGGTATAATTTGAGGATAAACCGATGAATAAACTTTAGATGTGGAAACCCAAAGGAATTGCTTAGAGCTCTAGTTAGGAAAAAGAGGTGAGATGGGTAGAAATTAGGGATATATGTGTTATATTTTTTGTTGTATATACGTACAATGCACGTGTATTTGTACTAAGGTCGATTAGATGCACATTCTTCGATGCATATACCGATGGACGGACGACCTTCGAGATACTACTCTCACCCAGAAGTCGGGGATACCAGTGATCCGACTAGGCCGACTTTGATGTTGGAGTCATTGGCGCGCACCATGGATGATAGATTCGCGTTAGATAGACATGATGAGAGCTCGGGATGCTCGGGAGACTACTACGGCTCCTACTACTGTTTGGGTCGCACCGATGACTACTACTCAGTACTTCTAGCTCCTAATACAAGTGAGACTTAGGTACAGAAGACAGATATCGAGACATTGACCGAGAGGGTGCGTCGAGTAGTAGTACCAACAGATATTGCGGTGATTCGACATCGGCGACTATTGAGCGCTAGCAGTGATGTCTCTACTGGGAGCGATAACAATGGAGGCTAAGAAGATGAGGGCTTTCATTAAGTTCTCATCATGATACTTCTATGGAGCCGGGGACCCGAGAGATAGCGGGAGGTGGCTATTATCTCATTAGCGGCTACACAAGTTACTTCGGGTTGAGGAGATTGATTGTGACTACTGGGCGAGTTCCGAGTGTTGTTTATGGACGAATACATACCTATGGAGGTCGGGGTCGATTGAAGGATGAGTTTTTGTCATTGGTTCGGGGTGATATGTCTGCGTAATCGTGTACAAGGAGAGGTACCGATATCTACTATCGTACTTCATGGACATAGCAGTGCACCGATCGGTTACATATATATTATTTTACCCGAGGTTTGGATGAGAGGATTGCGAGCACGGTTGTATCTAGTGGAGCTCATACACTGCAGAGATTTACGACAGTCCTCGCACACGAGACATACCAGTTCGAGGCTAGTCGATTAGCGATTCAAAGCTGCTGCGCAGAGTCAACGAGAGTCAACCAGCTTTGAGTTCTCGGTCTGATCAGAGACCGAAGAAACAGAGGAGAAACCAGGACCGACAAAGACAAGGCCAGAGACTTCGTCGAGGTGAATGACAGTCTAATCTGGGTCGCAGAGGTGACAAAGATTATCATGATGACTGGGATAGACGTGATGATCGCCAGGCGGCATATTTTACGGCTTCTGCACCAGTTGATCAGCCTAGACAACAATATAGGCAAGATAAAGGTTAAAGAGGCCAGAGTCGAGGTCAGGGTTAGACACAAAGTCGAGAGGAGTTCGCGGCAGATCGAGACTCGTGCGTGTTACCGATGTGGTCGTTGGACATATCGTGGCCGATTGTACCAGAGACAGCACCACTACCACCACTTTGACGGAGCGAGCGGAGATAGGGCCCAGACTATACTTTTTGGGACGACAAATGGCCGGACCGGGAGGTGACCAGACGAAAGTGTTGAGGTATATTATCCCTTTGTGGTATTTCCTTGCATGTTATGATGGATTATGATAGCACATTGTTTTTTTATTTTTGGACGCATGGTAGGAGAGTTTGGGTTATCTCGCACACATCTTGTTCTCGCATCGCACTGGAGATAAGATTTACCCCGACCGAATTTGTCGAGATTATATTGTGGAGATTCGGGGACATCACTACCAAGCGATTTGAAAGTGTTAAAGTATCTCGAAATTAGGACGCGATGTTCGGTATCGATTGGTTATCATCTTATCACACACAAATCGATCAAGTTTTCAAAGAAGCGTGACATTTGACATCGAGGAGATTCCAAAGTTTACATTTGCTTGAGTTGCGATCGCATTACCTATCACTAGAGGCGAGATGACATCGCATGAGATGGAGGCGTACGCGCTATGGTTGAGCGGAGCTTAGGACGGTGGTTAAGGTTGAAGATGTACCTATTGTCTATGAGTTTCCAAACGCGTTCCCGATGATTTGCCAGGATTTCCACCACCGAGAGCTATTGAGTTTATCATTGAGTGATTACAGGGACTCGAGACAATTTACTGCAGACTATATAGGATGTCAAGCATCGGAAAGCACGAGGAGTTGAGGACCCGATCGAGAGGACTTATTACATAAAGGTTTCATTCACCCTAACATGTCACCTTGGGAGCTCCAATTCTTTTGTGAAGAAGAAGGATGGTTCGATGTGTATATGTATGGACTACCGAAAGTTGAATCAAGTGACGATTCAGAATTGTTACCCACTTCCGAGGATTGATGATTTATTCGATCAATTGGTTTGGGCCAAGTTCTGCTCGAAGATCGATTTACGATTAGGATACCATCAGTTGAGGATTCGAGAGGAGGATGTGGAGAAAACCGCTTTTAATACGCGTTACGGGATATTTGAGTTTATAGTCATGCCGTTTGGAGTGACTAATACACCAGCGATCTTCATGGACTTGATGCACTAGGCGCTGAGGCCATTTCTAGATCGATACGTCATTGTGTTCATCGATGACATTCTAATTTACAGTAAGACTCGTGTGGAGCACGAGAGGCATATCAGAGATGTGTTGGCGACACTGATAGAGCACAAACTTTATGTCAAGTTAAGCAAGTGCGCATTCTGGCTGAGTGACATGAAGTTCTTGGGGCATGTCATCAGTGATTAGTACATATCTGTTGATGGTGACAAGATTCGAGCAATTATTGATGGAAGACACCGAGTCTCGTATCGACATCCGGAGTTTCTTGGGTTTAGCGAGGATATTACAGCGCTTGCGGCAGATTTCTCGATGATTTCAGTCGATGATGAGGTCGACCAATATGGATGTTAGATTTGAATGGTCAAGGAAATTGACTTCGACGCCGCTTTTGATATTACCTCGTAGCGAGGTAAAGGTTTTTCAATTTATACCGATGCATCGGGAACTCGGTTGGGTTGATGCAGATGTACGCCCAAAGGGCCTATTTATCTCGACGATTGAGACCTCACGAGGTAAACTATCTAGTGCACAACTTGGAGCTTGCAGTTAAACGGTCGTGTTTGCACCGAATGCCTGGAGGCACTACTTGTGTGGTGAGAAGTTTATGTTGTTCACCCACCACCGAGTTTGAGGTATCCGTTCACTCGAGAGGGAGTTGAACATGTGACAACGGCGATGGCTCGTGTTAGTGAAGGACTATGACTTCGCAATTGAGTATCATTCGTGTAATGCGAATGTCGTAGCGAAGTGTTGAGCAAAGAGAAGTGGCATCGAGAGCTAGGCGTACTACGACGTATGACACATGAGCACGGGTTGCTTGAGGCGGAGCGAGTTGTGTATGACAGAGATTATTGCTAAGCTGATTTGTTGTCGATGTTAGTTCCCACGCGTCTCTTGAGTGGGTTACCGAGTCAGGCAGAGTCGACGGCCAATATTTACGCTCGGTGGTCCGACTCAGATCCGGGGTGCACCGAGTGGTATGAGGGTTCGGAGACGGTGCTCGAGACACACGGGTCTTTGTGGATCGGAGCTCGGGGACGTATTCTCGAGAATGCACACCGATCGCGATATATACGAGTTCATCCTGGTAGGACCAAGATGTATCACGATCTCAGAGATTATTTTGGTGGTAGATAAGTCCGAAGTTGTCATATATGCCAGAAGTGAAGGTTGAGCACGAGAAGACCAATTTGGTTACTACATGCTACGCCCATTCTTCAATGAAAGTGAAAACACGTGACCATGAACTTCGTCACTGGCCTACCCAGCACTACGAAGAGACACGACGCAGTTTGGGTAGTTATTGACAGTTGACGAAGTCGCCGCATTTCATATCGATCACCATGAAATATTGGGTTACACAAAGTGAATACTATCTTTGAGAGAGATTGTCGGATTGCACGGTGTACAAATTTCCATTATTTCTAACAAAGATCCGAGATTTACTTCGAGGTTGTGGGAGAGTGTGCAGGAGCAGCTTTAACACTCGATTCTGATTCAAAGATCACAGACCATCCTCGGACTAACGAGCAAGTCGGAGCGTTTGATTCAGATTCTAGAAAATATGTTCAGGGAGTGTATATTACAGTTTGGTAGATCATGGGAAAAATACTTAACTTTGTGTGAGTTTGCCTACAACAACAACCTATCATGCGAGTATCGAGATGCCACCTTTTGAGGCACTTTATGGTAGGCCCTATAGGTCACCCGCCCTTTTGCATGGCAGACGATTTGAGGAAGAAGAAGGGGGTAGCCGGTGGGCTGGCTACCGTCCAAGAGGGGGCTACCGCCCAAGCTCTCGTAATGGCCGGCCGCCTAAGTCCGGGGCGGCCGGCAGCCAGGGCAGCCCGGGCGGCCGAGCCGGGTGCGAAACCGGTGGCCCGGGTGGGCCGAGCCGGCCCAACCTTCCCAAATTAATTTTAATTAATTCAAAATCTTAAAAAATAAATAAAATACATTTTTAAATCAAATAAATATCGAGAAAATAGGAAAATAGCTAAAAAATAATGGAAAAATCCAGAAAAATCAAGAAAATATAATAAAATGGAAAAATATAAAAAGTAGTTTTTGAGGACTTTTTGGGGCATCGGCACCCCGGTATAACTCGAAATCGTGCCGAAATTAAATTTTTTGAAACAAGATCTCAAGTTTTTGGTCACACATTATAAATTCGCTTAATGTGACTCTAAAATAACAAAAGTGGTATAATTTGATACCAGGGACTTAGGAGACTATAGTCGGGTATCGAGCGCGTATCTCGAGGCGGGAGCGGGACATTTGCGATAGTTTGAGGTAAGTAAACCCACGAGAAAGTCGGTTTAGAATTTACTTATTTTTTCTTGTAAATTATTTATTTCTCATTATTTTTCGCCGGTTTCAACTTGCATATTTACTCTATTCCCGCTTGTGTCGTGTATGGTCGAAGAGACGGTGTGACCCCTTTCCGGCGCTCTCGTTGATGATGGTCCAATTGTTGCTACTTGTTGGTCATACCTTAGACTACGCGTGAGATCTCTCTCGCCGAGTCGATGATCTCAAGAGCGAGTTGACGTGAGGCTCACATCCGTCACGATTTCCTCTCATTTGAGGCGCGTTGAGCGAAAGTCTACCTTCCGATCAACAAAGTTCCTCATTTCGACCGTGAAGAGGGGTGTGGTTTTCCTCACCTCCAAGGCCTTCTCGATTTAGTATTTTCGTCCTGTGGCTCGACAACCTATACACCATACTCGCGTTCCATATTCTTGATTATCTCACGACTTATATTCATGCTTTACATTCTGTTCATTTACTTTATATGCATGAATTGTAGACGTTTTCTTGGATTTCTTGTGAATACTAACCGAATTTCTCTCGGGATTTACTCACCGGAACTTGTCATTATTTGTTGGTGGCAAGTTGCGCATCCTACGACGAGCCGGGGGAAGCGGTGATTGGCGACTACCTCGATCCGGGAGCGCCTCCACTAGCTTACTCGTAGGTGTTTGTATTTACATATACATACTTTTGGGATCATTTTGGGAGACTTTTTCACCTCGATACATGTATATTGACACCTATTATACATTTTTGTCACCTTAACCGATATACATGGTATCCTTTTTGTCGGATTTCCACCCCATAGGTTGTTAATTAATGCATAACTTGTTTACATTAATTATATGCATGTTATTAAGACTTCCGCTATTAAAAATAACTCGAAAGGAATTAAAATAAACAAATTAAGTTGTAAAACTTCTTAACATAGCATATTTCGATAGAATATTAATCTTTTAAAACAACGAAATTTACTAAGTTGGATTACAAGACGGATAGTTCGCGGGCCGTCATAGACATGTGTGTGCAGTGACGTAGCATGGCTTGGTGACATGTCCGCGACGTGGCGGTGTCCGGTTTGCCCTCGTAATTTGGGGTTGTCACAGTTAGTATCGAGCCTAGGTTCGGGTGAACCTGGGGAAAGTTTAATACAACCGAATAAAACTTAACAACAAACATTAGATGTGGAAACCGAATATCCTACCTTAGAACTTTAGTTGGGAAGCAAAGTAAGCGGGAAATACTAAAACTTATATTTGTATATATTGATTGTAATACTTATGTACATGTATTACGACGCCGACTTGCGGCACGTTCGAGATTTGCGTGATTCGACATGGATGGACGACCGCTTCTTCATACGGATGATGGGGGCAACGAGCGATTCGACACCGCCGACTCAGATCAGACCTTGCGCGACACGGCCGCACTTCATAGTTTGCGGCTCGAGGAGATTCTTCGATTGCTTTGAGCGCAGCGCACGCCATCGGCCCCTCGCCACACTCGCCGCCGCTACTATCAGTAAAAGACATTGTCACCCCGACTATTCCGGCG
Organism: Stephania cephalantha; assembly: GCA_039657325.1. Lineage (NCBI taxonomy): Eukaryota > Viridiplantae > Streptophyta > Magnoliopsida > Ranunculales > Menispermaceae > Stephania > Stephania cephalantha. The sequence continues at coordinate 45,338,736 of CM077575.1, read as the reverse complement.
ACCCCGCTAACGACTACTACTACCGAGATACTGCCAGCAGTCACTACACCATTGACTACGCTGTGGCCGTGGCACCAACAATGATTCCACCCCAGAGATCACATTCGATACCTTCTTATCACCGAGGCGAAGTTGATTAAGGAGTTTGTTTTCACCATGCTACTATCATGGAGGCGGAGACCCAGAGGTAGCTGGGAAGTGGATCCTTTCACACGAGAAACTTCACGGACTTTTGAGGATTCACGACAACATACGGGCTAGGATTTTCGGATTCATGCTCAAGGAAGATGCTGCAGTATGGTGGACCGCCCACACGCCCGCCCATGGAGAGCCAAGTATTGGGCGAGTTCAAGAAATTCTTCTATGATCGTATATCTCGATCGAGATTCTGATTGAGATCGAGATATGAGTTCTCGACGTTGAGGCGGGGTGGCGGACGTGTCGCAATACATGGAGAGATTCAAATACTCGCTTACTTTTCCGATGGACGTAGCCGAGACCGAGCGACTTGTGTCCACTACTTTATTCGAGAACTCCGACCAGATGGGGGCACGATTGTGTCGACATGAGCCAAGACTATACAGAAGTTTACGAGTGGGCGTTGGCCCACGAGTCATTTTTGATGTGGAATGACGCCGTCCCGCTCCAAAGGCATCACGACAACCATAGAGGCCATGGGAGGTCGACAGAAAGGCAAGAGGAATCGCGATCGAGAGAGATTAAAAAGGGACAAAGGCGCGATTATGATGACGGTCAAACGATCAACGCACATGCAACTTGTACCGGCGCAACCACAAAGAGTTATGACAAAGTTAAAGAAACTACAGAGAGAGACTCAGTGGTCAAGTCCGAGAGAGGCAGAGACGGAGTCTGCGCATGGCGAGGACAGGGCCATAGGCTAGCGGACACAGGTTAGGGCTCTGACATGTGCAGTAATGTCACATGTTTCAGATGTAGAGAGAAGGGGCACTACAAGAGTGAGTGTACCAGGGAGCCAACACCACCACTAGCAGCCTCACCGGTGCAAAGCGAGCGAGCAAGTGCACGCAGTTGTTGCACCAGACCGTGATGCGTCTGGATAGCTCGTTGAGGGTACGTTGATTATTTTTGGTTGCCCTATGCATACATTGATATATTCTGGTAGTACGTTATCATTTATTTCGGGACGGATGGTAGGAGAGTTGGGTTTGACACCTGAGAGCGTTAACACCCACCTTATCCTCAAGACGGTCGTCGGGGATAAGATATATCCTAATAGGATTTGTAGAGATTGTCCGCCGAGGTTGGTGGTCATCGCTACCCAAAGATCTCCGAGTATTAGAGTACCTGTAGTTCGATATACTCTTAGGCATGGATTGGTGGCGGCATACCACGCGCAGCTAGACTGTTTTAGGAAAATCGTCATTTTCCAAATACCAGGGATTCCCGATTTCACCTTTACCGAGTCGCGACATCACTTCGATCACGAGAGGTAGGTTAGCGGCCACTCGGGAGATGGATATCCTCGCAAGGATAGTAGAGTCCGATGAGAGGCTAGTGACTCGACTTCGAGGATGTCCCAAGAGGCACGCGAGTTTCAGATGTTTTTCCCGAGGATCTACCCGAATTACCCCGCCCGTACATGTAGAGTTTATGATTAAGTTAGTGCCAAACACACGGCCTATAGCGAAAGCAGTGCCTTACCGTATGTCACGGCCAGCACGAGGAGTTGAGGGCTGGCCAGAGGATATATCGAAGAAGGGTTTCATACACCCAAGTATGTCACCCTGGGGAGCACCGGTCTTATTTGTGAGAAAGGAAAATGGAAGTATGAGGATGTGTATAGACTACCGAAAGTTGAATCAGTGACAATCAGAATAGGTATCCCTTGGCTAGGATCGATGACCTATTAGACCGTTGGCTTTGAGCACGCTTCTTCTCCAAGATTGATTTGAGATCTAGATATCATCATGTGCGGATCGTAGAGGAGGATGTACCTAAGACGACGTTCAAAGACACGTTACTGTTATTTGAGTTCAATGTCATGTCGTTGAGGTTGACAAACGCGTCACCGTGTTTATGGATTTGATGCATCGAGACTTGAGGTTGTTTTTAGATTGATTCGTGATAGTCTTCATCGATGACATCTTGATTTACTCCGGACTCATGAGGACCACGCGAGGCATCTCGGAGAGACGTTGAAGACTTTGAGGGAGGACAAATTGTACGCCAAGTTTAGTAAGAGCGAGTTTTAGCATCCGAGTTGAAATTCTTGGGACACGTGATCAGCGACAGAGGTATTTCAGTGGACCCGAGTAAGATTCACGCTATCATCGACTGGCCTACACCAGAGTGCGTGATAGACATCAGGAGCTTTTTAGGATTGGCAGGATATTATCGACGCTTTATACATGACTTCTCCAAAATTGTAGCGCCGATGGCTAGGTTGACCAAGAAGGATTTGTGAATGCAAGGCGACCTTCACGAGTTGAAGAAGAAGTTGACTTATGCATCGTTGTTAGTGTTGCCGAGTAGTCGGGCAAGGAGTTGATTGTTCATACGGATGCTTGTGGCACCGAATTGGGATGCGATCGATGCAGGAAATAGAGTGATAGCTTATTTATCGTGTCAATTGAGGACCCATGAGAGAACTATCCGCTGCACGACCCGGAGCTTGCGGCGGTCGTATTCGCACCGAAGGTGTAGAGACACTACCTTTATGGTGAGAGGTTCACACTTGTATACGAGATCATAAGAGTCGAAGTATCTTTTCACCCAAAAGGACTTGAATATGAGACAACGAAGGTGGTTGGAATTATCGAAGGACTACGACTTCGCCATCAAGTATCACTTGGGAAGTGAATGTCGTAGCGAGATGCCCTTAGCGAGGAGAGGACCGGATGGTGAGACAAAGAGTTTGCCGAGATGACCCACGAGTTTGGTTTACTCGATGTGGCAAAGTAAAAGCTATGAGTTTGTTAGAGGTTCCAGATCTCAGATGCACATATTTGCGGACGAGAAAGTACCGACAATATCTATTTCGCGCGTTTTGGAGTGTCAGATAGCTGATGTGATGTATCATAGGTTCGGGGACATGGCACAGAGTCCAGATTACCCCGATTGGCGCGAGTCCGTTGATGAGTGTTTGAGATACGTGAGGTAGATTGTGGATTCCGATAAAGTGCAGCGAGTTACGCGATGGTATTATTCGAAGGCTCACACATCCAGGTACACGGTGCATCCCGACAGACCAAAATGTACCATGATATGCGACGGTGGTGGTCACGGATGAAGGCATATGTCAACCAAGATGTGAGGAGTTGTGAGGTGTGTCACAGGTTAAAGGGTCGAGCACATGAGGCCCTGGAGGACTATTGCACCACTACCTATCCCACAAAGTGGAAATGGGAACACATCACTATGAACTTTTAGTGGGTTGCCGACGACTTTGCGAAGCACGATGCCATTTGGGTAGTCTTGGATCGACTGAGGAAATCAGCGCATTTTATCTCAATCTCCATGAAATATAGCTTTCCACAGCTGAGCACGCTCTTCGAGCGAGAAATTATCAGACTGCACGGAGTGTCAGTATCTATAGTGTCAGACATAGACAATCGACTTACTTCGCAGCTTTGGCAGGCCATGCAGGAGCAGTATGGTACCAGATTGCAGTTCAGCACGGCTTTTCATCCATGAGACTAACGGGCAAATCGAGAGACTTATTCAATTTTTGAGGACATGCTCGAGCCCGTGTGCTACGGTTTGGAGGGTTACGGGAGGAGTTTTCGCCACTTTGTAAGTTTGCCTACAACAATAGCTATCAAAGCTAGAATTGGGATGCCACCATTCGATGCGCTATACGGGAGACCATGCAGATCATCACCCACTTGCCGGGCGAGCCCGAGGACGTAGCCGCCGTTGGGCTTGAGATTGTTGTAGATCACACAGAGAAAATTAGGCCGATTCGCCGAGGTTACAGATCGTCAAGATAGATAAAAGAAGTACGCGAACAAGTACCGCGATGTGCCGAGTTATGAAGTGGATGATTGGGTCTACTTGAAGGTTTCTCCTCGAATGGCCACGAGAGATTTGGGATCAAGGAAAGCTTGCACCGAGATTCATCGGGCCATTTCGAGATAGTCCGACGAGTTGGGGAGGTTGCTTATCGGTTGAGATTGTCGAGCCGGTTGGTGGGGGTGCATGATGTTTTTCATATTTCTATGTTGAGGCTAGCCATATCGGGACATGGGGGACCGATGGTTGATATGACTAGGATCGAGGTCGACCGGATGTGACATACGAGGAACACCCCATTGAGATAGTGGACCGCAAGGTACGTACTCTCAAAAGGAAATAAATACCGCTTGTACTCGTTCGATGACAAAGTATGATAAAAACGAGGACCTCACTGGGAGAGAGAGTCTACCGTGCGAGAGCGATACCCCCACTTGTTCCAAGGTAAATATTTAATTAAATTTGAATTTCGGGATGAAATTCGTTTTAGTTGGGAAGATTGTAACGACCCACTTTAATTAATCCCGATTAACTGACAAATTACAGATTAAGATCCTAAGCTCAGACCCACGTGGATGTCGCGGAAAAGTCTAGGGCACGCCTAACGAGGTGAAATTTGTTATTTTTGTGTGGCGAGTGTTTATTTATTTTACTATTATTTAATAATTCGCGTCGCGCTAATTAAGAATTACGCTTGGTCGCGTTGTGCGCGTGTAGTGACGAGAGTGTACGACGTCGCGGTGTGCGCGTAACGCGGGTGTATGAGATAGTCTGGGATTTAGTTGTCACATCACACATCCCATCACATCACCTATCCAATCACTATACTTAAGCCCATCACTCACTTTTTCTTCTTCTCCCCTCTCATTTTCATTTTCTTCTCCACTTCCAACTTCTCACCACCAAGCTCTTCATCACTCTCTCAACTCGGTCGCACATCTATCGCGGTGCTCTCTCCACTCGGCGACGCTCGCAAATATCTCCGAATCGAGGTGAGTGTCAATTTCTTGTTAACTTTTGTGGAGGAGTTTAGAGTTTAATGGTGATGGTGTTGTTGGGTGGTTGTTGTTCTTGTTAGGTTGTTGGTGGTGTTGTTGTTGTTGTAATTGTTGTTGTTGTTGTTGTTGTGTTAAAAAAAAAAAAAAATCGTCTCGCATAGCGAGACGATTTGAGAAGAAGAAGGGGGTAGCAAGTAGGCCCTAGCTACCCCCAAAAGTGGGCCTGTTGGCCGCTGGCCCACGTGGGTCAAAGTTGCCCAGCCGGGCGTGGCCGAGCCAAGACAAACCCGGGTGGCTCCTGGTTGGGCCGAACCGGCCCAACCCACCCCAAATTAATTTTAATTAATTAAAAATATGAAAAATTAAATAAAATACATTTTTAAATCAAATAAATATCGGAGAAATAGGAAAAATAGCTAGAAAATTATGGAAAAATCCAAAAAAATCAAGAAAAATATAATAAAATGGGAAAAATATAAAAAAATACTTTTTGAGGACTTTTTGGGGCATCGGCACCCATGTATAACTCGAAAAGTGTGCCAAAATTAAACTCTTTGAAACAAAATCTCAAATTTTTGGTCACACATTATAAATTCACTTAATGTGACTCTAGAATAACAAAAGTGGTATAATTGGATACCAGGGACTTAGGAGACTATAGTCGGGTATCTGACGCGTATTTCGAGGCGTGAGCGGGACATTTGGAGGGACATTTGAGATAGTTTGAGGTAAGTAAACCCACAAGAAAGTCGGTTTATAATTTACTTATTTTTCTTGTAAATTATTTATTTCCCATTACTTTTCGCCGCTCAACTTGCATATTTACTCTATTCCCGTTTGTGTCTGTGTATGGTCGAATGGACGGTGTGACCCTTTCGGCGCTCTCGTTGATGATGATCTTATTGTTGCTATGGTGTTGGTCATACCTTAGACTACGCGTGAGATATCTCTCACGAGTCGATGATCTCGAGAGCGAGTTAACGTGAGGCTCACCTCCGTCGCGCATTTCCTCTCATTTGAGGCGTTGGGTGAAAGTCTACCTTCTCGACCAACAAAGTTCCTCATATCGACCATGAAGATGGGGTATGGTTTTCCTCACCTCCAGTCTTCTCGGTTTAGTATTTTTGTCCCAGGGCTCGACAGCTATACACCACACTCGCGTTCCATATTCTTGATTATCTCACGACTTATATTCATGCTTTACATTCCTGTTCATTTACTTTATATGCATGAATTGTAGCCGTTTTCTTGGATTTCTTGTGAATACTAACCGAATTTCTCTGGGATTTACTCAACTGGAACTTGTCATTGTTTGTTGATGGCAAGTTGCGGATCCTACGATGAATTTGGGGAAGGTGGTGATTGGCGACTACCTATGATCCGGAGCACCTCCACTAGCTTACTCGTAGGTGTTTGTATTTACATATACATACTTTTTGGGATCATTTTGGGAGACTTTTTCACCGATACATGTATATTGACACCTATTATACATTTTTTGCCTTAACCGATATACATGGTATCCTTTTTCTTGGGTTTCCACCCCATAGGTTGTTAATTAAAGCATAACTTGTTCACATTAATTATATGCATGTTATTAAAACTTTCGCTATTAAAAATAACTCGAAAAGAATTAAAATAAACAAATTAAGTTGTAAAACTTCTTAACTTAGCATATTTCGATAGAATATTAATTTTTTAAAACAACGAAATTTATTAAGTCGATTACAAGACGGATAGTTCGTGGTCGTCATAGACAGGTGTGCAGTGACGTAGCATGGCTTGGTGACGTGTCGGCGACGTGGCGGTGCCGGTTTGCCCTCGAAATTTGGGGACATCACATAAGGAGATCTCGAAGGTTTTGGTACGTTAAAGCATCACGAGATCGAGGGACCGACACGGGAGCTTGAGTCTACTATGCGATGACTCGTATCCCCACTTATTTCTTCGGTAAATATTTAAGTTTAATTTAAATTTCGGGACAAAACTTCACCTAGTTGGGAAGAACTGTAACGGTCTGAATTTAATTCGTCGTTATTAATGATGTGGTTGCAAACGTGGCTGACAACTCAGACGCTCGTGGACTCGCATGAGTAGGCTAGTGCGCGCCGGAAGCTAGGTAAATAGTTATTTTGTGTGCTTTGAATTGTTTAATTTGCGATGTTCATATTGAAATAGAGTAAACGACATCACAATGTGTGTAATTATATTACATTTGACGTGTGAGATCGTGTGTTAAGTATTCGTCTCGATATGTGTGTCGACACAGTACGGTAGTCTAAAAGACTTAATATTAGGCTAGGGAAATAATACACACATGAACGAATAAAATGAGTTAAATATTAAAATGTAATGCCTATTTGGTGGCTATGGACATGATAGTACGCGTATGTTGTAGTTTGGGACGCGAAAAACGGGCGTCGGAACACTCGAAACATGACTTTTTGGGTTAAAGATAAAGGCAAGTGTGCCATTGGTGTCACATTTGGAGTCATTAGAGGTTGAATAAAGGAGCAAATAATGCTCATTAGATTGAATTGAGATGCACAAGTGAGGAGAGATGCAAATTGGACTATAAAAATCAATTTGATCCACCACCTTTTCTCTCTCCTTATCTTCACATCTGAAAATTGAAGAGCAAAAGCAAGGGTTTTGGAGATTCAATTTGATCATTTGAGGAACTTGGAGTGGTTGAATCATCAAAGTAAGGTGAGATTCACAATTACCTCAACTTCATTCATTTTTTGGTATAAATTTTTAAGGTGTTTGTGTGAATCCTATATGGATTGTTAAGTGGTTGTTAAGTAGTTGTTTTGGTGGGTTTTAAGTGCTATGAAGTTCAGTGGTTTGTGTTGTGGTTGTTGTTGGTGGTGGTGTGGTTGAGAACCCAAAGTTTTCAAGAAACCGCCGTCAGAACGCGATTAGCACGCTAATGTTCTTCCCGACAAAGAACGTTTAGTGTTTAGGAATCTAGCACGCTAATTCCCAAAAGCGCACTAGATATTGTAGATTTTACACTATTTTTGCGAAGTAACATAAAACACATCCAATTGACTAAAAATCAATTAAAAATGGAAATATGTCATTTCGGGTTGTAATTTGGATATTGGGGATTTGGCAGAGTCGGGACGGGTCCGTCTGCATCAACACGCAACTCTACCAAAGGTTCTGATGCATCAAGATAAACTCGAAAAACCTTTACCTCGCATGTGTAATGCCAAAACGGCGCCAAGTCAATTTCCTCTTTAGCTCCCAAAAGCATCAAGAACAAGGTTGTGGGCCCGCATTGGCCCCGTGGCAGTCCATTTAAAAAATGGGCGATTACAATCTTCCTTTCTGTTTGTCCTTTGTACTGAAGCTCTTTCGTTTCTGCTAGCCAAGGGAGAAAGAGAGCGCAGATTGTAGGGTTTCAAATTAAACTATTCGGCTCTTTCCATCTCGTCCTTGATGTTCGCGGATGATGCACTAATTTTTGCAAAGCAACCATCAAGAATTTAGTATTTGTGAATAACATTTTGAAGGTATATTCGGATCTGTCAGACCAACGTGTCAATGTCTTAAAGAGTGCTATTCACTTCAGCAGGAATACATCACCCATCTTGAGAAGACACCTGGAGGGAGTTGTGAACTTCAAAAGTTCCATGGGCCTTGGAAGGTACTTATGAATTCATCTCATTGAAGGGCGGACCAAGAAACAGATGTGCAGTGTTGTAGTCCAGAGGCTAAATAGCATAGTAACTACATGGGGTGAGAGATTTCTATCACCTGCAGGAAAAGAGGTATTGTTCAAAGCGGTTGACCAAGCTGTCCCTAACCACTACATGTCAATGTTTCTTCTTCCTAAAAGCACTTAATGCAAGCTATGACTAACTTCTGGTGGGGCAGCTCCATTCAAGGGAAAGGAATCCATTGGTGCTCTTGGAAGAAAATGGCGACATCAAAAGGGACAAGGGCTAGCTTCTTGGAGGATCATGAGAGAAGAAAATAAGATCTTATGCCAGTTTTTGAAAAGTAAGTACTACCCTAGGGATGACTTTCTATCGGCCAAAAAAGGGACACACCCTTCATGGGCCTGGAAGGGATTCTTGAAAGGACGGTAACTGATGACAAACGGTTTACGCAGAAGAATAGGGAACGGGGCTACCACTAAGATATGGGAAGACTTCTGGGTATCAAAAAAAGAAAGGGCTAAACTTTGGGTACCAAAAAAGGAAGGCTTAAAGTGGGTAAAGGATTTGATGAGCCCCAAAACAGGGGGATGGAACCATGGTCTAATAAAGGAGGTCTTTAGTGCAAGAGAAGCTAACTACATACTGGCGACTCCTATTAGCCGAGAAGGGTGCGAGGATAAGGAGGTCTGGCATCACGAAAAATCCGAAAGATTCTCAGTAAAATCCACCTATTACTTAGCCACCCAATTGGAATCGAATGGTCAAGTTATTTGTAGGTGCTGCCAGAAACGGGGAAACAGGAGATACGGGATTTGGACGGACAGCGGGATCATTTCTTGCGAGATTATCACACTCGACTGAAGTTGTAGAGTGCGGTGCTATACTACACGCTATTCAGAACTGCTGTGAACGCAGTTTACTCAGATGCAAAGATAGTTATTAAAGCATCAAATTCGCGAAAAAATTACAAAAGTACATATTAAATTACTTTAAATAAGGGAAATGGGGTGAAAATGCATTTTTTTTCGAAAATAGGCAATAACGCCTAATCAAAAGGCGTTATCAAATTGGCGCACACGTGTTGATGACGTGGACACATGGATAGCGCGTGAAAAGGCGCTATCCATGTGTCAAGGCGAGGCGGCAAGATGACACCGATAGCGCCTTTCGAAGGCGCTATCAAGTGTACATGTTCACGTCGCATGTCCACGTGGACCGACGTGGACCGGTTTACACCGATAGCGCCTTCGAGAAGGCGCTATCGTTGTAACGCACGCTCGAACGTGGATCCACGTGGACGGTTATCCACGTGGACCCAAGTCGTAGGGGGTGCGCAGATAGCGCTTCTCAAAAGGCGCTATCTGCGCACCCCATTGTCAGTCTTTCCGAAGCCGACGCAGAGAATATATTCTCTACGTCGGTTTCGGGAAGGAGGAGGGTAGGGGTACGGGGTAGGGGGTGGTAGGGGTCACGAGTAGTAGTGGTCACGGGTAGTGCGGCAAGGATGGGGCGTCCGATATTTAAGGAGGGGAGGGGGAACACGCAGGGGAAAGAGACGCCGCGTCGGGAGGAAGAGGGAGAGGACGGCTGTGCGAGAGAGATTGGAGGCGGGATTCACGACAGTGGTACGTGGAGGAACCGGAGGAAGGAGCGGCGGCAGCGGAGGAGATAAGCTAGCAGCAGAGGCAGCGGAGGAGGGCGGAATTGACGGGAGTGGTACGTGGAGGCGTAACGGCCTGAAGGTAGGAGAGGATCTCCGACTGAGGAAGGAGCAATAAGGTGGCGGCGGCACAAGTGAAGGCATCGAAGCAGATTGTAAGCGTAGCGGAATTGAAGGAGGAGAAGGAGGAGGTATGTGTAGTTGAGTTAGGTGAGGTAGTTAGTTTAGTTAGTTAAGTTAGTTTAGGTTAGATGTTTAGTTTAGTTAGTTGGTGTATGTAGTTAGGTTAAGTTAGTTTAGTTTGGTTACGTTAGTTAGTTTAGTCGGTTAAGTTACTTTAGATTAGGTGTACCGGTTTGGTTAGGTTAGTATAGTTGAGTTTGGTTAGGTTAGTTATTTTAGTTTAGTAGAGTTTAGTTAAGTTAATGAATTTTACTATGTAGGTCAACTTAACTTACTTGAGGGTAGTTCACAAAGTTAGGGTAGTTATGTTTGATTAATTATGGTAGTTATTGTTAGTTAGGGTAGTTATGTTTGATTAGTGTACTTGAGGTCCGTTGTTACGGTTACGTTTGATAGTTATGTTTGATTAGTGAACTTGATGTCCATTGTTGTTACGGTTAAGTTTGATAGTTATGTTTTATTAGTGTAATCGAGGTCTGTTGTTACTGCACGTTTGATTAGGTTATGTTAGGTTACGTTTGGTTCACATAGTTTGGTTAATTTATTTTAGATTAGGTTACGTTAGTTAATTAACTTACTCGAGGTTAGTTTTCATTTATTATTTAAGTACATGTTTGCTACGATTACTTAGGTTAGTTAATTCGTGATTAGTGTACTTAAGTTCGTTGTTGGACAATTTTAGGTTGGTATCGCTTCCTTAATTAGGTTCGTTAGTTGAGTTAGGTTAGGTTAGCATATGACTCATTATTTGGGTAAAGGTTTATTTTTATTTGTTTTGTTTTGTTTTCTTAAAGTTGATTTAATATACTCTTTGTGCCCTAAAGTAACGAAAAGAAAATGTGATTGCAGAATGTCACGTTGAAGAGGAAAAGCGGAGGAAAAAGTAAGTTCACAAATTTATTATTTTTTTAAGTTGATATATTTAGGTTTTTTATGAATTGCATGCTATATAGGGACGTAGGTATTGTGTTTATGAAGAATGGTTGATATGTTTCTTTAATGAACGTTATTATTGCGATCTCGAGCATTGACGCATTTGTTTTTGTGAACCTTTATTATATACTTTTCGTTTGGTTTCTTACAACACTCTAATTGTTTTTATAACATTCATTTGTAGTTGTACAACAATGGATCCAGGTCCTTCGATCCATCACTTTTGCAACTCCAATCTACACACGTATCATCGCGAACCTGGAGGGTGAGGTAAACCGTTTTACATGAATACGTCAAATTTACAAAGAATAACGTATCAAACAAAAACATTAATACATTATCAATTTTAAGGTGTACGAAACAATGCGCGTACGTCGAAGACGTGGGGTCGTTGATCGAACGGTTCAAGATCATTCGAGGATGCTCTCATATCTTCGTTCCAGTGGATTCTATGGGATTTCTGTAGCTTTTTTCAACCTTGATTGGGCTTTGATTCTTTGCGTTCGTAGAAAGATAGCGCCCAGAGACACATTCATTTCACATGCATTGTGGGGAGTGCACAATTACACTCTCAGACGTGCAGATACATCTTGGCTTACCTATCGAAGGTATGCACTGTGACGGAACGACGGATACGGTATCTATGCCGATGTCTGCGAGAGGCTACTTGGACGAACTCCTGGTGGATACGACGTCATTGGTTGTAAACTTAAAGTCGATTGGCCTGAGCGTAACGTACTCAAACAAAGCTATAGATGATGATAGCGAAGAGGAGGCGGTGCGACGTTATGTTCGAGCTTACATACTACAACTTATCGGTGGTTGTCTTTTCACGACAAGTCCAATCGATTCGTATATTTGATGTTCCTACCATTCTGGAGGATTTCCAAGTAATTTGGACAATATAGTTGGGGAGTGCATGCTTGGCTTATTTGTACAGCCAGGAGTTGTGTCGCGGATCTCGCGCAGGGCACATGAGGTTGCGCGCGCGTCAATTCTTGTACAATTGTGGGCATGGGACATATTTCCATTCATAGCACCGGCACTGCGTGTTTCTAGAGTTCAACCGCGAACAAATGGATGGAGAGCATATGCTTATGGACGTTCCACCTGGACACAGGTAATACAAATATGTTTCATTAACTTGCTAAAAAACTTGGCCAATTTCATTTATCTTAACTTATTGTTTTCTACACAGATGGCTCGATGCATTTTCAGTTACACAAAGTGCGACGCACGTCGTATCGGCCTACCGTGATGCACTCGACTCGCAAAGGCATGACGATGATGTGGTATGACAACCATATACTGAAGTCATGGGGTCTCTTCCCGATTACTGTACTAACGTTCAAGGGAGTTGGCTTTCGACGTGTCCCCTTATTTGTTTCCACATTGTCGAGTGGCATCGACCAGAAAGGGTTATGAGACAATTCGGCATGGTACAAGTCGTGCCACCACATTGTGCTTATGACGCCCAACTGCACCGCCTCGAATTGTGTGGACATCATCATGAAAATTGGGTGAATTTTCACGCAAGCTATATACACATGTGGGAAAATCGTGGGGACACCATTGCACAAACGACACATAATGAAGGGCACGATCATCAAGACTACATGACGTGGTATCACTGGTCACTAGGAGATTCATTGGACACGATGGGGATTTACGTCACTACTTCGGTATCTTCTAACTCATATTTTTTTTCAAAATAGTAATATCTTATATTGCATGCTTTGAGCTTTCATTTTTATATCAATGTAACTTGATGCATCGACCGAGGCGAGTGTTTATTGAAGATGGGTACGAGCAAGGTCTTGCAAGCGCTTGATGAAGGGATTAAAATTTTAGACGAAGATGAAAGGCAAAGGTCTACTCTTTCGCATGACGGAATTGATGTCGAACAAGAAATAAATGAGGATAATGAACAGGAAGATGAAGAAGACGATCGGGCTAAGCAAACAGAGAAGTGAGAAGAAGATGAACACGACCGGAGATCGTGCGGGAACGCACCGTACATCCTCGTCCTCCACGTCCATCTACTCGATCGAGATTGTTGCAGAGAGTAGCAGACGTTCTCCTCCAAAGACGTTCATCTCGTCCGAGATCGAGTAGAACAGATAGTCTGGCGTAGAGTAGCCAACGATCATCCCTACCTACTCATTCTTCTCATGGGTACATTCCTCGAATCGTCCTCAAGTGCAACTAGAACCTCCAACGTTTCCCTGTGCCGCCGATCGTTAATCTTCCTCATTACCAATTTGATCCTTACGCACCGGCCGTCTTCGTCATATGTGGACCATGGAATGCCTACACATCAAATGTATCCGTCACTGCCTCAATACATGCCGAGTCCATATACTCCACCCCCTTATAATTACAATATGTCTTATAGTGGAGATGGCTCATTCATGAACTTGTTGACCATGCCGCAGCCTCATGTTCCTTTCCCCCAGCCGCATACAGGAAGCCATTATTTTGGGATGGTTCCGCCTCCTATTTTTGGGAGCATCAGTAGCTAGAGGTGAGTCGAGTGAAGCACCACAGGAAGAGCATCAATCTACGCGACGTCATTCAATGCAAGACCAGGAACCTCAACAACCTCAACCGGATGTACAAACACATCGTCCAACTAGACATAGAGTACGTCCGGTTTGCATCACCGAGCAACAACGTCAACGTAACCGTCGTAATAGACCTGCGTGATGAGTTTTCTTGGTTTCATGGTCATTTGTTTCATCTTATATTTTGGGTGAACAAATTTGATGTATACAACCTTCTAATGGATATAACTTATTTATCATGTTTTCTATATTATTATGATGTGGTATCTGTGATTACTCTATAATATTCCATAAAGAAAATCATCCCCTGTAAGAGATATATATATCTCGAAAATTTAGAAGATTTGAACTTATAACCTTAAGGAACTTCAATTAATTAAACAACTAGTAGCTAGCTAGGTCCTAACCAATGCATTAAACCCTGGGTTGGTTCATTCACCTCCAGGTTGGTTGGTGCTTTACTTTTTATTTTTGGTGAGTTTTAAGTACTAATTTTAATAGTCTAAGTACGGCATCCAAGTTCTTTAAGTGAGTGACTTAAAATTCGGTGCTTAATCAATAACTTTAATCAATCTTATTGATATAATAATCAATTAATTAAAGAAAAATCTCAAGCCAAATCATATGAAAGAATATAAAGAGAGGGACTTCAATGTGAGTATGGCTAGTAAGTAAGAGAGCTTTACCAAGTTAGGTGTTTTGCTAATTTGTGTATACACCTTAATTTATTGCAGTCGTTGCTCGGTTAAAAGTAATTTCTTTTCAACAGGAGCCTATGGAGTCCTGGCCTTTGCAATCTATAAATTTGAATTGATTGCCCCATGGCCTATATAGAACTATAATATATGGTTATTTGTTTTATTTTACATTTTAGCAAGAACTATTTGGGTGTCTTGCAACTACTTGTGTTCAAATTTACTTTCCGTAGCTTGCAATTGTCAATTTCAAATTTTTGATATTTTGTCACCAATTAATGAGAACAACTTACAATTGTACTTTACCTTTTAGTTTAAACCCCGAAAAATATATGTGGTTTTCTTTTTTTTCATTTTTCTCTAAATCTAGGCTATGTCGCCTTTCCAACAAAGCGCTATTAGTTGGGTAGATTTTTCGTTGGACGCTGGCGCTATCCAAGTGAACCACATTCCACGTATGACGCGTGAACATGAGCCGCCGAACGTTGGTTTTACTTATTGGTTATTTTGGTATGAACACTAATGTAAAAAGTAAGGAGTTCGAGTTATTGTGGGTAAGTCCGTTTCTTTCTAACCCCGACGAGTTGCTCTAAAGCTGTCTTGAGGTGAAGGTAGGACTATGTGGGTTACGTCCACGATCTTAAGTTCGATTCCCATTGCTTTGCCAAATGTTGGGCCTGATGGTCTATTTCACCAATTCCAGGGTAAATCATACGATTTAAATCTAGATACACATGGTTAATCAAAAAAATTCAAAATTGATTGCTTTTTTATACGAAAATAAACTGCTTTAGTGCATATTCAAAATTGGTTGTCATTGTCGAGATCGCTTAACTATCAATTACGTGGGTTAGCTCACTATTAAGATATGGGGCCTCGATCTTATATGCAAGAAGTCGGGGGTTCGAGCTTTCGTGGAGGAGGCTCTCCATCTATATTTTAGATATTGCTATATCGAGCCACTCTTCATCACATAATAAAATAGCCGTGATTCCTCCAAAAATTAAATACCAATTCATTAGATTCTATGATTTCCTTTCTCATTTAACCTTGCCACAACAATAGTTTGTGATCATTTCTTTCGTACAGGATCCTATGGAGTCTTGGCCTTTGCAATCTATAGATTTGAATTGATTGCCCCAAGGCCTACATAGAACTATAATATATGGTTAGTTGTTTTATCTTACATTTTTGCAGTAACTATTTCGAAGTACTGCAACTACTTGTGTGCAAATTTACTTTCCGTAGCTTGAAAGTGTCAACTTCAGATTTTTTATATTTTCTCACTAATTTATGAGAAAAAATTACAAAATTACTTTACCTTTTACTTTAAACCCCGAAAAATAAGTGTGGTTTTCTTTTTTTTTTCTAAACCTGGGCTATGTCCCCTATGCCCCGCCACCTCACAAACATCAAACATAGCCAATAACGCCTTTTGAAAAGGCGTTATTGGAAGTTTGAGGT
Source organism: Stephania cephalantha (assembly GCA_039657325.1). Taxonomy (NCBI): domain Eukaryota; kingdom Viridiplantae; phylum Streptophyta; class Magnoliopsida; order Ranunculales; family Menispermaceae; genus Stephania; species Stephania cephalantha. Next base: position 45,322,575 of record CM077575.1, on the reverse strand, counting down.
GGCGGTGAGGTGATGGTGCAAGAATAGGCAATAACGCCTTTTGAAAATGCGTTATTGAAAGTTTGTGAGGTGGCGGTGAGGTGGCGGGGCAATTGTATAGATAGCGCCTTTGAAAATGCGTTATCCATACAATTGCCCCGCCACCTCACAAACTTCAAAAGCAATAACGCCTTTTCAAAAGGCGTTATTGCCTATTTTTGTTAATTCAAAGTACACCACCATATTTTGTGAAATAAATTATAAATGTGCCTTACTTTTGGATAAACACCTCAAATTCGCCTTCTTCTATTTGTTGCGACCTTGATCCCCTCATCTTTGACATTCGACATTTGAAGCGGGCTTCCTCCGTCACTAGTCGACCCTTTACCGCTTGCCAAATGAATAGACGAGATATCTGTGGCGCGGGGAGCTTCCAAATCCACCGATAATCAGGGCTCTGGCTATTGGAGTCATGCTGATGTAGTGCGTATGCCGAAGTTACTGTGAAGTCACCATTTATGTTAGCTGCCCATATTTTTTTATCTTCCATACTTCTCCAAGGGATTGGGATGCCATGAATTTTGTCAATAATGTCCCCTGCAACACTGCTCTTAAGCCTGAAAATCCCAACGACCCTCCTCATTAATGATGTCACAGACCATACAATCTTCAACCTCTACATGTATAGACACCCCTGTGCATTCTCTCAGAGGTATTTCTCCACACCAAACATCATCCCACAGTCGGATAGCTGCCCCGTTACCCAACCTCCATTTTATACCCTTTCTCAAGGTAAGAGCTCCCTGTAAGATAGCTTTCCAGAGTGGCGAATCGCAGCTTCGCCTGCGTATTGCCAATACATCACCGTCACATAGATACTTTGTAGCTAATACTTGTACCCACAGTGCAGAGGACCCTTGAAGTACTTTCCATGCTAATTTGGCTAGCAAGGCATTGTTCATTTCTGATGCACTACGGATACCCAGTCCCCCCTGCTTATGTGACTTACAGACCACCTCCCATTTTACCATATGAAGCTTGCGATGTTCCTCAGTAGATCCCCACAAGAAGATAACACAATACATGATTAGTTTTATCAAATAGCCGAAATTGAGTGATTTGTTGCGGATTTGCCACTTTTGGTATAAGAACAATCAGAGTTTCATTGAGTCGGGCATCAAACTCTCCTGTTCTCTAAGTGTTGATCAAGTTTTCTGCAACCTCTGAACCCACTGTCTCCTAGTGGTTTTTATAGAAACCTGCAGGGAGTCCATCCATACATGATGCCTTATAGGGGCGCATGGAATTTAATGCAGCCAAAATCTCCTCATAAGTCACCCATTGTTGTTGCATCCATATCAGTTAGAGCGTAAGGATTCCAAATGGGAGCATCTTGAATCTGATCTCCAACATTTGGTTCCAAAAATAGCTCCTCAAAAAACCTCCGAGAGTGTGTTGAAGGTTGATTCAAAATTAGATTTGAATTAGTCAATAAATATTTCAGTTATTGTTAAGATTTTTCTCCTTATTTTTTTGTTTTAGTTAGTCAAAGTTAGGAGCAAAATATCTGGTTGTAGTTGAGTAATTTCAGCTTTTAGTTAATTGTAAGCCTATAATAGGCACTACCAATTCAGAAATTGAATGAGTGAAGCAAAACATAATTCTCTGTTGGTTTATTCTTTTCTTCTTTTCTATCTTCACTTCAAAACTACAACATGGTATCAGAGCTCCTTTTCTTAAGGGGCCTGTGTGAATTACAACCTTGAGTTACAACCAGACTTACAACCTCGAATTACAACCAGAATTACAATCTTTTTGAGCAATGGATCCAAGTAGCTTTTCTCCACTCAACTTGCACCTCCAATTTTCGATGGAACAAGCTATCGGGTGTGGGTCGTTAAAATGGAAGCTTATCTTGATGGAAACGACTTGTGGTGAGGTCGTTGAACATGAATATGAAGTTTCTCCTCTTCCAAATAATCCAACAAGTGGCTCAAATGAAACTTCACAAGGAGAGGAGACAAAGAAAATCAAAAGCCAAAGCAAGCTTGTTTGCAAAGTTGTCACATCCACCATCTTCACCGAATCATGACGATGAAAAGCACATGAAATTTGGAATTTCTTGAAGGGAGAATATGAAGGAGATGAAAGAATCAAAGGCATGCGGATGATAAACTTGATTCGAGAATTCGAAATGCAAAAATGAAGGAATCGAAACGATCAAGGATTACTCGATAGACTTCTTGCCATAGCCAATAAAGTAAGACTCCTTGGTACCAACTTTGATGATTCCGAATAGTTCAAAAAATTCTAGTCACGGTCCCCGACAAATTTGAAGTAACTATTTCCTCTTTGGAAAATACTAAGGATGTGTCAAATATTAGTTTGGCAAGGTAATTATTGAATGTTTTGCGAGTGCTCAAGAACAAAGAAAGATGATACAAGAGGAAGGTACTATAGAAGGTGCTCTTCTAGTAAAGACAAAAAATTATGGAGGAGAGAAATACATGAAGCACAACAACATTGTAGAATCATATCCACCTTGCCCACATTACAAAAAGACAAATCATCCACAAAGAAGATGTTGGTGGAAGCTCGATGTCAAGTGTAGGAAATGCGGACAGATTGGGCATATGGAAAAGATTTGCAAATCACAAGAAGAAGGAAAAATTGCAGCGGTGCAAAATCAAGAGGAAGAATTATTTTGATAATTATGCTTACCCAATTTTGAATCAAGGAGGAGTGTTGAAGGTTGATTCAAAATTAGGTAAGCATAATTATCAAAATAATTCTTCCTCTTGATTTTACGTTGTAATTTTTCCTTCTTCTTGTGATTTGCAAATCTTTCCATATGCCCAATATGTCCGCATTTCCTACACTTGACATCAGCCTCCACCAACATCTTTTTTGTGGATGATTTGTCTTTTTGCAATGTGGGCAAGTGGTTATGATTCTTCAATGTTGTTGTGCTTCATGTATTTCTCTCCTCCATAATTTTTTGTCTTTACTAGAAGAGCACCTTCTATAAGTACCTTCCTCTGTATCATCTTTCTTTGTTCTTGAGCCTCGCAAAACATTCAATAATTTCGCCAAACTAATATTTGACACATCCTTAGTATTTTCCAAAGAGGAAATAGTTACTTCAAATTTGTCCTGGACCATGACTAGAATTTTTTGAACTATTCTCGGGAATCATCAAAGTTTGGTAGAAAGAGTCTTACTTTATGGCTATGCAAGAAGTCTATCAGTAATCCTTGATCGTTTCGATTCCTTCATTTTACGCATTTCGGTTATTGTTAAGATTTTTCTCCTTATTTTTCTCGTTTTAGTTAGTCAAAGTTAGGAGCAAAATATCTCGGTTGTAGTTGAGTAATTTCAGCTTTTAGTTAATTGTAAGCCTATAATAGGCACTACCAATTCGAAATTGAATGAGTGAAGCAAAAAATTCTCTGTTGGTTTATTCTTTTCTTCTTTTCTATCTTCACTTCAAAACTACAACAGAGAGTGTTCCATCGGATTTGGGGTCATTGCAGGGCACCCCTTGAATCAAGAGTTCTCGAATCTGATTGTGGCTTCTAAGCTGAAGTGTGCTGATATGGAAGAATTTGGTGTTCCGATCTCCCTCCTTTAGCCATTGGACTCTAGATTTTTGGTACCAAATCCATTCTTCCCTTACTAGTACTTCATTATATTCCATAATCAACTGACCCTCTAATGCCTCAAGAAATCGACTAGGGCTATTACTTAAAGCTCTCTGGATATCTGCCAATCGAGCCTTCAACTTGCATTTTTGATGAAAGACATTACCAAACACTACATCATTCCACCAATGTAGTCTCTGGTTCAGGTATTGTAGTTTGCCAACTAGTGGCAAATCCCTCTGCATCCAAGACGTCTTTATAAATTCCTCGAACTGCAGATGGGTTGTCCAGGCAGCTTGGAACCGAAAGGGCCTTTTGGATCGATCAATAATAGTTTGAGAAGCTAATTTTATGAGGAGAGGGCAGTGGTTTGATGTAGTGCGCGGTAAGTGATAAATTGACGCCTCAGGAACTTGATAAATTTCAAAGAAGAGATTAAGAATTGTATTAACGTGTGCTAATTGAGTACGATAAAGTGCTATTATTTATAGAGCTGAAAAAGTTACAAAAACTACCTAGATATCAAAATATAGAAACTTCTTAAATACATAAACTACGAAATATAAAAGAGTTTTTTCCTTGATTAGTACGATTGGGTGTAAAAATTATCAACCCAACACACCCACCAAACTATTTCCCCATCTAACACACCTGTTGCCACGTAAGCGCCACGTAGCATTTTTTTTTTTTTCCCGTTAAAGTGAAGTCGTGAACTCGGGTCACGATTTCACTTTTATGGAAATCGTGACCCGAGATCACGATTTCCTCACTATGGGAAAGTAAGGAAATCGTGATCTCGGGTCACGATTTCCTTTAAAGTGAAATCGTGACCGAGGTCACGATTTCACTTTGAACTCCAGAGACAAACCAGATCTGGTTTCTCATGTCTCTCATTTTCCTTCATTCTTCTCACTGCCTTCTTCCTTCTTCTTTCTTTTTCTCCCACCGATCCCTTCCTTCAACTCCCACCGATCCCTTCCTTGAGCTCCACTAGATTGGCTCCATAGGTGCATATCTTATCTCCATCGTCAACTTCGATCCGAACCGCAACCCACCCGAACTCAACAACATTGTAAGATCTATTTCTTTGGAGATTTTGTGTGTTTATGCTTAATGTGGTTCATGTTATGTTGAATGTTAAATTTTTTGTTATTTTTTTCTCACATTTTGTTTTTTATTTATTTATTTAAATCGCGTGGGCTGTTTTTTTGGAGATTTTGTATGTTAATGCTTCATGTGGTTCATGTCATGTTGTATGTTAAATTTTTTGTTATTTTTTTGTCTCACATTCGGCTTTTTTTTTTTTTTTTTTTTTAAGGCTGATTTTTTTTTATCCGATTTATATTATTATTTTTGCCAATTAGTTGATGTGGTATTAATCAAGCAAAAAATCTCAGCAAGGACAATACTTTAGTAGAAAAATTTAGAAGAACATTAGGCGTGCGCTTAAGAGATGAGACATTGGTGGTGGTAACTTTGTAAGGTTGCTTTAGGGGCTGTTATATTCTAAGCTAGCTAGGGTAGTTGTTTATAATATATAATAGTTATTTGCATATAATAGTTTCTTTGTTGCAGAATAAGGTACTTAATTTGATCACTAGGCTATTTAGTTACATATATATATTAATAAATTTACCACTACACCAATTCTATTAGGGTCCATAAGCAATTTTATGAAGGTCATATTTATTTGAATTCTGTACGCAATGATTCATTATATTCTACATATATAGATTGAAGAATGGTTGATCAAAGAGTATCGTTGTTGTGTTATATGAATGGAGACATGGTAGAAGGAGCATCAGAATTTCGTATTGAAACCGCCCATTCGACATCTCAGATCGAAGATCGGTTTAGGTACGATGAACTTGTGCGTTATATCGTAATTCATTGCGGATAGACAATGACTTACTGAGAGATTAAACATGACATATCGATATCCAAGCGTACATTGGAAGTGGATCTACCAACTACGTCCGTTGCAATAGATGATGAGTCGAGTCTCAAAGATGTTTGGGACTTTTTGTCACAATTACCACCACCACATTGCATGGAGATTTATATCGCTTTAGTTAGAGGCAACAATACAATAGTTCCAATTGCAATGTAGTGTTACATTCGAGATTGGACCTAGCACTCAACCAATTTATGAGCATAGCCATTGTGCATCGCCTTTGACGACCGCAAATCCCGAAATGGACGAGGATCCTCGTTCTGTGTGATGATATGAATACTAGCGAAGATGATTACTATTGCGCAGTTGTGTGGGATACTAGTGAAGATAGTAGCGAAGATGATACAGACGATGAAGGGATGATGGTCATCATGTTGATGATGGCATGATTCGATACGCGTTAAATCGAGTCATAGCAGATGATGGCTCATTATCTTGTCCTCCAATTTCGAACGAAATTGGGAACGATGATTTCTTCGATGAAGAGGTCAGGCTGGAATTGATGGTGCGCCGGTGGGTGTAGGTGAATTTGTTGTTCCTTCCAATTTGTATTTATGGAATTGAGTAGTGAGGCAATGCAACCCCTCAATGAGAATGCAATGATCCCTTCTAGGTCTTTATGGAATGAGGCATCTGAATTTGAGAAAGGCATGCGGTTCATGTGTAAAGTAGATATCCAACATGCCGTGAAATTGTATAGCATCAAAGGACACAGGCGCTTTGTGGTGACTCATTCTACACCAAATGTATGGATTGTTCGTTGTAAGAAATATTTGGATGGATGTACTTGGAGGTTGCGGTGTTCGAGAAGAAAATCGCATGGAATGTTTGAGATCGGTACATATGCGGGAACACATACATGCATCTATGCTAAAGCGTCCAAGGATCATGCGCATTTGGACTCCACCGTTATATGCGTGAGGTAGAAAATGTGGTGAGAAGATATCCGTCCACCTCGGTTCGTGCTTCATCAGATTATCAAGGACAAATTCAGTTATGACGTTCATTATAAGAAAGTATGGTTGGGGAAGAAGAAAGCAATTGCTAAAGTCTTTGGAGATTGGGAAGAATCGTACAAAATGTTGCCGCGGTGGATGACCGCTCTTCAAGAAAGCAATCCAGGGACACGTGTGGAATGGCGGCATGGTGAGCCTAATGCCAACAATGAAGTTGTCTTCAAATGGGTTTTTGGGCATTTGCACCTTCTATTGCGGGCTTTAGACATTGAGACCAATGATACAAATTGATGGCACATTCTTGTATGGAAAATACAAACAAAAACTCCTAATAGCCACCGTTGTTGACAGTAATAGTCATGTATTTCCTTTGGCATTTGCCATTGTTGATGAGGAAAGTCGAGACAGCTGGGGATGGTTTATGGCTTGTTTGCGACATCATGTGACTGATAGGGATGGTGTATGTGTCATTTCTGATCGACACCCAGGTATATTGTTGGCAATGAACGATCCTCGAAATGGATGGACCAACGAAAGAGCTCAACACAGATTTTGTCTCCGCCACATATGCAGTAATTTCAACATGAGATTTGGGAGCAAAGAATTAAAGGATATGGTGTACATAGCAGGAGCACAACATCAACCGCGAAAATTTAAGGCATCCATGAAAGAACTCCATCAAATTTGAATCCCGAATATATTGCGTGGTTTATTGACCTAGATCGAGCACAATGGACAAACGCATACGACAAAGGTTATCGATACGGCTGGATGACTACAAATCTCGCGGGTATTACGTTTGATTTATTACGGTTGTTACTATTACTTACTTAATGTGTTTGAATTATTATGTTTCCAAGCTAATACAAATATGAATTTTTTCTTGTCACAAATGTAGAATGCTTTAACGGAGTCTGAAAGCGCGCGATTTTACCCCATCACCGCTTTAGTGCGAGATTACATTTTACCGTGTCGTGGCATACTTTAATAAAAGACGAGACGAAATAGGTGTAGCCCAGGCGAGGCGAAACGCACACGACGTACGCAATGGATAAGTTGTCAAAATGGGGAAATGTGGGTGGAGGGCACAATGTAACATTAGTAAATCGTGAGAATGGTACATTTGAAGTAATCTTGCACCACGTGGCTATCATTTGAGAAAAGGGGGTAACAAGCAAGTTGTGAAATTGGAGGCCCGTAGGTGCACTTGTATGAAGTGGCAGTGTTATGGCATTCCATGTTCCCATGTTCAAGCAGTTTGCGCTAGTGTTGCCATAGATCATTGTCAGTACATCGAGCCATACTACAAATGGTCTGTGTACAGTCAATGTTATGCTGCAAATTTCCAACCCATTCCGCATGAAGATTATTGGCCTAACGCAAGACTTCCACACACGTTGCTGGCTGATCCATATCGGAAGCGAGTCAAAAAAGGTCGTCCTCAATCTAGCCGTTTGCGCACTGAGATGGATTGGAGAGGCAATCAGAAACAGCCACGGCATATGCAGCGAGAGAAGGAATGGAGAGAAACCCCAACAACGCTGCGATGTAGTAAGTGTAAGCAGGATGGACACAATAGGCGCACTTGCAGTCGTCGTCAGCAAGGACAACCGTCTAATGCTTCATAGTGAAAGACTCTTTCAAGTCTTATGTCTTGAACGGACCTATATTTTCCTTGTATTATAGGTCTTTGCTTATTTGTATTATTTGTTTGATGAGAGATAGATGTGCTTTTGTGGTCTTGCATGAAACATAAACTTTTCAATTTCTTAATTGTATTTTTAACATGTGCTTTATTTAAGTTCTTACATGATCTGCAATGATGCAAGGGGAGTAGAAATGCATTATATGCATCATGAACTGCGTTGTAGTATGCTACGTATATTGTATTAATCCATCTCTTTATAGTTAGTACATGAAGTATTTCTACTTATTCATATGAATTGCACAATGGAATTAATGACAACATTGGTAATGATTTTGGGTTTAAGCGCGATATGGATCCTGGCCCTATAGATGACTCGGTTTTGACTATGCAAGCTCTCCATAGATCTACCGCGTTTGGAATGGCCCGGTAATACTTCTTTTCGCATGTTTCTCTACTTTTTTAGCTGCATAGCCACGTTTTAACTAATTTCACTTAAATCTCATATCTTCATAGGAGCTGATATATTGACTATCGAGACGGAATTCAGAATTGCACTTCACCGGTTGGTCCAACCTGGATCCACGCATAGTTGGGCATCTTCGGGGAAGCTGGATTTTACGGATTTCTGCTGCGAGTAGGCTTCATTTCAATTGATTGGCATCTCATAAGCGCCCTTGTAGAGAGGTGGAGGTAGGAAACTCACACGTTCCATTTCCCCGTCGGCGAGATGACTATAACCCTCCAAGATGTACAAATCATATTGGGGTTGCCGGTCGATGGATTACCAATTCGGCGCGTCGACCAAGATTACGATGCCTTGTGCTTGACACAACTCGGATTCCCTTTCCCCAGAAAATAACAGGCCCGGAGGGCGGATTCAAATTCGGCAACTTTCAAGGTGGTTTCCAAACCTCCAGAGACAATGCTAATGATGTGGAAGTGCAACGCTATGCGAGAGCATACATCCCGCAGCTTCTAGGGGGAACACTATTTGCAGACAAGTCGAACAACCTCGTTCACATCACATATTTGCAATTTTTGGAAGATTTCGAGGCAGCTGGACAGTACAGTTGGGGTAGTGCAACTCTGGCTCACTTATACAGACAATTATGTCTTGCAGCCGACATTGATGGAGCCGAGATAGCAGGTCCGGTCATCTTATTGCAATTATGTGCATGGGATAGGTTGTCGTTTCTTGCACCAATAATGGGTAACGTTCTTCGAGACCGGTATTAGAAAACGAAGAATTATTTCCACCTCCTCCATTTGGTCATAGGTAATTACTATTTTCTCACATTATAATTTCAATTTCTTCATATCTATGTACATGTGCCGACATACATGCATTGCGTTTTTCTTTTTCATTTGTGAAAGTGGAAACATGCTTTGGAGACAACGGGAGCATCAATGCACGTCTACGACAAAGTACTGAGAGAAATGATTGACATGCAAAAACCGGATGAAGTAAGAGACATACGAGAATTACTTCTCACGTAGTGCTTTGGAAACATCATCTAATATGCGTTTCTTATTCATATCAAAATGTTTTTGTTGACTACGAGGTAATATGGGAACCGTATCCGAGGCAGGTGATAATGGACCTACTGCGTATTGTAGCAAAGTGGTCGTGCTATTTGGCGAACGATGGCACCTTTGATTTTCTTGTGTAGTCGAAATGTATCATCAGATAGAGTCATGCGCCAATTCGGTCTCGGGCAAATGATACCACCTTTACGAGCACAAACATTCATTTGCATAAGATTGACTTGAGAGGGAAGACGGATAAGGATTGGAGCGCATAACATAGTGCTTATGTCGCATGTGGAACGAACGTGCCTCCAATATTGCAAGCGATGAAAGCTTAGAGGAGCCAATGGACTTTTACAACCCGTATATGCTATGGTATCGTCGCATTACACGACGATTCATGTCTCCCCGTGGAGCTATTCTTGAGGCCTTGGTAAGTACAATTTGATTTTTTTCAGTCATGAATCCTTGCCAAATAGTTGCTTTCCTCGTACTTCGGCATAAAACTTCTTCAATATTTCATATGTAGGCACATGGCATTACTTCAATTCATCGGTTGACACCGGGTGATGATGTTTCTATTGCACGTATTAGAGATGTAGGCTGCATCGACTTTGATCGCAAGTACATGCACGCATGATTATCGGATGCATAATATGCCCAGTTCATTTCAAGCTTCTCATCATTCTTCCCATCTTGATACACCTTCGAGGCATGACACTCCATTGTATACTCCATCGGTGCCTCTCAACGAGTTTGGGACTCCACATACTCATTCGGTTCCTCCCACCATGACATTCGAGGCTATGGAAGCCTTTCCATTTGACACGGCACCTACATCTTCGCGCCATTTTCATGCAAGTCCAATAATGATGAATTTATGCGGGAGTACAAGTACTCGGGATGGCGGAATGCGGGACAACGATGATATTCAACCGAGAAGATGCTCAAAATCCCAGGTGATGTGGGTCATACGGATATTCCACTTGCACGAAATCGTAATGTCAGGAGTCGTCAAGAGAACACGGTGTGGGATTTGGAAGTGATTATTTGGGGTCGAGACTAGGACTTTTTCTATCTTTGTTATAAGTCATTTCCTCCTTATTCATTTTTGCTTTGTAGTTGATCACCTACCAATTTCATCATTTATATCAATTCAACTTTCAAGTTCTTTATTTTTTATGAGTTTTAACTAATTTTTTCTTGATGTTTTGAACCTCTTGTATTGAAAAGTTGTGTATGCTATTATGTGTATGAAAAAGATACTAAAGTATTTGGATTCTCAATGGTCTCCTCTCATGAATCATAAATAGCTTTGTCATCATTTTTCATGAATTAGTAGCGTGGGAGCACAAGAGCAAATTGGAAGGGAAAATGCATGCTTGTGGACATGATGCACATGTGGCCTTGCTCCTTGGGGCTGCAAGGATACTACATATAACATCAATTTGCATGAAGTGATCAAACAAGCCGGCAGTAAAAAAAAAAATTTATGAGTGGAATTAGTCTTGACTTCCATTGCATGGAAGAGTACTTCATTGCTATCCACACTTTTCAGCTTTAGAGTTGAAACAAAGAGTGGAGAATAACAGTCACAATTTCACCTTTAATTTTTTCATTCTTAATGGATCATAACATATATAAAAAGCATAGGAGATGCTTTTACATTGGTTGTAAGCAAATAATATGTCCATTAATCACGCTTTTAACCACACATTTATAAGTTTAAGCCAACATTTGTGCTTGAGAATAAAAAATGCAATAGTGCTTTTACAATATGTCATATATCAAAAATGCAGGAAAAAATTTTCCTGACCGGAATGGAAAACGTGACTTAGAGTCACGTTTTCCGATGACAAAAAAAATTAATACGTGGCGGGTGATTTGGCGCTTACGTGGCAACGGAGTGTGTTAGATGGGGAAATAGTTTGGTGGGTGTGTCGGGTTGATAATTTTTACTCCCAATCGTATTAATCAAGGAAAAAGACCAAATATAAAAACTATTATAATTTCTCTAACAGAACTTATGAAGCCACTCTGTGGACACTAATGCGTTGTCCAATCTTTCTTTGATGAGGTTTGGCTGTCGTCTGCAATTTGTCCAAGTAAACTTGGGCCCATTAAACCCCAAGTCCATCAGTGAGCACCGTTGTATAATGTGGTTGAACTCGCGACATCTTGCCACTGGAAAAACCCCACCAACCTTCTCTCAGCTAGAAGTAATATCATTAAAGTCTCCCGCTATCATCATGTTATATTTCGTAGTTTAGGTATTTAGGTAGTTTACATATTTTGATATTTAAGTAGTATTTCCTTATACTACTTAAATACCAAAATCTGAAACTACTTAAATACTTAAACTATGAAATATAAGTAACTACTATAATTTCTTTTAACACATCCAATAGACATTTATTTGAGAGCTCATTGTGACTAATTGCTCCCATTGCATTTTCCGAGTAGACCAATTCGGGCATAAGCACCATGGGTCGGAGTTCTCCATCTTAATAATGACAGATATGAAGAAGTCCGAAACCGTCGAATGTAACACTGTGCAGAGGGACGTCTTCCAGAAGAAGAAGAGATCCCCACTGAGCCCTTGAGAAGGGACTGTCAATGTGTCATAGTCAACAGTATTTGAAATTTTGAAATAAGGGGAAGGTTGACTTGGGCACACCTTGTTTCAAGTATACAACAACCTGCACAAGGCTTCTTATCTTGAAGTAGATCACGAAAATGACGCTCAAATCGAGGGCCAGCAGCACCTCTACTTTTCCATATTACTATCGACATGATAAAACGAATAGGAGAAGTGCTTGACGAGCGGTATTAAACCCTTGTTGCTGCAGCATCTTCTTGAAGCCTAGAGGCTTCTTCCATGGCTGTGTCTGTTTCTGAATGTGCATCATTGGTAGCTCCAACTTCATTCGGTCGCACTCGCACATTTGTTTGTTGAATGGACATTTGTGCTGGGTTGGGGGGTTTATTAGGGGGTTTAAGGCCCATTGAAACATCAGGCACAGGGTGGTTATTTGGACTAGGTAGTTGTGGGTCTGGGTCGATGCTCATCTGATCATAAGAATAGGGTGGGGCAGTGTTTTGTGGTTCAAGGGGAATTAGGCTGAAATGGCAACATTCCGTTGGGTGTGGATGATATGGGCTGAGGTTGCACAACAAGTGTTTTCTTGTTCTTAGGTGGCTGTTTTTGGTTTGACAGCACTGGCGCCGACTTTGCGCAGCCTTCCGATGTGTGCCCGATTCTCCCATAATGGAAGCAGACGGAGTGGATTTTAACAAAACGACCTAATAACTCACCAACTCCTTCAAGGATATCCTCTTCATAATACTCCAGTGGCATGGACGCAAATGAGGCTCTCTGCACTGAAAAATTCGGTTTCCATTTCTGAACCCCAAGATATTTGTCAAAAATGACCAAAGGACCTCCGGCTAGAGCATGGAGGTAGTCGCTCGATCTGCAGTTCAAACTTGGCTGCAAAGAAGCCATTCCCGGTATCTACCACCTCCATTTCACCACCTGGGTTCCATAGTGTTTTCAGCTTATTGGTCATTGATAGATTTCAAAGAAGAATTTAAGAATCATCTGCATTAATGTGGAAAACTCGAAGTACAATTAGGTGCTTCTTATTTATAGAAGTGAACAAAGTATAAAATAAGGAAAGTTTTATAATACTACTTAAATACCAAAATATAGAAACTACCTAAATACATAAACTACGAAATATATTAACTACTATAATTTCCTTTAACAGTCATGAAAGCATAACTTATGTTCTTCCCCATCAACTTCCTAACGACGGTTCGTTGCCAATAGTGTCGGATGGCCGCTTAATGGGCTTACTCAAAATCATTCTCTTGCCCTCATGATCAATGGCCGGACTAAGCATGTCCACATCGTTATCATCGGGCCTAGATTCCTTGGATTCTTGAACTAACTCTTTGCCCTTTTCCCATGGAGTGCCCTTACGAAGGGAAGCACCATACGAAGACCGTCCAGACTGGTACTGATCCTCCACTGAAAGCTTTGGATCCGTAACAGTCATCTTCGTCTTCTTAGTGGAGCGACCCAGATTGTCTTCTTCTTCCGTCGAACGTGGGTTTCGGCCGGCGTTCTCCTTTCCCTGCTCCGCCATCCTCTATTGAATAGTCGTCTTCATGTACATAGAAAGCTTACTAGTGCATGCATTTCATGTGCATATATATATATATATATATATATATACTAGTTTCAAGACGCTTACTACGACGATTAACTTCGCTTCATTTCATGGGAATTAATTTCTAGTTAATCAACCAAAATTGAAAAGAACCACTACAATTAATAAAAAACATGAAAAACAGTAAGTAGAAGGCGACTAACACTTGAAACTAATTGAACAACATGATCTTCTAAATATTCCTTATTTTGTAAAAAGTGCGGAAAAAACTTGCATATGGATTTTTCGCAAGCATACTAATTAACCTTGTCAAAATTGTCTCTTTCATCCTATCGAGCAATGCATTCGGTTTTGCACTTCATGATCAAGTATCATAAAAGTACGGTTGTAAAAAAGAAGAATGCTCCTTGTCGAAGTAAATTATTTATAAAATGATGAATTTGGCAATGCACTCTAAATGTATATACACACACATTATTTTTGGCATACTCACTCTCGCACTTTACACCAAAAGATGTAAAACCAAAATTGGTGTTATAAGTACGGATATACATAAAAAACTCACATGTCTCTTTAGTGTTTGAAGTGAATAGGTCGAACATTTCTTTAGGGACAACATTAGGAACGAGGGTTACTTGACCGTTTGAACAACGAAACTATTAGATTCATGAAAAACATCTTCACACTACAATTTCGACAAGAGTTTACGAGATGGTAACACATCTCGCCTTGAACTTGCAACATCCCATAGCGACATAACGTGGTTTTGCATTTCGAGGACCTATACATAACAAAGAAATAAATGCAACTTAATTTCTAAATTATTAATTAAAATCATTCATTTTGCTTCATAGCATTTACCCTACTCAATATTTCATATAATATTTTGTAAAGTTTCAAATTCATTTGTGATCATTCAACTCTTTCTTTTCACTCCTTAGTTGTCTTTGGCGAGCCCGCTTCATTTCTTTTTCTTCCTCCATTGCAAATTTACGTTTCAAATTATCCACTTCCCTACGATTAGTATTTATTGCTTTTCTTACAAACGTATTCACTATTGTTGATAACTCCTAAGTTAACCATGGTAACTCGCTAATGCAAAGTAAAATGGTTATACTTAATGAGTTTTTAGATGAGATTGTTAAACTACAATCCAATGAAACAAACATTAGAGTAGTAATTAAAAAAATAAATAATGTTAATTTAATATGCAACTAAATATAAAATTTAATTTAAATAATATGTATGAGTTTGAACAAACTATGTAATATAAAATCCAAATGTACATAATTTGAATACGTAAGAAGTAAAAATGCAATTCAAGAAGCATTATTTAGCAAAGAAAAAAATAGAAAGAAAAAAAGGATCCATAGGAACGAAATATCAAAGCAAAAGACGTGACAAAATTAACTTCACAATTGTGGACACATATACTATAAACATTGTTAAACATTACATGAAATATACTGACGACATGAACCGCTCATCTAAATACTATCTTTTTTTGAAAAAAAAAAAGAACTATAAATCAATATTTAGCTCTGAGGTTTATGACTTTTGGTTGTTAGTCTTCCATAGTCTTCCAATAGATTAGCACACAACTCGCAAATATCTTCTTTTGAAAAAAAATTAACTATACAATAGACTTTTGATCAACTCGCAAATATGTCTTGTTAATTTTTATAGTGTTTAATTATTTGTTCTAGAAAATAAAAAAGAAACAATAGCCTAAAATTTGAAAGATGACCAACTTTACAAATTTGATTTGTTTGATGAATAAAGTGGAAAGCAAGAAGGAAAGATTAGAGAGTTATGTCAAAGCATCTCTAATTAGATGAATTAATATTGAGGCAAATGTCAAAGGAAAGGTTGGGGGTTGACTCATTTTGGAGTCAAGTATGTTGTATCTAATTAAGTTGGCTTCTTATCAAAACAAAAGATTATGGAGTTATTATTTATGAGTTAACTCAATCTAGAAGAAACTCTTTCAATTTTTTGATGTTAAGTTATAACTACCGCCACCAAATGCAAGTAGTTTAAGCCACCCATTGGAGGATGGATTGAACTTCTTATGTGTAATTTTACCTTAATTAGACATTTAAAACTTAAATACATTAAAACTTAATTAGATCTTTAAAACTTAAATACATTAAAACTTAATTAGATCTTTAAAACTTCACCAAATGGAAGTAGTTCTATATAAAGAGCAAATTACAAGTTCAAGTTCATATTACCTATTAAAAAGGATTTATCACGAGTTTTTCGAAGTCGGATTACTAAGAAGAATTGCTTACGAACACATTTTCAAAATATAAATCGGGTGGAAAGATGGATGAGAACTCTAGGAATTGAAAAGCTTTAAAACTCTTGCAAATTATTGTAGTCATATATTCCTGAGTCCAAAATTGGCGGGGGCAAATCCCAGGATACTTCGAGAATAATCTAGAAAAAATGGAAAGAGGGATGGCAACCGCCTCAATAAGGGGCTCTCTCATTATACTTCAATTAATGTTACGATTATTCTTATTTTATTATTCATTTATTTGCTTTATTGCCAAGACCTACTTTGAGGAAATTAACTGAAACAGAAAACCACAGAAGAACGTGTCGGTCATAATTGTAAAATTAAGATGGTAGACAAAGCATAATTGTAAAACTAAAATGGTCCATCATTTCATCTTAACTATGAATTAAGATGTTATTTCGCACATACGAAAATTAAATGATCGGTTGAAAATCGCAATCAAATAGTGTATGCATACGAGAGTGTCGAACATACATCATAATGTTTCATAATCGAGCAAATGCAATAGGCTTTGCTCATCGATATCAAATTATAATATGATAAACCACAATTATTGAAAATATAATTTGGAGACAAGTTGGTATTTTTAGTTCAACTTCGGTTCCAAGTTATAATAGGATTAGCATGTATTGTGGTTGTGACCTCTCAAAAGAATTATGCACCATAAATTATGTATCACAAAGATTACTTCGAAGAGCTTGTTCAACAAGACATAAAAGACATAATTTAGAAGAAAAATTAAAAAATATCGACCGCAAGTTTGATATAGATAAAAAGACACAAGAATTTCATTGCTTACTTTCCATCTCCTACATGCTTTTATCGGAGGCTTTCATTTATCTCAAATGTGCACAAAAACTTTACATTCATTTGTGTATGAATTAATGAACCAAGAGATTAGTTCGTCACCAACAACACAACAAGTTCAACAAACAAAGATTCAAATTACTTCATGTCCTTTTTTTTCCAAGTATGCTAATATAAAAGATGCAATTTTTTAATTCCAACTTGTAAAAAGACAGACAAATCAAACATCTATATATTTCTTATATAAAGGAAGAAGATGGAGATTATTTTGGCATTTCAACAAACACCTAGTATTCAAGATCTTAAAGCCCAATTCAGTTTCGGCTTATTGTCTTCAAGAAATCGCTCACTACAAATAGTCAAACATATATGTATCCTATGAATTCTAATAACCATACAATGAAAGAGGGGTTGATCATATTAGCTTCCAATGTATTGTTTCAAAAACCATGAATCAAATCGAACCATATAGATCAGATGAAAGATGGCTTTTTGTGTTAAATTCAACATTGAATCAAGGGTGGATTAGACCCAAATTTCTTTCAAAAATCATGAATCAAATTGAACCATATATATAGACCAGATGATTAACTCACTTTGAATCGAACCTCTCCCGAAAAAAAAAAAAAAAAAAAGAATTGGAGAAGAAAGGTGGATTAACTCACATTTATTGAATCGAATAGCAAAGGAAAGCAACGAATGAGTCGATGAAGGAAAAGCGAGAACGAATAATTTGAAGAGGAAGGAAAGTCGTTGATCAGTTGAGTTGTTGATCGATTTGAAGAGGTAGGAGAGTCGTTAAGTTGTTGATCGATTTGAAGAGGCGAGTGTTTCAAGACGCGTTGAAGAAGTAGCGTATATAGATAGATATATATGATAGATATATAGTTGCTTTTATATATATGATAGATATATATGGGGAAAGAAGTAAATATGATAGATATATATGGGCAAAGAAGTAAATTTCATTACCACTCAAAAATGTGTTATTCGCGCTTTTATATATACTAGTTTTAGGACGTGCTAAGACGATTCGATTGACCCGCCGCTTCGCATGGGAATTAATTTTTAAGAATTTATTAATAAAATTCAAAATTGTAAATAAATTTAAAAATTAGAAATACAAGTACCTTTTTTAGCTTATCAATATTCTCTAATGTGATTGAGATAATATGTGAATGAAAAAACAAGTTAGTCATGTTAGGACATTACTTCCTCAAAAAAAAAAAAAAAAAAGAAAAAAAAAAAAACACAAGTGGTTTGACCCATCAATTTGTGAACACTTGCTTGTGGAGATTTCGTAGAATTGTATATAAAGTTCTATCTTTACCTCAAACTCTATAGATATAAATGATAACTTTGAAATTATGAATGTAAATAATTGAATTAATTGGGATTAAAGCTTTATACACCTTTTTTTCACATGATTAATCGAATTTTTTTCATTCAAATTTCTTCCGGGTTTTGGGTTTGTTCCCTCCCCCAACACCTTCTTCAAACCACCTTCTTCTTCAACCCCACCTTCTTCTTCTCCCTCTCGGATTCTCTCTTCTTCACTGTTTTATATATATATAACTGAACCTCCTCCTTTCTTCATCACACAATCAACAACCAACCACAACAACCCCTCCCAATTCCAATTTCAAATTCATAGACAAAACCAATCCCACAATCACTAAAATCAAAAATTGAAATATTATCTCACCTTCAACTGTTCTTCAACAACGCCACCAACACTCACGGCTCTCCTTGAATTTGATCTCCAACCGATATATATATATATATATATATATATATATATATATATATATATATATATATATATATATATATATATATATATATATGAGGAAGAACAATGAGGGTTTGGGTGAGAATGATGAAGACGATGGCTAGTGGTATGCACCCCTTAAAACGTATCAAATGGTAGCATACAATTCAAGCTTTCAACAGATACAATGTTCATATAAACAAATTTGCCCCAGAAACAAGTGCACACTCCAATTGAGAAGTCTCCTCAATTTATCACCTCTCCTCTCCGTATCTTGATGTGTATTGGATTGATGAGAAGGAGTTCGTCAGGAACATGAGCGAGTGATCGATTGAAGACTGAGAAAAAGAGAAAATCGTGTATTGGATTGATGAGAAGGAGTTCGGGATTGATTTGGAGATAAAAAAAATAACGTGTGGTGGATTGATAAGGAGTTAGAGTTTGATTTGGAGACAAAAGAAAATGTTGATTTGGAGATGAAAAAAAAAAAAAAAGAAATATGGGCAAATAGGTAAATTTCATTACCACTCAAAGATTTGTGATTCGTGCTTTTATATATATGATAGATATATATATATATATATATATATATATATATATATATATATATATATATGATAGATATATATATGAATGTGAAAGTTTCTCTTCACGTTAGGCCTGTTTATGGGCCTGGGTACCCCCGGCCCATCTTAATTACATATATGGGGTTGGGCAAATTAGTGAAGTCGAGCCCAACTGACTTGGTCCAAGTACTAATATTTTTTAGCTTTTAAAATACTTTTTGACATCTAAAGTATAAAAATGTATTTATTATGTAAATAATAATAATAAATAAATTATTTATTTATTTGTAAATAAACTTAAAAAATATAAATCGAGAAGCTTTTTGAATAGTCTTAGGCAAGAGCTTTTAATTAGCTAGGCCCCTGCTCCAACTTTGTCACCCAAGTAGCTAGTATACCAAAGAATAGAACTATTTCATTGAAGTGAAAAAATCAAGATTACTTGAACTTTGATGAATCCTTTCTTCCAACAAAAGAAGATGAAAAATGCTACGAGTACTTTGTGAACTCACTTACTGACCACACTCGCACATGACATGTACATGTTTTGTATTCCACCTCAATCGGATAAACAATTTTTTGAAGTTTGAAACTAAGTCTTCTAATGACCATGTTACATATGCGCCACGAAACTTGTAAGATCTTATCCTGAAAATGTGCCACATAAGTGAATGTGGTGGGTAAGTGTATTCACCATGGTACGCGTAGCATTCATTATACAATGAAGATTATATATATGTAAATAGGGGTGTACAGGAAATTAGCAGATCCGCGGATTGGTTCAATCTAGTCCGTTTAGCTCTAATTGATTCGTAATTTGAGTTTGTTAAATTGACTGGATTGCAAAAGTTGTAATCCGCACAAATTGGATAAGCTAGATTGCGGATTGCACACCTTAATCCACTTATCCAATCGGGTATATATTAACCTTTATATATTACATTATACATATATAATCTCAAAAATCCTGAACTATATATATTTAGATGACGTAAGTTATTTTATGCCACTAGTTCATCTAATATTTATTCGTATGCACTTGAAAATTTAAAATTATTATCTACCAAAAAATCTAAAATTCTCGCGATTTAAGTTTAATTCTTTTCATATTCAAGTACACATTTAAGTAAACCTAAAAAAAGTACATATTTAAGTTATTTAATTAGTCGAATAAATATAGAAAATGTTAAGACTAATATATTTGATTAAAATTCAGTATTCAACATTTTTTTTACTAATCATAACTTTATTTATTACTTATTGGGATTTGCCAAAGTTTTAATTTAAAATATTTTTTAGAGAAGTTTTAATTTAAAAAAATTAATTTCATAGTTTTATAAATATTAATCTTATAATTGTCAATCTGCATTACTTGATCCATGTTCATTGCATTTAGTAAATTGAATCAAGTTGGATTAGAGAAATATATGGACCAAATTGAATTGACATTTCTTAATCTATGATAGTTGAATTGGATTATGAATTGACCTAATTGAATTGGATCCAATCTTTATGCACACACTTACTCCAACTATCACTTATCATATATATTTCAATGGAGATGTTTCATACGATGTGACTTGTTTCTTTTAAAAAATTGATTTGCATATGTGGTCTCTTGTGATGAAATCGTCGAGTCTCCTTTATTATTAATTTGTTATACAAGTTTGAGGGGTAGTATAATAAGTTGATTTATAAGAACAATTGGTAAGTTTGGAGTGATTTGACACTCTAGCAGCTTAAGAGGATATCTTGAGTTATTTGAGACTCCATGAACGTGATCAAGAAACCACCTATGGAATAGCTTTACCCCTTAATATTAAGTCGACTTTCGAGCTTGAAGTAGTCGATTAAGTTCGGATACTGAGATGCTCTAAACAAAAAAAAGTTGATTTGTTATTAAAAAAAAAGAAAAAAGAAAAACAAAACATAACCTCTCACAACACCCTTTAATAACATCGAGTCACACTATAAAGGCTTCTCAACTATATATGCATAAGGGCAACCCAACAATTTAATTTTTTGTTAAACCCTCTTCGAAAATGACTTTTATGCGCTTTATTAAAATATATACGTTGATTTGACCTTATATACAACTAGAGTGCATTTAGCATGTCTCAAAACATCATAAGATCACAACTCCATGACGAAATGTGTCTTTTTTTTTTTGGTTTTTATAAATCTACTTGAACTCAGGGTCGTTTTTAAATTTTTTACAAATATTTAAGAGGTATCGAAAGAATTTAATAAGTAGTTGTGTTTGCTTCATTAATTGTTTGAACACGACTTTAAATTTTTTTTTTTTTAAAAATCCAAATATAGCACTACTCCATTGGTTTTAGTCAAAAAATTGCCCTCCTATTATTAATTGTTGGGCCCACATGTGTGATGGAGGCAGCTGAGCTGGTAAATGGGCTTTGTTGATTTCCCAACACCCTGAAATATAGGATCTAGACCTTTAAAAATTGTACCTGAAACACCGCATCCCCGAAAGCAAGGTTTATACCTTAATCAACCCAAATCAAAAATTGCACTACTCTATTGCTTCATTTGATTTGCCGTGCCGTCACAACTACTCTTCACTTTGTCACAGAAAAAGAGAATTAATGAAATTAACATGTGTACACTATAAGGCAAAGCCTTTATGTCTAGTACAATGAGATGGATCAGTAAGTGTGTGAGAGCGCGCGTGTGGGAGTGTGTATTTGTTTGTACATTTCAAAAGGAAAGGACTTCACTAAAAAGAAAAAGAACGGAAAATTTATTGAATCTGATCACAAGAGCTAGTTAATTAAGGACAGCACTGAAAATTCGAAAAATTGAATCATACAATAAGTTGTATACATATATAACAGCCGTTCAAATGAAATTCATTAATGCTAGCTACCTCACCTCATGATATTTTAAGACCATCGATCGATTATATATCACAATATATGTATAGCACTTGAAAAGCATGCCTTCATGCATGTACTAGGAGTAAAAATTGACAAGTATGTACTAACTCATCAATTGCTTTCGTTAATGGTGCAACGGGTTTGGACCCGTCGGGACTAACCGCTTCTCGACACCATAACGCAAGTCAATCTCTCTTCCGTCCACCGCCTGTGGTGGCAAATGGTGATGGTGGTGGTGGTGGTGGTGACGAAATGGAGAGAAATCAAATTCACTTGCTAATAAAGCCTTTCTACCAATCAAAGTTTGATGATGATGAGAAATATGAAGAGGGTGGTGGATGTTATTGGATCTCAAGCTACACACATGAAATAAAAGAAAATATAGAGACAAACAAAGAAGAATAATCAACAAATGTGAGATCTTGATCATCAAATTAGCCATGAACAATATTGAAGAGGAGGAGTAGAAGAAGAAGAGGAAGCATGGAGTGATGAGAGAGACATAAGAGGAGAGTCTATGTTGATGACAACTTGAATTTGTTGGAGTTTCAAAACAAACATAAGAAATGTGAATAACTTAAGATAGAGCAAGTGTATAACATATACTAGTTCATTAATTTTATAGATTAATTTTATATATGTTTGTGTGTTGTGGGATTGCTTAGATGTAACTCTCATGTATTAAGGTAATTTATTAATGAATGGGAATTGAAGGGGGAGGTTATTGGTGCTGTTGATGCGGAGAGGGGAACATATAGGTCGACCACTTCCCAATGAACATACCTTAGCGTTCAAGGAACAAATAGCTCTATCATTAATATATCTCTCTATATGTCAAACCTTGCCTTTGAAATTTATGATTTTTACATCATTTTAATTATGACCCTTTTGAAACTATACATCTTTTTCATGAAATCATGGCCCAAAATGTTCTCTTATAGTATCTTCTTTGTCTGCTGTCCCACATTATTGAATGTGAAATATGAGTAGCTATCTGAAAAAGTGACATGCAGTAATATTTATCATCATCATATCAGTTTATGCACTCACTGCTTTAAATATATACCCCTCCATCCATTTATATAAGTCGTTTTAGACCAATTTTACTTAATTTTAAAAATTACAAGTCATTTAATTTGCTCTTTTCACACTTTAAATACTCATTTCACCCCTCTTTTCACAACCAATGTTTGATGCCCTTAAATGCATTTCCTTCTTTGTTAAAGGGTGAAAATGAAAAGTAAAAACAACATTAAAATTACTTTAATTAGTGCGGTAAAGCCCAAAATGACATATATAAATGGATGGAGGGAGTAATATACACTTGTGCTTTATAATTAATAGTTTCGATACCAATCAAATATAATGGTTCCATTAAGTGGTTCAAGATATGTGGCGGCCCCAAATCCCGAGGTCGCCACATGGAGTGTCGCGGCCCCGCAGTCCTGTCAGATCATTGACCCATTGGGTCCCATACGCCACTAGCGTCCTTTGCTACATCACGACTACTCGATATGCGTGTTAACTCATTTCGTTAATCAGTTTGGTTAGACAGTTGAATCACTTTTAGCATTAAAACAACGGAAGTCTTAAATTTAAAGCAAGTAAAACAATTAAATTTATCATCATATAAAGCATCATTTATAAGAGCAACTCCTATTGTGGAAAACCCGGGAAAGTACTCTGTATATAGGCGATAATACTAAGCAGTAATATATGCAAGTACAGTGTCTATCTAGTCTCTCAGTACCCAAAAGTAAAGCAAAATATCAAAATAACACATATTAGTGGTCCTCGACCGCGGGCAATCAGATGAAGCCGCCAAGAATCCCCTTGCCCTTACTAGTACTGGGATCTGCACTCGACCATCACAAAAAGCCAGATGGAGAGTACAGTTAATTAGATTCCAAACGAAGTACACCGAGTATTTATAAGAAAATAAATAAATATCAATAATCATGTTAAATAATCATGTGGGAACTAAACAGACAACTGTGCTACGATCATCACATGAATAAATAACACGAGAGAAACAAAGTGTGTACTCGTCTGGTCGGACTAAAATCGTACTTCGGACCCAAGATCCTTTCGGTGGGTGCCCCCACTTCCTTTCACCTGATTCCTCGCTGTACGTATCCGACACGTACACCCTTAATGTAACTCGGGTTGCAATTCACCGAGTGCCTGATCACACGTGCTACAACTTAGTGTGTCATAAATACATTACGAATATCAGGTAGGAGTAACTCGACCACCAACCCAAATATATCACGGAATAGAGTACAATAACAAGGAATAGGAAATCGACGATGGAAAAGTAAACCCTAAGTGACTTTCAGATGGATTCTTATGTACCTCAAAAACGCACTCCGAAGTCCCGCTCACGTCTCGAGATACGCTCGACTCCCGGCTATAGTCTCCTAAGTTCCTGGTGTCCAATTAAACTATTTTAACTAGTTTAGAGTCAAATTAAGTGAATTTATAATGCGTGGCAAAAAATATGAAAATTTTATTCCAGAAAGTTTGGTTAGACACACTTTTCGAGTTATACCGGGGTGTCAAACGCCCGAAAATTCTCGAATTCTATTTTTCTACCTTTTTCTCATTTTTTTATATTTTCTTGATTTTTTTGGATTTTTCCATAATTTTCTACCTATTTTTCTTATTTTTTATGTAATGTATTTAATTTAAAACTATTTTTAAATTAATTTTCAATATTATATTATTTAAATAAATGAATGGGTCCCGGACCGGCGGTTTGACCGGTCCAACCGGGTCGGCCCGACCAGTCCCGGCCGGCCTGGTCTAGGGGTTGTAAGCACGCACGCACGTGAGTGCACCCCTCCCTCCTCCTCCCCTCCCCTCCCCTCCTCCCCATCTTCTTCTTCACATAGACATTTCAATGTCTCTCGTTTTTCTGTCTTTTTTTCTTTTACAAATCAACCAACAACAATAACAACTTCAACATACTTCAACAACACCCTTAAAAATCAAGTTTTCTCCAACATTTAACCACAATCTACTATCACCATTAAAACATCATTCAAGCTTCATTTTAAAGGAGAAATTGAAAGAAAGTAAAGATGCTCACCTTGATCACTTGCTTGCTTGATCAAATCACCTCCGAATACTCCAAGGATCTCATAAAATCTTACACACTTAATGGTTTCTATCAATCCTTCAACAATTTCTCTCCATTTGATGCACACTCTTTTTTTTGTTTATGTGTTGAAGAGAGTAGAGAGGAAACGTGGGGAAGAGAAGAAATGAGTGGAAATCCTCATTTTAGGGGTATTAGGTGGTATAGGTGGCATGCCATTATTTGTCCTTATTAGACACTAAATTTTTAGTCTTGTTCAATAACCTACGGTCACCCGGTGTCCCGCACCTCGACACGCATAATGAGGCGCGTCATAATTGCCAATTTCGATCAATTGGCCTAGAATGTGGGTTTATAATTTGTATTTTGTCACATATAATTAATTCGATTAATCAAATTATTTTTTCGACCTAACGTACCTACATTTCGCTCGCTCAGTACCCGTATTGACACGTTTCTCGAGGCGAACACCCGTTACACTATCTCGCTCGATTCAATGATATAAATACACACATGCGATGCTAGGTAAAATAATTTGATATACGACATCCCAAATAGGCAAACAATCATGCAAAATCATTATTTACCTAGTCAGGTGTGCCCTGACTTATCTGCGGCATCCATGCGGATCTGAGCTGGCGTCCAAGTATGAAAATAATCAATAATAACGACGTAAATAAAACTTGGGCCGTTACAACTCTTCCCAACTAGAAAAGAAATTTCGTCCTGAAATGTTAAATAATTTGAAGTTTCGTACCATGAAATAGTTGAGGGTAACGTTCTTGCATAGTGGACTCGAGCTCCCAAGTGAGTCCATATGTTCCATGATGCTGCCAACAAACCAACACCTTAGGGATCTCCCTGTTCCTAAAAGTCTGAATTGCGCAATCCACAATTGCTTTCGCTCGCTCCTCATATGTTGCATCAGGCCGAACCTCGATTTGTCTCAAGTCATCCATCGGTCTCGGCCATGACCTAGCCAGTCTCAACATCGATATATGAAACGTAGGATGAACCCCAGCTAACTCTGCTGGTAAGTCCAATATGTAAGCCACACTGCCAACTCGTGCTGCGACTGTGAACAGTCCTATATATCTCGACGCCAGTTTCCCTTTAATCCCAAATCTCTACTGGCCCTTCCAAGGGGAAACCTTTAAATAAACCATGTCGTCATCTTCATAGCTCAGAACCTTGTGATACTTATCCACATATTTCTTCTGTCTGTCATGTGCCGCTCGAAGTCTCTATCGAATCTGCCTAATATTCTATGTGTGATCAACAATTATCTCTGGCCCAATCGCCGCTGTATCCTCAGGCGCTGCCCAACATGCAGGTGATCTGTAGGGCCTGCCATACAGCGCCTCAAACGGAGGCATCCCGATACTCGCCTGACAGATGTTATTGTAAGCAAACTCACACAGCGGTAAATAATCCTCCCACGAACCTCCAAACTGCAAAATACAAGCCCTGAGCATATCCTCTAGAATCAGTATCAGTATCTCAGACCGTCCGTCTGTCTGAGGATGGTAAGCTGTACTAAATTACAACTTGGTGCCAAACTGTTCCTGCATCGCCTCCTATGATTTCGAAGTCAACCTAGGATCTCGGTCAGATACAATAGAGACTAGCACCCCATGCAATCTAACGATCTCCCTCTCGAAGATAATGCTCAGCTGTGGGAACGAATATCTCATAGAAATAGGAATAAAATGCGCTGATTTCGTTAGTCTGTCAATCACAACCCAAACCGCATCGTGTCTCCTCGTAGTCTATAGTAACCCACTGACAAAATCCATAGTGACGTGCTCTCATTTCCACTGTGGAATTGGTAGTGGCTGTAGTAAGCTGCCTGGTCTCCTATGCTCAGCCTTAACTTGTTGGCAGATATGAAAACTTCTGGCGTACTCGCCAGCGTCAGCCTTCATCCCTAGCCACCAGAACAATCGCCTCAAATCATGATACATTTAGGTCCGAGCAGGATGAACTGTGTAGCGAGACATGTGTGCGTCTTCCAAAATTTTGCCCCGTGTCTCTGGAACTACAAGTATCCATAACCTCTCTCGGTGTCTCAAACACTGATTCGTCGACTCTACCCAATCCGTATCTGTACACTTCGGATCCCGAGCCATACCACTGAACCGCTTATAGAGCCCATCAGTCATCTGACGGCAACTCGCTCAATAGATACAGTCGGAACTCTCATCTGACAACAAATGTACGGCTCAGTCGTAGTAAAAACATCGATCATGCGCATAACTGACGCCGCCTGTAATAAGCCATGCTCGTGTGTCATATGTCGCACTACAATGTGACTGTCAATACCACTCATGCTCAATGCGTCAGCTACAACTTTCGCTTTCCATTGGTGATACTCAATAGCGAAGTCGTAGTCCTTCAGTAACTCGAGCCATATCCTCTGACGCATGTTCAGATCTCTGAGTGAAAAGGTATCTCAGACTCTGATGATCAGTATAGAGTACGAACCACTCTCCGTAGAGATAATGCCTCAAAGTCTTCAGTGTAAAAAATAATGCCGCAAGCTCTAAGTCATGCACTGGATAGTTTACCTCGTGAGGTCTCAATCGTCGACACAAGTAAGCTACTGGTCTACCCTCCTGCATCAAAACGCATCCGAGTCCAATGCCCGATGCATCCGTATACACTAACAAGCTCTTGCCCGGCTTTGGCAATGTCAACATTGGTGCATAAGTCAATCTCCTCTTTAACTCCTAGAAAGCTTGCTCACACTCCTCTGACCAATCAAATCTAACATCCTTCTTGTTCATCTTAGTCATCTGTCTTAATCGAGGAAAAGTCTTGTACGAATCACGGTAGAACCCCGCTAGTCCCAAGAAACTTCGAATGTCGAAATGACTCGGGTGTCCTCCAGTCAATAATCGCCCCAATCTCCTCTGAATCCACAGAGATACCCTGATCGCTAATGACATGTCCCAGAAATCTTACTACACTCAGCCAAAAATCACACTTACTGAATTTTGCGTACAGCATATGCTCTCTTAGTGTCGTCAAAACCGCTCTGAGATGACTCGGGTGCTCCTCACGAGTCCTACTGTAAATCAAGATGTCATTAATAAAGATGATGACATATCCGTCCAAGTATGGTCTCGAGACCTTGTGCATCAAGTCCATGAAGATCGTTGGGCATTAGTCAGCCCAAAAGACATGACTGCTCAAACAACTAATATCTTGTACTGAAAGGGTCTTCTTGATGTCCTTTTCTCGAATCCTCAACTAATGATAGCCTGAACGCATATCAATCTTCGAGAAGAACTTGGCGCTAGTCAAATGATCGAAAAGATCGTCGGTCCTTGGGAGTGGGTAACGATTCTTAACTGTCACCTGATTCAACTTCCTGTAGTCTATGCACATCCTCATTGAACCATCCTTCTTCTTCACAAATAACACTGGAGCTCCCCAAGGCGACATGTTAAGGTGAATGAAACCCTTCTCTAGTAAGTCTTCCAATTGCCTCCTGACCTCTTCGTGCTCTGACAGTGACATCCAGTAAGGTCTGCTAGCAATCGATTGAGTCTCTGGTATCAGCTCAATGATGAACTCAATCGCTCGTGGCGGTGGAAATCCTGGTAAATCATCTGGAAATACATCGACAAAGTCTCAGACTACCGGAACATCCTCAATCATGACTTCAGTCCTAGCCTCCGGCTCGACTATCGCTGCAAATGCCTCCATCTCCTGAGCCGTAGCTAGTCGACCTCTAAGTAATGGGTAGTGCGGTCGCGACTCCGGTAAACGTGAACTCTGGAATCCCCGGAACTCGAAATGTGATGGTCTTCTGGAAGCAATCCAGTTGTGCATGATATGCCGCCAACCAGTCCATCCCTAAAAGTGCGTCAAACTCGAGGTACTCTAGAACTCGTAAGTCTATCGGTAACTGATGCCCTTCTACCTCTATCGTGCAGTCTCGACATATTCGGTTAGGGTATATCTTATCCCCAACAACCGTACTGAGGACAAAGGGTGTGTGTAGCGTTTGTGATGCTAACCCTAACTCTCCTACCATGCGTCCAGCAATAAATGATAATGTACTATCAGAATCTATCATTACATGCATCGGTGTACCCATAATAAATAACGTACCATCGATGAGCTGTCTGGTCGCATCTCGATCTGGCTGCGTGACTGCATGTGCTCTCTCCCTAGCCTCGACCCCCGTGTGCTCCTGTAATGTCGGTGGTGCCCGAAGTCGCTTTCGTGTGCCCTTTCCGACCATAACAATGACATCGACGTTTCTTCTGCCTGTCTCCGAATCTCTAACCCTGACCCTGGTCTCTCTGACCGACGACCTACTTGATCCCTATCCTGACGGTATTACTTTGGTTGATGTCACTGCTGCTCAGTGGGTGCAGGTGCTAAGGCGTGCGTCTGACGCCTATCCTCGTACTGGAACTGGTTGTCCTTGTTATCAACCCTATGATCCCTATCTCATCAATCGCTCGGCGACTCTCGTCGTTCGATCTCTCTGTATCTTCGATCTCCGATCTGACCGAGAACGCTGACCCGCCTGTACCGCAGTACTTGTCTTACGCGTGCCCTATCTCTTAATGATCAAGGTCTCATAAGATAATGCTCGATCGTACACCTCCTGAAGAGTGGTAGCACCCGTCGAGACTATCGCGTCAACAATCCGCTCAATAACACCAAGTACAAAATAGAAAATCTGAAGCATCTCTGTGCCCGCAACATCCATCGAGAACAGTAATAGGTATCGGTACCGCTCCATGTACTGCATTAATGATCGGTTACCCTGTCGTAGGGCCAGAAAATCCTCCCTCAACCACAACCTCACCTGCATGGGAAATGAACACGTCATAGAACAACTCTCGAAACTCCGCCCATGTCGTTAGCTCCGGGTGGATATCCAGATAAGTCATCCACCAAACCGGTGCATGACCTCTCGGACACGCTCGGATAAACATGCTTGTATGGTGTCGTCGTTCCGCATCGCTTATGGAAACGCGATGCGAAACTATCCACTTCCCTATCGCCTCGTGGTCTCCATCTTCGTAGACGTATCCCACCGAGACTTCATAAACTCTATGACAAGCTTCGCCTCCGGGTCAAGACAAATACGGAAGTAGCAACAACTATAGTAGGTGTCACGCTCGCTCGCAGTCATAGGTAGGGGCGTAAGAGTCGAAGTCTCTAATGGTATCACAATCGCTAGCGAGACTCCCTCAGCCCGTGTCTCTGAAAGTGATGTATTAATAGGCATATGTGGTGTAGTCGGGGCAACGACTGTCTGTATTGTAGGTGCGATAAGAACTGTGGGAGCTAGTGTCATTGTTCAGTAGCTACTGTCGCGCCGATCCCTAAGAATCGGAGGGTCTTCGTAAACTGGGCATCGTGGGCGGCGAGTCGATTCTCTATGCTCGAGTCAATACGGTAGTAGTAGTAGTGTCCCTAGTAGGATCACTAGTCTGTCCTATCTCAGGGTGTGTCGAGGTTTGTCCGTTCATCGTGATTTGTATCGAAAAGCGTGTGTCGGATCAGCTTCGGTATATATATATGTGTTAATATATCATTTACAATAAAACATAACACGAATATAAACCCTAAGTCTACCAGCCTCACCATCACTTCCCAACTAGAGTTCTAAGGCAAGTACATCGGGTTTCAACAACTAATAATTTTTTTAAGTCTTATGCTCTTTCAGTTAATTTCTTGAGGTTCCTAGAACTCTCACTCTGATACCACCTGTGGCGGCCCCAAATACCGAGGTCGCCACGTGGAGTGTCGCGCCTCGCAGTCCTGTCAGAACATTGACCCACTAGGTCCTACGCGCCACTAACGTCCTTTGCTACATCACGACTACTCGATATGCGTGTTAACTCATTTTATTAATTATTTTACTTAAACTAGTTGAATCACTCTTAGCATTAAAACAGCGGAAGTCTTAAAATTTAAGCAAGTAAAACAATTAAATTCATCATCACATAAAGCATCATTTATAAGAGCAACTCATATTGTGGAAAACTCGGGAAAGTACTCTGTATATAGGCGACAATACTAAGCAGTAATATATGCAAGTACAGTGTCTATCTAGTCTCTCAGTACCCAAAAGTAAAGCAAAATATCAAAATAACACATATTAGTGGGTCCTCGACCATGGCAATCGAGATGAAACCGCCAAGAATCCCCTTGCCCTTACTAGTACTGGGATTTGCACTCGACCATCACAAAAAGCCAGATGAAGAGTACAGTTAATTAGATTCCAAACGAAGTACACCGAGCATTTATAAGAAAATAAATAAATATCAATAATCATGTTAAATAATCATGTGGAAACTAAACAGACAACTGTGGTACGATCATCACATGAATAAATAACACGAGTGAAACAAAGTGTGTACTCGTCCTGGTCAGACTAAACTGTACTTCGGACCCCCAAGATCCTTTCGGTGGGTGCCCCTACTTCCTTTCACCTGATTCCTCGCTATACGTATCCGACACGTACACCCTTAATGCAACTCGGGTTGCAATTCACCGAGTGCCTGATCACACGTGCTACAACTTAGTGTGTCATAAATACACTACGAATATCAGGTAGGAGTAACTCGACCACCAACCCAAATGTATCACGAAATAGAGTACAATAACAAGGAATAAGAAATCAACGATGGAAAAGTAAACCCTCAGTGACTTTCAGATGAATTCTTACATACCTCAAAAACGCACTCCGAAGTCCCGCTCACGTCTCGAGATACGCGTCCGACTCCCGACTATAGTCTCCTAAGTTCCTGGTGTCCAATTAAACTATTTTAACTAGTTTATAGTCAAATTATGTGAATTTATAATGTGTAGCCATAAATATGAAAATTTTATTCCAAAAAGTTTGGTTTGACACACTTTTCGAGCTATGCCGGGGTGTCAAACGCTCGAAAAATTCTCGAATAATATTTTTCTATCTTTTTCTCATTTTTATATTTTTCCTGATTTTTCTGGATTTTTCCATAATTTTCTACCTATTTTTCCTATTTTTTGTAATTTATTTAATTTAAAACTATTTTTAAATTAATTTTTAATATTATATTATTTAAATAAATGGGTAGGTCCCTGGACCGGGTTTGAGCTGGTCTAGCTGGGTCGTCCTGACCGGTCCTGGGGTTACACGCACGTGCTTGCATCCCTCCCCTCCCCATCTTCTTCTTCACAGAGACGTTTCAACGTCTCTGTAAACGTCTCTGTTTTTCTGTCTTTTTTTTTCTTTTATAAATCAACCAACAACAATAACAACTTCGACAATACCATTAATATCAAGTTTTCTCCAACATTTAACCACAATCTACTATCACCATTTAAACATCATTCAATCTTCATTTTAATGGAGAAATTGAAAGAAAGTAAAGATGCTCACCATGATCTCTTGCTTGTTTGATCAAATCACCTCCGAATACTCCAAGGATCTCATAAAATCTTACACACTCAATGGTTTCTATCAATCCTTCAACAATTTCTCTCCATTTGATGCACACTCTTTTTTTTGTTTATGTGTACATAGGATACGTGGGGAAGAGAAGAAATGAGTGGAAATCCTCATTTTAGGGGTATTAGGTGGTATAGGTGGCATGCCCTTATTTGTCCTTATTAGACACCAAATCTTTAGTCTTGTTCAATTACCTACGGTCACCCGGTGTCCCGCACCTCGGCACGCGTAACGAGGTACGCCATAATCGTCAATTTCAATCAATTGGCCTAGACTGTGGGTTTATAATTTGTATTTTGTCACATTTAATTAATTTGATTAATCAAATTATTTTTCCGACCTAACGTACCTACATTTCGCTCGCTCAGTACCCGTATTGACACGTTTCTCGAGGTGAACACCCGTTACATTATCTCGCTCGATTCAATGATATAAATACACACATTCGATGCTAGGTAAAATAATTTGATATACGAAATCGCAAATAGGTAAACAATCATGCAAAATCACTATTTACCTAGTCAGGTGTGCCCTCACCTATCTGCGATATCCACGCGGATCTGAGCTGGCGTCCAAGTCTGAAAATAATAAATAATAATGACGTAATTAAAATTTGGGCCGTTACAGTATATATGACGTCGTCGCTCTTAAATGAAGTTGAAGGAATTTTGACTTGATTAATACTATTAAGAAAAAAACTTCAAAAATCTAACATCCTATATTGATGTAGGACTTTAGAGTAACACTACATCGTGTTTTTGAAATAACGTTTTTGAAATAACGTGTTTTCGAAACACGATTTTCTTGTTGAGAAGTAAGGCGTGTTCTAAAAACACAATTTCTTTGCATCAACTTTTACATTAAGGTCGTGTTTTTAAAACACACTTTTCAAACAAATGTGAAGTTGAGAACGCCACATCACCTTTATGCCTCGTTTGGTTCTTTTTTGCTAACTTACAGTGTTAGTTGGAAATTAACTCTTTCGAGTTAACTCCTTGAAGTTAATATTTTCATGTTTGGTACAACTTTAAACTTGTAGGGAAGTTTCAAATTTTTAAATAATAAAAATATTAATTGACATAAATAGCCTTCAAACAAGAGAGATATGGGTAATAAATGAGTCATTAATGAGAGGTAATTGTGTCCACAACTCTTAGGAGATAACTCCCTGGGGGAGAGATATATCACATCCTAAGGCGTAAGTTGGGAGATAACTTGCAGGCAAGTAGGCCAACCGAACAAAATTAGTTCACAACTCCTAGTAAGTTATCTCCCGGGAGATAACTCCACCTCAAACCAAACAAGGCCTTGGATGTTAGATTGTAAAATATTTTTAGAAAGGTGTTAGATTTTGAAATTTTTTTGTTAATAGCGTTAATCAAGTCAAAAATCCTAAAGTTGAAGGTTCAAGTTTTTTTATATGCGAGTTCGGAGGTGCGCATGAAACATATATAGGTTTTTTAGTAAAAAAATAATAACAAAAACTAATTTTTAGATTGATTGATTAATGATAATGTGTGTGTGTGTATATATATATATATATATATATATAATAGAGAGTGATAATTTTGTGTGTTTCCTATAATTATGTATTTTTAGACTACGTAGTACCTAGTTCGTACTATTCTAGTTATTAACTACTGTAATATAGTGTACACAACAAATTAAGAGGGGCTTTGAACAGGATGGTTTTTATGGGAGTAATTAATGTACATTTTGACAATCATTCTAAGCGACACTTAGTCACGTGGGAAGCCTCTAATTATTTCAAGTTCACCAAGTACAACACAACTTAATTCACATCTATGGTCAACTAGTTATTGTCATTGGAGATTTTATTGATTTGATCATGAAATTAGTGTTGTAGGCGTGAGTTGTCAAAAAATGAAAGTTACCGCATTTTAATCCTCTAATGACTTGCGTGCATGTTCATGCATGTTTGACTCACGATTTGAGATCAAAAATATTAATTTAATAAGGTGAGTACTTATTAATTTATAGCTATATCTAAATATTTGTTGCATAATTTATAGCTACTTGGCAATTAATGGCGGGGCTAGAAAATCAACTCGAGGAAAAAAATATTACTAAAAAATGAGGGGAGCCAACCTTTAGGGAGTAAGAGGTGAAGGAGCGATAATTATATATACAAGTGTATATTAGGCATAAGGACATAATTATGGTATTTTCATTCGCCATACATATTCATTGCAACCAAAGTAGCATTTCACTTGAAACTATAGCAAAGTGTATATATATATACACACACATGTAGCATCCTTCAGAGTAGACTCAAGAATATGGCTAGGAAGATGAATTGCTACGTTAGGCTTAGTTGGTTTGGCAAGACACCCATTATTAACTTTAATAACTTGATTAATAAATAAATCAAGTTATTAAATCCAATTAGTTGGTTTGGCAAGACACCCATTTATCCAAAAAAAAAAGATTGTTGCTTTACTGAGATGTAAGGCTAATTAAGCTGTCTTGTCTGGTAGACCTAGTGTCGGTGTTCCTTTTTGAGAAAAAGAATGAATATATAGTAACTTAAATAACTTGATTAATAAATAAATCCAATTAATAAATATTTTTGTTTGCTTGTTTTCTTCTTTGACAAAAAAAAAAAGAAAAAAAAAATAGAGTTTTCTTGCAAGTTACCATCTGAGGCGTTTTGGGCTGTCTTTGCTGACTATTCAAACAATGTCATGATCAAAGTCAAATTAAAGAAACATCAAGAAAACATGCCACGTGGAAGGGTGGGAGTGGTTGTCATCGTCTTGAGTGGGCCACATCACACTAGGCCTTCATTGGGAAAAATGCTTTTAGTTAGTTTGACCAAACAAGCATTAATTATAAGTGGAAAAAGCCTAATTTTCTAGTGTAAATTGAGTTAATTTTCCTTTCATAACGTAACGTGTCATTTTTCTATTGGATGCTTACCATTGGGAAATTGACACGTGAAGATTACGAAGGCATGACAAATGGACAAAAGTCGGAATAATGGACGCGTGCATTCTAATGTGTTGTTGGGTTTTGGATTTCAAAACGCACAGCAAATTTTTAAATTTTATTTTTAAAAACCACAATATAATTAAATTTGAATTTCATTACACAGATCGACAAAAGTAAACTATACCTCAACTATTGTTTTCTTTTTTTTGTGTTGATCAATCTGCAAGACGTTGCCAGAGATGAACGTTTTCTATTAGTAATCCACACACAAATAACGATCGAGATTCCAAGTGCTAGCTCGAGAAAGAACACATAAACGATTTATGTTCTTCCTAAAACTCCAGAATAACCACAAAACCTAATTCGTTTTCTAAAAAAGAAAATTAGATCTCAACCCTAATTCGTCCAGTTATGTGTTTCCACTTAACGCACCTATTCATACAAACCTTGTATATAGGTGGGTAAGTGAATTACCATCATGTTCCTACTTAAAGAGGTATTAATATAACACATTTTAAGGACTTATATGCCACGAATTTTATCATATAAATTCATTGTTGTGAGTCCTGTAAAATCCCGAAATAACATTCTTTGTGTGCGACTCAATAGCTGGTTCATGCAATGTTGGCAATGAATCAAAATCATTTTGGTACACAAGTCATAAACAGTCTCTAGCAAGACATTATAACTACCAAAGTCGCACGAAGATCAAAATCGATACAAGCTAATCAATAGTATATATCATATCATTGTTGTCTTATGATATATTTTGATCAAACATAAGGCATGGAATAGTCATCTTTAATGTTCAATTGTATTAGTCCATTTAGCTAATTCACCTCATCCGCTATTTAGCATTTATTTCAAAAAATATTAGAATTAATTAAGAGATCGTTATCATTACCTTAATAATCCGAAAGACTTAATAATTTAACTAAGCATTTATAAAATACCAACTGTGGAAACCATGTTGTAACGATTCGCTTTATTAATGCCAATATTTATATCACAATTGCGTATACATGGACGCCACTCAGATCCACGTGACGCTCGCGCGGTTAGACTATGACACAAGTCGACATAGGTACATTAGTTGATTGTGTGTTGGATTGCTTATTTGCGATGCAATTTATTAAATTATTTGTTGAATACATCGCATGTGTGTATGTTGAATAACGATATCGTGCGAGGTAGTATGATGGCGTAGTTGCCTCGAAGTGCGTGTCAACACGGTATCAAGAGGCTAAGTACGGTACACTAAAGAAACTCGAAAAATTCATGAAATATGATTATTAAATCGAATTGAAATGGGTAATGTAAACATAGGCTAATTAAATTAAATTCGAACAATAGGCTATGACGCTACTCGAAATGCATGTCGAGACGCGGGGCACCGGGTATCAGGTAGCCGAAGGTTGATGGGACCATGAGTTGGTTAAATTTGATAAATAAAATACTAACCATATGGTTTTAAAAAGGCTTAAGGTAATGTGACATTTATGGAATAAATAAGCCTATAGTTGCATGGAATAAAAAGGGACCTTGAGATGGACATCTAGATCATCACTTTGAGTTACTCTAGGAAGGGAGAATGCTATTGGAGTCATCAAGAGGTGTAGGACAACATGCTTGTGAACCACAAGATAATCCTTGAGATACGTACAGTAACGGCCTGAATTTAATTCACCGTTATTAATGACGTGGTTGCAGACGTGGCTGACAGCTCAGACACTCGTGGGACCCGCAGTTAGGCTTGTGCGCACCTGGAGCTAGGTAAATAGTTACTTTATGTGCTGAATTGTGTAATTTGCGATGTTTATATTGAAATAAAGTAAATGACATCGCAATGCGTTTGATTATATTACATTTGAAGTGCGAGACTGTGTGTTAAGTATTCGCCTCGATATGCGTGTCGACATGGTGCACGGTAGTCTAACCAACTTAACACTCGGCCTAAGGAAAAATAATACACACATAAAATGATAAAATGGCTTAAATAATTATATAGAATACATATTTGGTGGTTAGAGACATGGTAGCACGCATATGTCGCGATTCGGGACGTGAAACCCGCCGTCGAATACTCGAAACACCATTTTTTTAGTTAAATACAAGGGTGAGCGTGCCATCGTGTTACAATTGGAGTCGTTAGAGGTTGGAAGAGGAGCAAATGAGGAGCTTGGAGCTTTGGATTGCCTAGAGATGCACATGTGAGAGGAGATGTCATTTGACTATAAAAGTCAAGTGGACCTCATTTTCCACCACATTTTCTTTCTCTTATCTTTCTATCCGAAATTGGAGACAAGAAAACCAGGGTTTTGGAGATCAAACGTGGTGATTCAAGGAGCTTGGAGGGGTGAAATCATCAAAACAAGGTGAGAATCACATACACCTTAACTTTCGTATCTTTGATCTCGATTTTAAAGGTGTTGGTGATTCTTTAGTGGTTGTTGAGTTATTGTTTTGGTGGGTTTGAAGTGCTATGAAGTTGAGTTGTTGGTGTTGTGGTTGTTGTTGGTGTTGGTGGGGTTGTTAAAAACTCAAAATTTTTAGCAGTTTTGTTGTCCGAACGCGATTAACTCGCTAATGATGTCACATAGCGCGCTAATGTTCTTCCCGATGAAGATCGTATAATCGTCGGGAATCAAAGACGCCGATTCCCCGACCCACAAGCGCTAGATCTTGCGCTTTGACATTATTTTTGTTAAGTGATATAAAACACATCCAATTGACTAAAAATCAATTATAAATAGACATAGGTCATTTTGGGTGGTAATTTGGGATATGTGGGACTAGGCGGAGTCGGACTGAGGGTTATCGACGGACGCGGAGTGCGGTTTGAGGTGTATAATATCCCAACCGAGATTTCTTGAGCAAGACTTTATTTTGCTTTTGAATTCACATTTTTTCTTTCATTACTCTATTCTTGGTGTGTTATAATGGACGGACGTTGAGGCTCTCCCTCCGTGCCATTTCTGTGTGTACGTCCACTAGGCCATAGCACGTGTGCCATCTTGGTGAATAGGGGTACTCGAGAGTCGTGTCGGGCACGTGTGGGTGCGTCATAGATTCCACGTCGACCACCTAGTGGATCCAAATACTAGCCTTGCTTGAGTGCTATTCGCCGGCAGTAGTCTGTTAGGAGTCTGAAGTATGGCGCTAGTCTAACCCTAGGCTTTAGGAACACACACTTTGAGCTTTCACTATTACTTATGAATGCGATGAGCACAGTTGCCTGTATTTATTTTCGTAAGTTTTATTTAATAGTTTTGTTTAAATTCCAGTATTTACTTTCAGTATTGCTTACTTAATTTCCTTGTGAATACTCACTCTGGACTCGTCATCTGTCTTTATGTGATGACTTTAGTGCAAGTCCTAGTACGAGCCGTGGCAAGGGCAAGCTACCGGAATATTTTTGATTCAGAGACATATAGTCAGGCTTGTACGTTTGTATATATCTATTTTATTTTATTTTGGGATTTGGGATTGTGAGATAGCTTAGGACTCTATTCTGTTGATATTTTGATACGTTGAGGTACATGATTGATATATGATGGTATATTTCCACTGTAGGTATTAGTGTTAAATGCATGATTTTAACGTTTTAATATTATAGATTGTCATGATAAAAGACTTCCGCTGTGATATATATTGGGATTAAAATGATCTTAGCAGATGACTAGAGTTCAGTTACAATTTAAAAAGTAAATTGTTGTTTATTGAGGTTACTAATGATTAAATGATGGATGAGTTGGCATGTGGGACACAGTTGGCGCTGGTAGGCCAGGTTGTGGGCCCGCATTGCCCCCCTTAGCGGTTCATTTAGAAAATGGGTCGTTACATTTTGGTATCAGAGCAAAGGTTAGTGAACCTCGAGGAATTGGAAATTAAATCTGATACGATTACATTTGTGATATAATTTGAGGATAAACTTGATGAATAAACTATAGATGAGGCAACCCAAATGAATTGCTTAGAGTCCTAGTTGGGAAGTGAGGTGAGATGGGTAGAAATCAGGGATATATAGGTGTTATGTTTTGGTTGTAATATATATACGTTATATGTATATTGGTATTGAGGCTTATTGGATGCACGTTCTTCAATGCAGATATCGATGGACGGACAGCCATCAAATATCACTGAGCCTGAGGTCGGAGATACCAGTGATCCGACGAGACTGACCTTGACATTGGAGTCATTGGCGTGGACTATAGATGATAGGTTCGCGATGCTTATAGAGATGATGAGAGCTCAGGATGCTCGGGATATTATGACAGCTCCAACTACTATTTTGGCTGCACCAATGACGACTACTCAGGCAATCGTAGCTCCTACTACGGCCGAGGCTCAGGTGCAAGCGGCAGTATCCGAGACATGGCAGAGAGGGCTACACCAACCAGCTAGCACAATGGAGGCCGCAATGGTGCTTACACCGGCTACTACCGAGCAAAAGAAGCTGGCATCGACTTCTGGGAGCCAGATGACATTAGAGGCTTAGAAGATGAAGGACTTTCTTAAGTTCTCGCCATGATATTTTTATGGGGCCAGAGATCCGGAGGTAGCAAGGAGGTGGCTATTATCTCATGAGTGGCTACACGACTTGCTTCGGGTCGAGGAGATTGATCGGTCGAGGTTATCG
The DNA here is from genome assembly GCA_039657325.1 of Stephania cephalantha. Lineage (NCBI taxonomy): Eukaryota > Viridiplantae > Streptophyta > Magnoliopsida > Ranunculales > Menispermaceae > Stephania > Stephania cephalantha. Next base: position 45,282,193 of record CM077575.1, on the reverse strand, counting down.
AGTTTCTGCTTGAGGGCCGATGCTGCGATATGGTGGACTACCTACACTGCGACTCATCCTGTCGTTACTATTTGGGCTAAGTTTCGAATGTTGTTCATGGATGAGTACATACCGATGGAGGTTAGGGTCCGCTTGAGGGAGGAGTTTTTATCTTTGGTGCATGGTGATATGTCGGTCACAATATACATGGAGAGGTATCGGTATCTATTGTCGTATTCCATGGACATAGCAGGTACTGACCGACTACAATATACTATTTTATCCGAGGTTTGGATGAAAGGATTGCGAGCACAAGCTGGTATCCAAGCGAAACTCATACTGGTCGAGATCTACGAAAGGCCCTCGCACAAGAGACATACATACCGGTTCGAGAGGCCGCCGATTAGCGATCCAGGTTGCACTTCAGGGTCAGCATAGTCAGCCAGCATCGACTTCGATCTGATAAAAGACCGAAGAGACAGAGGAGAGACCGCGACCGGCAGAGACAGGGCCAGCGACCTCGCCGAAGTGATTGGCAGTCTGATCAAGGTCGCAGAGGTAATAGAGATCTTCGTGATGACAGAGATCGACGTGATGATTGTCAGATGGCATATTCCACGGCTTCTGCACCAGATGATTAGCCTACACAGCAGAGGCATGACAAAGGTCAGAGAGGCTAAAGTCGAGGCTAGGGTCAGACGCATAGTCAGAGGAGTACTGGCATACTAGAGACCCATACTTATTACCGATACTGTCAGGTGGGGGAAAGTATGGCATATTGTGGCAGATTATACCAGACCAACACCACTACCACCACAAACGGAGCAAGCTAGAGATAGGGCCCAAACTGCAGCTTTTGGGGTTGCACAGCCAGACCGAGAGGCGACGAGACAGCTAGTTGAGGGTACGTTATTTGTCTGTGGTATTCCTATTCATATTATGATGGATTCTGGTAGCACATTGTCTTTTATTTCTGGACGCATGGTAGGAGAGTTAGGTTACCTGCATAGACTTTAGATACACATCTTGTTCTCAAAGACTTATTGGGGATAAGATTTACCCTAACCGATTTATCGAATTGTATTGTGGAGATTGAGGGACATCACTACTAGCCGATTTAAGAGTGTTAGAGTACTTGGAGTTCGATGCGATGGTAGGTATGGATTGGTTGTCATCTTATCACGCATAGATCGACTATTTCAAGAAGATCGTGACGTTTGACGTCGAATGGATTCCAAGGTTTACATTTGTTTGAGTTGAGTCCGCATTACCTATCACTCGCAAGACATTAGCGACATTATAGGAGATGGAAGTGTATGTGGCTATGGTAGAGTCGAAGCGTAAGAGGGTGCTTAAGATTGAGGATGTCCCTATTGTCTGCATGAAGTTTCCCACGTGTTCCCCGATGATTTGTTAGGATTGCCATCATCGAGAGTCGTGGAGTTTATCATCGAGCTAATTTCTGGGACTCAACTAATCTATAGCAGCATCGTATAGGATGTCAACATAGAGCACGAGGAGTTAAGGACCCGCTTAGAAGACTTATCGCTAGAAGGGTTTTACTCACCCTAAGATGTCCCCTATGGGAGCTCCAATCATTTTTATGAAGAAGAAGGATGGCTCGATGCGGATGTGTGTGGACTATCTAAGTCGAATTAGTGACGATTAAGAATCGTTACCCACTTCCGAGAATCAATGATTTATTCGATTAGTTGGCTAGGGTTAAGTTCTTCTCGAATATCAACTTACGATCGGGATACCATCGCTGAGAATTCGAGAAGAGGATGTGGAAAAGAGCGCGCTTAGTACACGTTACGCTTATTAGAGTTACTTGGCCATGTCGTGGGTCGACAAATGCACCGACGATCTTCATGGATTTGATGCATAGGGTGCCGAGGCCATTCCTTGATCAATAAGTGATTGTGTTCATCGACAACATCCCGATATACAAGAAGACTCTTGTGGAGCACGAGAGGCATCTCGTGAGATGTTTTGACGACGCCGAGAAAGCACCGAATTTATGCCAAATTCAAGCAAGTGTGCATTTTGGCCGAGTGAGGTGAAGTTCTTTGGGGCATGTCATCAATGATCGTGGTATATCAATTGATGGTGACAAGATTCGGCGATTATTGATTGGAAGACACCCAAGTCTCGTATTCGACATCTAATGTTTTCTCGGGTTTAGCAGATATTACAAGCGCTTTATGTAGGGTTTCTTGATGATTGCAATGTCGTTGATGAGGTCGACCAAGAAAGATGTTAGATTTGAATGGTCACAAGAGTGTGAGGATGCTTTTTGGGAGCTCAAGAGAAAATTGACTTCGGTAAGCGCTTTGGCTTTACCTAGTAGTAGGTAAAGGTTTTTTCGTCTATAAAGATGCATCAGGCATTGGGTTAAGTGGCGCGTTGATGCAGGATGGACACCCAGTGGCCTATTTATCTCAACGGTTGAGACCTCACAAGGTGAACTGTCTTGTGAACTTGGAGCTTGCAGTGGTCGTGTTTGCACTGAAGGCCTGGAGGCAGTCTTTGTATGGTGAGAAGTTCGTGTTGTACACAGACCACCAGAGTTTGAGATACATGTTCACTCAGAGGGAGTTGAACATGCGACAGCGGTTATGGCTCAAGTTACTGAAGGAGTATGACTTCGACATTGAATATCATCCGGGTAAGGTGAATGTTGTAGCTAATGCGTTGAGTAGAAGCGACATCGAGAGCCAGACAATACTGCCACATATGACACATGAGCACGGGTTGTTTGGGGCAGCGTCGTTGTTATGTTTGACAGAGGCTATTGCTGAGCTACAAATTTTTTGTAAGATGCGAGTTCCTACGGTGTCTCTAGAGCGGGTTGCTGAGTTGCAGAGAGTTGATGACCGATATTTGCGGATCAGTGGCCTGGCTCAAGATCCGGGGTGCACTGAGTAGTCTGAGGGGTCAGACGGGTGCTTGAGACACAGGTGTTGATTGTGGATACCAGGGGTATCGGAGCTCAGGGACACCATTCTCAAGGACGTACACCGGTCGCGGTATATAATTCATCATGGTCAGACCAAGATGTATAACGATCTGAGGAGATTGTTTTGGTGGCCAGTGATGAAGGCTGATGTGGGTAGATACGTCCGGAGTTGTCATATATGCCAGCAGGTGAATGCTGAGCACAGAAAACCGACTGGGTTACTACATCCGCTGCCCATTCCTCAGTGTAAGTGCGAACACGTGACTTTGGACTTCGTCAGTGGCCTACCCCAGACGACGAGGAGACACAGTGTGATTTGGATGGTTATCGACAGGTTGACGTAGTCGGCACACTTTATACCGATCGCCGTGAGATATTCTGTTACACAGCTGAGTACTATCTTCGAGAGAGAGATTGTCAGATTGCACGGTGTACCAGTCTCCATTATTTCTAACAGAGATCTGAGGTTTACATCGAGACTTTGGGATAGTATGCAGGAGCAGATTGGCACTCGTTTACAGTTTGGTGGATCGTGGGAGGATTAATTACCTTAGTGTGAGTTTGCCTACAACAACAACTATCAGATGAGTATCGGGATGCCACCGTTTCAGGCACTTTATGGTAGGCCATGCAGTCACCAGCATCTTGGGCGGCACCGGAGGATACAGTGGCTATAGGACCTGAGGTTGTTGTTGACCATACTGAGAAGGTAAGGCAGATCAGGCAGAGACTTCAAAGTGCGAGAGGATAGGCGTAAAAACATGCGACAAGTATCTCATGGTCCGAGCAACGAAGTTGGAGACTTGGTGTATTTAAAAAGTTCGCCCTTCATTAAGTGGGAACCGGCACCGAGGTTCATTGGTCCTGTTCGTAGTCGAGGAACGCGTTGGCAGATTGGCATACCGTTCGGAGTTGCCACCGTTGGCATGGTGGGTACACCTAGTGTTTCATATTTCCATGTTGAGGCTGGCTAAGTCAGGACCAAGGCATATGGTTTATATACGTCAGATTGAGGTGCGACCTGACGTGTCATACGAGGAACAGCCTGTGGAAATCATAGATAGGAGGACTCAAATCTTGAGAAATAAGGAGATCCCGAAGGTTTTGGTACGATGGCAGCATCACGGGACCAAGGGACTCACCTGGGAGCTTGAGTCTACTATGCGACGACGGTATCCTCACTTATTTGCCAGTAAGTATTTAAGTTTAATTTAAATTTCGGGACGGAATTTCACCTAGTTGGGAAGAACTGTAACGGCCCGAATTTAAATCACCATTATTAGTGACGTGGTTGCAGACATGGCCGATGGTGACTGTACGCATGGGACCCGCAGCCTAGGCTTTGCGCGCTGAGCTAAGTAAATAGTTACTTTGTGTGCTGAATTGTGTAATTTGCGATGTTTATATTGAAATAGAGTAAATGACATCGCAATGTGTGTGATTATATTACATTTGACGTACGAGACTGTGTGTTAAGTATTCGCCTCGATATGCGTGTCAACTCGGGTACCGGATAGTTTAACCTACTTAACACTAGGCCAGAGGAAATAATACACACATAAAATGAATAAAATGGGTTAAATAATAATATGGAATATATATTTGGTGGTTAGGGACATGCTAGTATGCGTATGTTACAGTTCGGAATGTGAAACTAGGCGTCGAACACCGAAACACCACTTTTTGAGTTAAATACAATGGTGAGTGTGCCATCAGTGTCACAATTGGAGTCATTAGAGGTTGGAGGAGGAGCAAATGAGGAGCTTTGAATTGCCTAGAGATGCATATGTGAGAGGAGATGTCATTTGACTATAAAAGTCAAGTTGGACCTCATTTTCCACCACCTTTTCTCTCTCTTATCTTTCTATTCGAAATTGGAGACAAGAAAACCAAGGTTTTAGAGATCAAACGTGGTGATTCAAAGAGCTAAATCATCAAAAACAAGGTGAGAATCACATACACCTCAACTTTCTCTATCTTTTGATCTCAATTTTAGAGTTGTTGGTGATTGTTTGGTGGTTGTTGAGTTATTGTTTTGATGGGTTTGAAGTGCTATGAAGTTGAGTTGTTGGTGTTGTGGTTGTTGTTGGTGTTGGTGGGGTTGTTAAAAACCCAAAATTTTTAGCAGTTTGCCTGTCCGAAACGCGATTAGCTCGCTAATGACGTCACCTAGCGCGCTAATGTTCTTCCTGATGAAGAACGTATAACTGCTTGGGAATCAACGCGCTAATTCCCAGACCCGGCGCGCTAGATCTTGCAATTTTGACAGTATTTTTGTTAAGTGATATAAAACACCTCCAATTGACTAAAAATCAATTATAAATGGACATAGGTCATTTTGGGCGATAATTTGGGATATCTTGGACTAAAGTGAGTCGGACCAGGGGTATTGACGGACACTGAGTGCGGTTTGAGGTGTGTAGTATCCTAACTGAAATTTCTTGAGCAGTACTTTATTTTGCTTTTAAATTCACATTTTGTCTTTCATTACTATATTCTTGGTGTGTTATAATGGACTGACGTTGAGGCTCTCCCTTCGTGCCATTTCTGTGTGTACGTTCGCTAGGCCATAGCACATGTGCCATCTCGGTGAATAGGGCTACCCAAGAGTCGAGTCGGGCATATGTGGGTGCGTTGTAGGTTTCACATCGACCACCTAGCGGATCCAGATACTGGCCTTACTTGAGTGCTACTCGCCGGCGGTAGTCTGTTGGGAGTCCGAAGTATGGTGCTAGTATGACCCTAGGATCTAGGAACACATACATTGAGCTTTCGCTATTACTTATGCATGTGATGAGCACAATTGCCTGTATTTATTTCCGCATCTTTATTTAATAGTTTTGTTTAAACTCCAGTATTTTCTTTCCGTATTGCTCACTTAATTTCCTTGTCAATACTGACTCTAGACTCATCATCTGTCTTTTGTGATAGCTTGAGTGCAGATCCTAGTACGAGTCGTGGCAAGGGCAAGCTACAGAATATATGTGATTCAGAGACATATAGCCAATCTTGTGCGTTTTTATATATCTATTTTGTTTTATTTTGGTATTTGGGATTGTGAGATAGCTCAGACTCTATATCGTTGATATTTTGATACATTGAGGTACATGATTGATATATGATGGTATATGAGTTTTCCATTGTAGGTATCGTAGTTAAATGCATGATTTTAATGTTTTAGTATTATAGATTGTCATGATAAAAGACTTTCATTGTGATATATATTGGGATTAAAATGATCTTAGTAGATGACTAGATTTCAATAACAATTTAAACAAGAACTCGTTATTTATTAAGGTTATTAATTTTAAATGGTGGATGAGTTGGCATGTGGGACACTACTGCACCGGTAGGCAGGTGTGTGGGCCCGCATTGGCCCCTGTGGCGGTCCATTTGGAAAATGGGTCGCTACACGTACGCATACTTTGTCAAGACCAAACATATATAGGAGATAATGGAGTGTTTGATCAAAACCACATGAAATTCATGCAAATATGTGACAACTCCGAGGAAGAAGAAAGGATTTCAATTTGAGATTCAACACCTTTGAAGACCAATTCAAGAGATATAAACCTAGGTAATCACCTCCTTCATCTTTTCCACTTTCCAATGAACCTAATTTTTGACATGTTTGATGAAATTCGAGTTTTTGTGATTAAGTCTCTGATTTGTAGTGAAAAATTGATGAATTACATGTGTTAGACCATATATATAAAGAATTGATATAGGTTTAGCTGAATTTAATGATTTTAATGAAATTGGAAAGTTGACTTGAATGCATGAATTTTGAGGAATTTGGGTTAGATTGAGGTTCTTGGGTGTTTTAAGGGTTGATTGAAGTTAATTATATATCGTAAATATGTTAGAACCAATAAGGTAGCAAATTGAGAGGGTTATGACAGAATTTTCAACTTGAGAATTATGTGTCATAGCACAGATAGCGCCCTACCTAGAACGGTTAGTGCGCTAATCATTCTGGGTTGCTAACTGCTCTTCGTCCCGAATAATAGTAGCATGCTACCATCAGATAGAGCGTTGTGCATGTCCCTTAGCGCTAACTGCATATCAAAATGGATTTTTATGGCCTGTTTTGGCGATTTCTCACCTAATACATGACTAAACACTAGGACATAACCTGAAACTATACAAATTTGGCTTTAGGGACTTGGGGAAAATGTAGCTCGGTACCGGGAGCTTGTCGGGTCGGATATGGGAGTCCGGGGAGGTCGAAGAGCGGTGTGAGGTTTGTAAAACCCAATTGAAAGACTCTGAGTATTTGATTCTGTTTTTACATTTCATTTCTATCATTCCTTGTTGTTCATCACTATATTCCGTTACTTGGACGTGGGTTGAGGTTACTTCCCCGGATTTCCTGGTTGTGTGTTCATGATGCACTGGACTGTAGCACGTGTGACCCGGCCCTCAGTGGATGGCGACCTGAGCTTGTCCTTAGTGCATGGGTCGGTGACTCAGCGAATCTTGCTAGCGCCGCGAGGGACCAAGTGTCAGGCCAGTTGGGCGCGACCACTAGTGGGAACTTGGTGACTCGAAGTATAATCTAGTCCATCTGGAGCGAGCACACACATTTGTTAGCTTGTCTGTTATCTATTCATGCGATGAGCCATTTATAGTTGTTTGTATTTATATTCCGCATATTTACTTTACAATATTCCTTGCATTTCCTTGACTTTATTATACGAACGCTCAGAGGAGTTCCTCGGGATTTTACTTACTGGACTCGTCATCTGTCTTTTTGTGATGATTGAGTGCAGATCTTAGTACCAGTAGGGGCAAGGGGATCCTAGGCGACTACATCTGATTGCCCACTAACGAGGACCTACTCGTATGTGTTTATTTTTCAGATTTTGTATATTTTGGGTATTGGGAGACTTGATATGACACCGTATATGTATATATATATATTTTGTTTCTGGTATTGTCGCTTATATATAGAGTTTTCCACAGTAGGATTTGTTCTTTTGAATAATGTCTACCATACTAAATTACTTATACTAATCGTATCAATTGAGGCTTCCGCTGATTTATGTTAACTTGTTAGAAACAACCCACTAGTATGGTTAAACATTAGAATAAACTACAAATTAAGTAACAGTTGAAATAGTTAAATACCTACAAAGAATAAGTTAAGAAAATAAGGATAATCTACTAATTAATTTGATAATACACACATGGACACGATTTGCGAGACATGAAGATGACAGGCAGGTGTCAGACACGTGTAGTTGGGCCAGCTGGCAAGGAGTACACGGAGACACGTCACCTGTGGCGCAGGCCGCCACAGCTTGGTATCGAGAAAAAGAGTTATAGGAACTTGAAATTTAAAATGAAAGAGCATAAGAATTAATAAATAAACTTTAGTTGTGGAAACCCTATGTTATGCCTTAGAACTTTAGTTGGGAAGTAAGGTGAGGCGGGTAGAGTTAGAGTTTATATACGTGTTATATTTTCATATATATATATATATGATATGTGTATATACATCGAGATCGATCCGAGCACGCTTTCGATGCATCATGGACGGACAATCGACGACGCCTCAGGAGACTAGTCAGCCTAGTAGTACAGCTAGAGATTACCCCATTGCACCTAGTATGAAGGATTGACTCTCGGCTCAGGAGACGCAGATGGTCGAGGTCTTACAATTGCTATGAGATCAGACCACCGCACTGATGGCACTTGCTATAGCAGTTGCTACACCCAGAGAACCAAAAGAGCGAAGCACAAGCACTACGGGACGGCCTGTCGCCCGGTTGCTCCCCAGACACCAGTTGAGAGAGTAGTAGCGGATACACGGATAGAGAGAGCTACCACATTTGTTGTTCCCTTAGAGACATCGACTCTTACGCCTCCACCCACGACTACGGATCAGACGACTACTACCACTACTACCGCTACTACATCTGGATTCGTCTTAACCGAGAGAGCGAAGATGTTGAGGGAGTTTCTAAAATTTCACCTGGCTTCTTTTATGAAGATGGTGATAACGAGGTCATGGGGAAGTGGATTGTATCTCATCGCCAGCTACATAAGTCGACGAGGATGATAGTGTTCGGGCACGACCGTCGAGAGCATGCTTGAGAGGTCACGCCGCAGTATTGTGGACCACATATTAGGATACCCATCCGGAGCCGACGACATGGGCTGGGTTCAGGGAGTTGTTATATGATTAGTACATACTTATGGAGGTGAGAGTGAGACTTAGGGAGGAGTTTTTAACCTTAAGACAAGGTAATCGAACATTGATGCAGTACATGAAGATATTCTGATACCTACTCCAATTTTCGATGGACGTAGCTGAGACGGAGTGTCGGCAGATCTATTATTTCACTGGAGGAGTTGATGACAGGATTGCTTTGATAGTGGTATCCTCTGGGGCACCCATTCTGCAGGAGATGGCAGGTGTGTGACTGGTACTGAGGTACAGATAGGCGTAGCTCTCACGGACTGAGGTCAAGAGACAGAGGGATCGTCGGGATAGAGGTTGAAGGGATGACAGACGGGACAAGGGTCGCGGGATAATCAATCAGCAATGGGCCCAAAGATAAGGAGAGACAACCTGGGTTCATGTCATCGCATCAACGTCAGATCAACATAGGCCACAACCGCAGATGTACCGTCAGGGTCGATGTCAGGGGGGACATGATAGGGGTCAGAGAGACCGAGGTTAGGGTCTGAGATTTGGAGACGGACATACTAGTAGGTAGGATAACCGTAAATGCCACAAGTGTGGTCAGAGGGGACACTTGAGGGTCGACTGCAGGACACCACTGTCACCATGTCGAGAGCTGAGCAGCACCCGAGAGAGCTCATGCGTAGCCGGAGACGGATGGCATGAGCGACCAGATAGCTCGTCGAGGTACGTTGCATATTTTTGGTCGACCTATGCATGCTATGTTTGACTTTGGTAGTACGTTATTGTTTAATATTCTAAGCGTGGTGTAGGAGTGTTAGGGTTAGATACACGTACATTGACACACACCTTGTCCTCGCACGACCGTTGGAGATAAGATATACCATAACCTGATATGTAGAGACGTGATGATAGAGGCCGAGGGACATCGGGCTACTAGCCGATCTTCGAGTATTAAAGTATTTAGAGTTTGACGCGCTTCTCGGGATGGATTGGTTATCACCCTATCATGCACGGATAGATTGTTATGGTAAGATGGTCGAGGTTCATATTCTTGGGATACCAGAGTTCTCACTAGTTGGATCCGTGACTGATTTACCTATCACTAGAGGTCAACTAGCTACAGTGCATGAGATGGAGGCATTTGCAGCTATAGCTGAGTCGAAGGTTAGGACGAAGGTCACGATTGAGGACGTACCGGTAGTTATAGATTCTGTTGATGTATTTTTGGATGACCTATTAGGATTTCCACCATCACGAGGTGTTGAGTTTATCATTGAGTTGATACCAGGGACACAGTAGATCACCAGTATACCGTATAAGATGTCACCATCGGAGCAGGAGGAGGTTAGACGACAGTTAAATGAGTTGTTGGAGAAGAGGTTTATTCACCCTATTATGTCACCTTGGGGAGCTCCAGTGTTGTTTGTGAAGAATAATGATGGTTCGATGAGGATGTGCATAGACTATAGGAAGCTGAATCAGGTGACAATTAGGAACCGTTACCTACTTCCTAGGATAGATGATCTGTTGATCCGCTTGGCAAGGTGCGATTCTTCTCAAGATTGACCTTCGTTAAGGTTATCATCGCTTGAGGATTCGAGATGAGGATGTCCAAGATCTTTCAACACTAGATACGGCTATTCGAGTTCACAATCATCCCGTTTCAATGACTAATGCCCCATCAATTTTCATGGATTTGATGCACTAGGTCTATAGACCATATCTAGAAAGATTTTTTAGTCTTCATCGACGACATTTTGATCTACAGCAAGACTCGTGAGGATCATGAGGGACATCTCAATGCAGTTTTGACGACACTGAGAGAGCACAGATTGTACGCCAAGTTTAGTAAGTGTGACTTTTGTCTGAGTGCAGAGAGATTTTTATGACATGTCATCGGTGACCAGGTTATCTTTGTGGATTCAGAGAAGATTCAGGCTATCGCTGACTGGAGGACGCCTGAGTCTATTACCGATATACGGAATTTTCTCAGACTGGTAGGATACGACCGGCGATTTGTGCAGGATCTTTCTTAGATTGCAACGCCGATGGCGAGACTGACCAAGAAGGATGTTAGGTTTAATTGGTCCAAGGAGTGTGAGTAGGCTTTCTGTGAGCTGAAGAGAAGGTTGACTTCCGCACCAGTATTGACATTGTCGGAGCAGGGCAAGACTTTGACAGTTTATACAGATGCGTTAGGCATTGGTCTAAGATGCGTGTTGATGGAGGAGGGTAGACCGTTACTAACTTTTCCAGTGGTTGAGACCCCATTATAGAAATTATCCAAAGTGCACGACTTGGAGCCGGCGGCGATCGCTTTGCAGATCGAAGGCTTTGAGGCATTATCTCTATGAGAGAGGTTCATATTGTATATAGATCACGTAGTTTACGCTACATCTTCACTCGCAGGGATCCGAACATGCGCTAGAGGAGATGGTTTGAGCCGCCGAATGATTACGACTTCGCTATTGAGTATCACCCTGGGAAAGCGAACGTCGAATGGATGCATCGAGTAAGAGGAGCAGATTGACAATGATCTGCTCGCGACCTATGACACACGAGCATGGCTTATTACAGTGGCATCGAATGTGCCTTACAGAGGTATCTACTACTACTGAACAACACATTTATGGTCGATGAGGGTTCCAATCGTATCGATTGAGAGGGTTGCCGAATGTCGAAGGCCGATAGGCTTTATGAGCGTTTAGTGGTTTGGCTCGAGATCCGAGTGCACCGATCAAGCGTAAACCACGGATCGGTGTTTGAGACACCGAGGGAGATTGTAGATACTTGTGGATCAGAGATACTGGGACGAGATTCGGAGGATGCACATTGGTCTTGCTCGCAGTTCATCTTGGTCGAACCAAGATGTACCATGATTTGAGGCGACTATTTTGGTGGCCAGGGATGAAGGCTTACGTAGGCGCGTACGTTAGGAGTTGTCATATTTGCCACCAGGTGAAGGCTGAGCACAAGAGACCCGGTGGATTGTTACAGCCGTTGCCCATTCCACATTGGAAATAAGAACACATCATCATGGATTTTGTCGATGGACTACCGCAGACCTCAAGGCGTCACGATGCAGTTTGGGTGGTGATTGATAGATCGACGAAATCGGCTCATTTCATCTCGATTTCTATAAGATACACGTTTCTCCACCGGCATATTGTTTGAGCGGTAGGTTATTAGACTACATGAGGTGTCTGTTTCATCATTGGTCGCCTTAGAGATCCCGATTGACTTCGAGACTATGGGAGGCTATACAGAGCAGCTTAGCACCAAAGTTGCAATTTAGTACGCTTACCATCCTCGACCGACTTTGGACGCTAGAGCGACGATAAAGATCTTAGAGGGTATGCTCGAGGTTGCATATTGTGGTTTGGGGGTTCGTGGGAGGATTATCCGCCTTTGTGCGAGTTTGCATATAATAACAAAGCCTATCAAAGCGAGCATTGGCATGCCACCGTTTGAGGCACTATATGGGAAGCCTTATAGATCACTTGCATGTTGGGCGCAGCTGGAAGATACAGTGACAGTGCTACATGAGATAGTTATTGATCACACATAGAAGATCAAACAGATTCTTCAAAGGTTACAAACCACATAGGATAGACAAAAGAAACGCGGATCGATATCACGAGGACCGAGCTATGAGGAGGGCGACATGGTATATTTGAAGGCTTCCCTCGAATGGGCAACAGAGATTTGGTATTTAGGGAAACTAGCGTCGAGATTCATGGGCCATTAAGGATTAGCGCAATGAGTGGGCGTATTGCGTATCGCTTCTAGAGTTACCTCGCATAGTTAGCGTGGGTTCATCCGACATTCCACATTTCGATGTCGAGACTAGCTAGGTTAGGGCCAAGACCGACTATTGAGTGGGCGATTGATGTTCGCCTAACATGACTTACAATGAGATACCGATAGAGATCGTTGACCGCAAAGTTGATTCTCAGAACAAGAAGCTCTCTAAGGTCCTAGTTCGTTGGCAACATCATAGGACAGAGGACTCACCGGAAGCTCAAGTCGACGATGAGAGAGCGATACCTCGCTATTTCCCGGTAAAAAGTTTATGTTATAGTTAAATTTAGGGACGAGATTTTATTTAGTTAGAAAGAACCGTAACGGCCCGTTTTATTAACGCCGTTATTTATATAGTAATTGTAGACATGGATGCCACCAAATCCACGGACGCCTGTAGACTAGAACACAAGTCTACCTATGTACATTAGTTGATTGTGTGTTGGATTGCTTATTTGCGCCGCAATTTATTAAATTATTTGTTTAATACATCGCATGTGTATATGTTGAATAACAATATCGTTCGAGGTTGTATGACGGGTAGTTGCCTCAAGTGGGTGTCAACGCGGTATCGAGAGGCTAAGTACGAGTATACTAGAGAAACTCGACAAATTCATGAAATATGATTATGAAATCAAATTGAAATGGGTAATGTAACCATAGGCTAATTAAATTATATTCGAACAATAGCTATGGCGCGCCTCGAAATGCATGTCGAGACGCGGGCACCGGTATCGGGTAGCCGAAGGTTAGCTGGGACCATGAGTTGGTTAAATCGATAAATAAAAAACTAACCATATGGTTTTAAAAAGTCTTAAGGTAATGTGACATAAATGGAATAAATAAGCCTATAGTTGCATGGAATAAAAGGACCTCGAGATTGACATCTAGATCATTACTTTGAGTTACTCTAGGAAGGAGTGTGCTATTGGAGTCATCGTAAGGTGTAGGATTAAAGATGCTTGTGAACCACAAGATAATCCTCGAGATACGTGCGCATACTTGATCAAGACCAAACATATATATATAGAGGAGATAGTGGAGTGTTTGATCAAAACTAAATGAAATTCATGCAAATCACGTGACAATCTGAGAAGAAGAAAGGATTTTCAACTTAGATTTAACACCATTTAATACCAATTCAAGAGATCTAAACCTAGGTAATCACCTCCTTCATCTTCTCCATTTTCCAATGAACCTAGTTTTTGACATGTTTGATGAAATTCGAGTTTTGGTGATTAGGTCTCTCGATTTGTAGTGAAAATTGATGAATTACATGTTGTTAGACCATATATATAGAGAATTAATTAATGGTTTAGTTAAATTTGATGATTTTAATGATATTGGTGAGTTGACATGAATGCATGAATTTTGAGGAATTTGGGTTAGATTGAGGTTCAGTGGTTAATTGAAGTTAATTATATACGGAAACATATTAGAACCAATAAGGTAGCTAATTGAGAGGGTTAGACAGAATTCTCGACTTGAGAATTATATTCCGTGATACGATAGTGCACTACGGAACAAGTTAGCACGCTAATCATTCTCAGTTACTAACAGCTTCTTCAGATTTAAGAACAAGAGCGCGCTACATAATTCCCTTAGCGGGCTACCATCGATAATACACAGACATGTCCCTTAGCGCGCTAACTGCAGATCAAAATGGATTTTAAGGGTTGTTTTGGTGATTTCTCACCTAATACATGACTAAACACTAGGGTATAACCCGAAACTATACAAATTTGGCTTCAGGGACTTGGGGAAATCGTAGCCCGATACCAGGAGCTTGCCAGGTCAGATACGGGAGTCCGAGGAGGTCGGAGAGCGGTGTGAGATTTGTAAAACCCAACTAAAAGACTCTGAGTAGTTGATTCTATTTTTACATTTCATTTCTATCATTCCTTATTGTTCATTACTCTATTTCGTTACTTGGACGTGGGTTGAGGTTTGTAACAGCCCAAAATCTATAACCGTGTTTACTTCCTTAAATAGGTGCAACGAACCGTACTGTCGGACCCACACCGTGATATGTCCACCGACCTGAGGTGTACGAGGTATATTTTATTTTTATTGTGATGTATGCTTAGTGTATTGTATATGTGTAGACTATTAAGTCAGTTTTATACGGGTTAATGTGGTCACATTGAATAAACATTAATGTGCCTATAGTTAGTTAAATAAAACAACAAGCACATGATGTGCATCGAGACACGTGTTAACCCATCAAAAGGTTAGGTGAGTCGACATGTGGAGTTACTCTAGTGACTTGATGGACAAGTGGGACAAGGCGGTCCATTAGATAAACCTCGAGATACGTGTGCACACATGAACCAAAGGTTAAGGTTCAAACATATCAATATATATAGTCAAATGAAGTATTAGTCAACTAATCTCATCGTATCTTCATCACCAAATCGTTGCTTTGAAGGAGAGGAAGAAAAGTGTTGCTGGAGTGCTATTAGGGAGGAGGAAAGTAAGATATTCATTAAGATTTTGGTAGAGAAAAAGGTGTTCTTCTAGCTAGGTAACTCTTTCACTCCATTAACAACACTTAAGTTAATGAATTTATATAAATTGATGTTGTTGTTGTCGTTGTGTGTTGGGATGGGTGTAAGGGACCTCATGTAACATGTATGAGGGTTGAAACGGCCCCAATTTCCCACAAATTGGGCCCCGCCCGGCCTAAGCCCCCGTGGACCCCCAAGCCAATCTCGCAAGGTCAACGCAGACCTAGTCAGCCTTCCAATCCATCATTATACTTAAATTCACAATTTATTGTTGAGTTATTAGTATTTTGCAAGTTTTACAAATTAGCGTAAGCAATTTATTAGATAACTCAACAATAACGTAAAAGAGTTAGGCAACCTAATTGTGGAACCCCGCATAACTATATCACCATCGAAGGAAAGTAAATAAAAGATATAAAAAATTCACCTAGCTATGGAGCCTTCCCCTTGTCTGGATCGCGACCGCACTCAAATCAACCACAAGAATGACGAGTCCAGGTAAGTAACGCAAGTAGGACATATATACAGCATTTCGAAATAACCAAAACAGTCGAATTCATGCAATTAGAAAGAAATGAACAGGTAACGCATGAATAGAAAAGACTGTAAACAAATCAAGCGATAAATGAGTCCCCAAATAGCAAGGAGTCCAGACCAAAAGGTCGTTGAGTCGCGACAAAAGTCCAGCAGACTCGGGTTCAGGACAAGACACCTGCCTCACAGCCCTAACCCATGCGACTATGAGATATCCACAGACCCGGATAAGTGCCCCCAACGTACACTCAACTGGGAGATATCGACGGCGTCCAGATAAGAACTCATATCACAGAGAAACAGTATTATGACTCACTTGCCAATGGAGTAACGCGTGCATATAAAAGACACAAATGAATCGATAAGTGAGGCCAAATAGCAAGGAGTCCCGACCAAAAGGTCGTTGAGTCGCAGACAAGCCCAAAGAGACTCGGTTCCGGACGAGACACCGCCTCCCAGCCTTAACCCTTGCGACTATGAGATATCCACAGAAGAGCTCATATCGCAGATAAACAGTAACCATGACTCACTTGCTAATGGACCACTCAACCAACAGCAATTTCGAAAATAGATATCAAAGCAATGAACAACAATATCAAAGCAATGAAAGTGATGTACAATTCCCTAGATGGTTTACTTACCTCGAGAAATCGCGAATCGTCCTCAAAACATCTCGCTCACGCCACGATATGTGCACCCGACACCTGACTATAGCATCCTAAGTCCCACGGCCTACGCCTCTCGTCTCTTTCGCGAGCAACCCATCGCGTCGTCGAGCTTCGTCGAAGTCACGACGCCTTGTCCACTGTTGTTGTCTTGTCAGGGATCGATCGGTCCAACAACGCGCCACCGCGGTTCACCGAGCCGCAGTTGAAGCCGCGCCACCGCCGTTCACCGCGCCGCTGCTGATTCTGCCGGAGCCGCTGTCCGCTAAGACCTCGTCGGCGTCCTGCGTGAGAGCCGTGCCACCTCCTGGCGCTGGAACCACCGTCTACGACCTCCGCGTCGCCCACCGCGCGCATCCCGCCGCCGGGGTCCGCCATCGCCGCTATCGATCCCGCCATCCGCCGTTTGGCCAACGCCATCGCTTCGCCACGCCGTCGCTTCGCCACGCGCCGCTTCGCCACGCCTGTCGCTGCCGCGCATTGCCGACCGTCATCGCAATACCGCGCGCGCAGCGGACGCGCCGCCGCAGCGCCGCTGCGTTCGCACCGCCCGCACCCGCTCGCTGGTTTATCGTCGCCCGCGCGTTTGGTGGAGCGCTCCGTCGTGCCCGCACCTCTCTCTCTCTCTCTCTCTCTCTCTCTCTCTCTCTCTCTCTCCTCTTCTTTCTCTCTCTCTTCCATTCGATTCTTCTCCAAATCTCTTCTTTTTTTCTCCCCTAGCCGATCACTTTCTCTCTTTTACTCTTATCCAAATGTGTCCTCGAGATTCGTGCAACATGAATCTCGAGGCAAACCCAAAAATTTCACCTCTTTGTCCACCACCTCTATGTTTGACCAAACTTGTCTCGAGTCTCGCAAATTGCGTATTTCGAGACACATCCATTGCATTTTGATTAAGTGTTCAAACTATAGGCCAATGGATATTTATGTTAAAGTGACCACATTAAAATCACAATGACCACTTATTAAACCAACAATCAATCAATCTCTACCCCATAAGCCACTACCTCTGTTCCACGTCGAAACGCGACTCGAGGCGAGTCCCCGCTTGTGTTTCGAATAAAACACACCTTACAAAACAAATATCATACCTCGGTGTCTCCACTCGAGATTCGGACATACGTATTCCGACGAGTGGATCCCACGTACGACCCTGACCTGACACATAGCACAAATCAAAAAAGGTCCAAGGTCATACCCCCATCTGACTCTGTAGGGCTGGGCTCCCTGGCACCTCCAAGCAGTGTGAGTGGTCCACCCACTCACACCATCTATGTCCCCCCCGATATGCACCAGGGGTTCAAGCCCACCTCGAAATACATATTGGGCATAGTCTTTCGCCACCCACGATTCGAAACCGAGACCTAAAGGCTTAAGTACTCGATTTCAGCGAACCGTGTACCACTGAGTTGGTACCGTCAGGTCCGACTACTACCCATCGTAACCTGAGAGAGGGTATGAGTTGGGTTGAGACCCACTCGATCAGAGAGACTAACGATACGCACGAGAAATTGATTTACATTCTCGCGACAAACCGTGAATATGCGTATGTTAGCGACGGTAGATCATGGGACTAATATGTTCCAATATATGTTGCGAGGATGTTGCCCCTGGCATATATTGATGGGAAGAGACAGATGGTGTGTTCTTTGCTTGGAGGTTTCTGAGGAGCCCACCCATGGAAGAGCCCACTTGTCGCGGAGGAGCCCAAATTTCACAGAGTAAGATAAGGGCATGGCCTTGGGCGAGTATGGACTTGGGTGGGTATGGCCATGGGTCTTCATTCATAACACACTATCTTCCTTTTTAGAATTGCGTCAATTTCGAGGACGAAATTCTAATTCGTGCTGGGAAGATCAGTAACGCCCGAAAATCGAGTACACTGTTCACGAAATCGAGTACTTAAGCCTCCGTGTCTCTGTTTCGAATCGTGGGAGGCGAAGACTATGCCCAATATGCATTTCGAGGTGGGCTTGAACCCCAGGTGCATATTGGGGGGACATAGATGGTGTGAGTGGGTGGACCACTCACATTGCCTGGAGGTGCCAGGGAGCCCAGCCCTTCAGAGTCGGATGGGGGTATGGCCTTGGGCCTTCACATAAAAGGCTCCCTGGCACCTCGAAATACATATTGGGCTGAGGAGCTACATACTCTGTCAGACATAATTGTATCGCACGACCAGCAACTCGCAGAGATTCGCGATTGTTATGGCACAGTTACACCGTCGTTGTTCACGTCGCAGCCGCTAGTTCTTCAGCCGGGTGTGCTTTTACGCTTCACAACTCACCTAAAACATCTCCGGGGCCTGTGCAAGGCCTACAAAGTGGTCGAGAGAGGTATAGGTTCAAAGTTGAATTCGCACTTCCTACATCCGAGACACTATGCGAGGATATGTTGAGCACGCCGACCGATACGGATGTTAGAGTGATGGCTAAGGCGAGGCGATCTAGCGAGTTTCGGCGACATCACCCAAAAAGTTTCATGGTGGTACGGATCTCTGAGCAAAGAAAGATTCATAACGTCTTGGCCACACCGCATCATTTCGTTGTTCGACGAGGCCGATGTCTGGTTGCGCATTACGGTGGCGTCGATGGGGACGCCAAGGATTGGGTCGAGTTCAAGGACGGGGAAGTACATTCCTCCTACAATTCGTAACCTGAAGAGAACTGATTTTCAGACCATTCGACAGAGGACCGGGGAGTCAGTTATGCATTATATGGATCGGTATATACACTTGATGGAGTAGGCCGGGGTGCGCCGATATCGACGCCGATCGGGCCTTACTACTTTGTCCACTTCGCTCACCGGACTCGATTGGTTCCTGGGGTAGTGACGACAGCCCGAGCACATTATAGGAGGCCTATGAGACGGCTATGGCTAGTGAAAGCGTTGGAGCACACGCACCGAAGTACTGGTCGCATCATCGGCGTCGTCAAAGTCGGTGCGAGGGTCTGGAAGTGATCGGAGGAAGAAGAGAGTTAAACGATCGTGGCTAAGAGCGTAGGATCTCGTTGCGTTTCCACCATATGCGGCGTATATTGTGCCAGCTGGTAGTTGGTCCAAATAGTGGTACGCTTGTGCATTACAAAGAAACAACACCATCGATCCTTAGCATTAGTACCATCTGACACCTCTAGGCAGTGTGAGTAGTCCACCCACTCGCACCATCTATGTCCCCCCCCCAATATGAACCAGGGGTTCAAGCCCACCTCGAAATACATATTGGGCATAGTCTTTCGCCTCCCACGATTCGAAACCGAGACCTGGAGGCTTAAGTACTCGATTTCAGCGAACCGTGTACCACTGAGCTGATACCAACTGTGACGGCCCCAATTTCCCACAAATTGGGCTCCGCCCGGCCTAAGCCCCCGTGGACCCCCGAGCCAATCTCACAAGGTCAACGCAGACCTAGTCAGCCTTCCAATCCATCATTATACTTAAATTCACAATTTATTGTTGAGTTATTAGTATTTTGCAAGTTTTACAAATTAGCGGAAGCAATTTATTAGGTAACTCAACAATAATAGAAAAGAGTTAGGCAACCTAATTGTGGAACCCCGCATAACTATATCACCATCTGAGGAGAGTAAATAAAAGATATACAAAAAATTCAACTAGCTATGGAGCCTTCCCCTGGATGCGAACCGCACTCGCACTACAACCACAAGAATGACGAGCCTGTGTAAGTAACAAAAAGAGAGGACATATATACAAAGATTTCGAAATAACCAAAAAATAATTCATGCAATTAGAAAGAAATGAATAGGTAACGCATGAATAGAAAAGATTGTAAACAAATCAAGCAATAAATGAGTCCCCAAATAGCAAGGAGTCCCGACCAAAGGTCGTTGAGTCGCTGCAAAGCCCAGACTCGGTTTCAGGACGAGACACCGCTCCCAATCCTAACCCTTGCGACTATGAGATATCCACAGACCCGGATAAGTGCCCCCAACGTACACTTAATTGGGAGATATCGACGATGTTCAGATAAGAGCTCATATCACGAGAGAAACAATACCATGACTCACTTGCCAATGGAGTAACGCGTGCATATAAAAGACACAAATCAATCGATAAGTGAGGCCAAATAGCAAGGAGTCCCGACCAAAAGGTCATCGAGTCGCGCACAAGCCCAAGCAGACTCGGTTCAGGACGAGACACCCGCCTCCCAGCTTCTAACCCTTGCGACTATGAGATATCCATAAGAGCTCATATCGCATATAAACAGTAACCTTGACTCACTTGCCAATGGACCACTCAACAGCAATTTCGAAAATAGATATCAAAGCAATAAACAACAATATCAAAGCAATGAAAGGAATGTACAATTCCCTAACTGGTTTACTTACCTTGAGAAATCGCGAATCGTCCTCAAAACATCTCGCTCACGCCTCGATATGTGCACCCGACACCTGACTATAGCATCCTAAGTCCCATGGCCTACGCCTCTCGTCTCTTTCGCGAGTAACCCATCGCGTCGTCGAGCTTCTTCGAAGTCACGACGCCTTGTCCACTGTTGTTGTCTTGTCGGGGATTGATCGGTCCGACAACGAGCAACCGCGGTTCACCGAGCCGCAGTCGAAGCCGCACCACCGCCGTTCACCGCGCCGCCGCCGGAGCCGCGCCGATGTTGATCCCGCTGGAGCTGCTGTCTGCGAGCACCTCGCTGGCGTCCTGCGTGAGAGTCGCACCACCTCCTGGCGCTGGAACCACCGTCCACGACCTCCGCGTCGCCCACCGCCAGCATCCCGCTGCTGGTCCGTCACTGCTGTTGCTGATCCCGCCATCCGCTGCCGGTCAACCCCGCTGCCTTGCCACGCCGTCGCTGCTGCCGCGCCGCTGCCGACCGTCATCGTTACCGCGCCGTCGCAATGACGCGCCGCCGCAGCGTCTCGTCCGTATCGTCTCTCTCTCTCTCTCTCTCTCTCTCTCTCTCTCTCTTCCATCTCGATTCTTCTCCAAATCTCTTTTTTATTCTCCCCTAGTCGATCACTTTCTCTCTTTTACTCTTATTCAAATGTGTCCTCGAGATTCGTGTTGCACGAATCTCGAGGCAAACCCAAAAATTTCACCTCTTTGTCCACCGCCTCTATGTTTGACCAAACTTGTCTCGAGTCTCGCAAATTGCGTATTTCGAGACACATCCATTGCATTTTGATTAAGTGTTCAAACTATAGGCCAATGGATATTTATGTTAATGTGACCACATTAAAATCACAATGACCACTTATTAAACCAACAAATCAATCAATCTATACCACATAAGCCACTACCTCTGTTCCACGTCGAAACACGACTCGAGGTGAGTCCCCCCTTGTGTTTTGAATAATACACACCTTACAAAACAAATATCATACTCCTGTGTCTCCACTCGAGATTCTGCATACGTATTCCGACGAGTGGGATCCCACATACGACCCCGACTCGGCATATAGCACAAATCAAATTTTTGGGCCGTTATAAGGGTCCCTAAGGCGAAAACATGGCCTATGTGTGGCAAAAATAGGGAATTCGAAATGCAGAATTTTGGGTTCTGCTGCACGTAGCGCGCTAAATTAAAAATCTAGCGCGCTAATACTACTTGACAGCCAAGGTAGCGCGCTAATATGGTAATTAGTGCGCTAATTTCCCAGCCAGTACTAAAAATCAGCCAAGTCCAAAAATGGTCTAAACACTATAAATGGGTCTAAATACACTCTAACACCTGTTAAACAACTCTAGGGGACTAAGCGGAGATTCCGAGAGTTTGGGAACGCATTTCGGAGTGCTGAAATGTCAGATAAGCTAGGACAAGCATGTGACTTGTAAGTAAAGCTGTGAGAATTCTATATTTCATTTCATTCACTCTTATTGATTTATTGGTCTATTTGTAGACATTGCTACTTGTAATCTTACCTAATGTTGTTATCGTGTCTATTCATCATGAATGTTATGACATGATGCCTGGGAAGTGTTTCATTGATTTCAATTCTTACTTTGATGTCATTTTTGGTAAAGGATTTATAAAAAGCATGTTATCGAGATAATGTGGATATAATAAGACTTGTATTCCATTTCCTTTGGGCTTTGCAAGCCTTAACTTGTTTTGGAATCCTAAAGCTTAAAAATTATTGGTCTTTGAAATTAAAATAGAGATTATCTAGTGTCCATCGCACGAGAGATGCGCGGTTCACTGAGACATGGGTCTACGAGTTATGAGACTCTGGGTGGTCAAGAAGCAAGAATGAGATAGATGATGTATATGCGTAGAGCGCAGCTCCGATTTTGGGTATGAGATATGTTGAGCGCAACTCCATATAGTAGTGGAAAAGTTTGGTGATAGGTTCTCACCGCCGACCGGACGTAGATCATATTGACTTAACCTGTGTCAGTCTCTACATTTTTAACTGTGGTATTACTTGCATTATTTAATTCAGCAATTCGTTCGTTATTTATGCTTTTAAATACCTGTCTTATATTTTAGAAATATGGCATAGAATTCTCCAGTTATTACTTAAATATCACTATATTCACCGTCTAGTTTGTGACGGTGGGTGTGTGTCCATCGAGCAAGAGTAGCAGACCAAGAAAGGAGAAGATCGGTGATTTTTTTTTAGCATTTCTGACTGACTCCTCCTACTCATTTTGTATGACTTGACTTTTGTTGTATTATATCGTTTATGTTTTTTTCGTACATTTTGTGTGAGTGAATAGTTCCATATATATACAAGCATGTACTGCTCTATTTTTCCTAGTTTCTCACACTTAGGATTTTGGATAATGAAAGCTTTCGCATAATCTTTCCAATACATAATTAACTTTGAAGTCTAATAGTAATAACTAAACATGTATTTTGAGGAATATAGGAAGAAAGGTCGACTAATACGTAATTAAGTCTTACATGGTTGGAATTAAGGCTTAATTACGGGATTAAGTCAGTCAAGGCGGTGCGTCTGCTTAGTAGTTGGGGCCATCACGCTTGGTATCGTAGAATAGGTTTAGAAAACAATATGAATAAAATACAAACCTTAGTTGTGGAAACTATACGATCTTTGCCTAGAATTCATTAGTGGGAAGTGAATGAAAGTGAGATGGGGATTTCAATATATATTTGTTAATTGTTGTATGTATATATATATATATATGCGTTGTGTCACGTAGAAGCCGATTCGCTGTCGTCTGTCCATTGCACACCCCGATGGTCGATAGACGAAATGGAGGAGATGAAGAGCCTAGTGGCGCCGCCTCCTACTATTGAGAATCTATAGAGGTTGTCCGACCGAGTGACATGTACAGGGCCGCGTTAGCTTGACCAATTTCATCGCATTGATGACAAACTGCTTTGCTCCACCGAATCGACATCGACTCTACGATCGCGACATCGAATGTCCAAAGTGCCAAGACTTCCTATCGTAGCTTTTAGAATACGATAGCCGTGACTACATAGTGGTGGAAAAACAAAAGCACCATTCATCTCCCACGCCCGCATCTTCCAAAGACATTAGTGGAAGTTCACTGGTGAAAGACTTCATCGACTTAAGCGCTTTATTTTGATGGCGTACGAGATTTCCGTAAGATTGAGAAATGGATTATGTCTCAAGAGAAACTCCATAAGATATCGAAAATCGAGGATAGACTTCGGCAAAGATCTCATCTTACACTCGAGAGAGACGCCGACGTGTGGTGGATGATGACAAGTGGCTACTCACTTGAGAGTTTGAGACATGGGGTGTTTTTAAGCAAAAGTTTTATCAATAGTACTTTTCGCCTTCAAGAATGCAGAGGCCGAGTTGACAGCTCATGGACTCGAGACAGGACCGAGGAGCCTGTGATGCAAGACATGCACGATATGATTATCTCGATGCTTGCTAGGGACTTGGTGTGAGATGAAGCTCGAGGATGTATACCACTTCGGTGATGGACTCAAGCCAAATATTGGTTATTATGTAGTCAGTTCAAGCGCGAGGATACTCACCAAGATCTACGAGCGAGCCCTAGCAAATGAGGCATATTATCTGGGCAGAGTTGCTGATGGTAGAGCACTGGGTCCAGCTTTGTCTGCAGAGCAGGCCATGGAGATTGAGAGACGGAGACATAGGGGTAAGGGAGCAAGGGGATGGAACAGAGGTTCTCAAGTTTCAGGGATGCCCACTCTCACTCATTGGATGTGCCTCATGTATCATCCATTGCTCCAGCACAGAGCACAATGGGTAGACCTCCCTTGCCACCTCCCATCAAACTAGCCTTACCAACTCCTGTTGTTCCTGCACTTCCCGCCCCACATGCTTCACGGCAGCAGCCGAAGGGTGGCAGAGGCCGAGGCAGAGGCAGAAGCCGAGATACTAGACAAAGATTGGAACAACCGCAGACAGTGGTCGATCGTGCATAGTGGCAAGTCTAAGACTCATGGTCACAGACATAGCTGACATGCTACGATGTGGATAGGTTGGACACATAGTGAGAGAGTGCCCGCATCCCGCAATATAAGGTACGCACAATAGGCCCGAGAAGAGGTTCACATGGTGATCTAGCCATACACCGACACCACACGAGGTCTTATCGAGGGTATGGTTTCTATTGCGATAGCGATTTATATGTTTTATTGGATTCAAGATCTACCGTATCTTTTATTGTTGGTCGCATGGTAGACATCCTGTGGTTGAAACTTGTTAGGCCTGTACATTTGATTTTGAGTATCGCATCCGGGGATAGTGGTTTACCCTAATAGTATTATTAAGGGATGTCCGGTCGAGATAGTGGGTAGAACTACCCGTCGACTTTTTTAGAGTCCTCGAATTTTTGGAGTTCGACGCGATCTTGTGGATGGACCGGTTAGCAACATACCACGCTCATATCGAATGTTTCAAAGAAGAAAGTGATATTTGAGATCCTAGCAGTGGCGTCCGACGTTCACCTATAGAGGGAGTTCAAGTGATGACGAGGGTATGAGAGGTCGACTTGCGACTAGTGAGGAGATGAAGGCGTTGATCTCGCTATACACCTGCACTGCAGAGTCTGGGACCTAGGTTGGAGGACATACCGGTGGTTAGAGAGTCTCCCGATGTATTTTCTGAGGATTTACATGGTTTACCGCCATCGCGAGAGATTGATTTCATTATTGAGTTGGTACCAGGTACTAAACCAATTTCCATTCCACCGTACCGGATGGCACCACGAGAGCTAGAAGAGTTGAAGACTCAGCTTCAGGATTTGGGACAAAAGGGAGTTATCACACCTTATATGTCGTCGTGGGGAGCACCCGTCCATTTTGTGAAGAAAAATGATGGTACTTTGAGACTTTGTATTGACTACCGACAGTTAAACAAAGTCACAATTAGGAATAAATATCCACTCCCGAGGACAGATGATTTATTTTATCAGCTGAGAGAAGCACAGTTTTTCTCCAAGATAGACCTGCGATCATGGTATCATCGGCTTAGGATCGTGGATGAATATAGGTCCATTACAAACTTTCAAGACGAGATATGGACATTTTCGGCCTCACAACCATGTCGTTTGGGCTTACCAATGTTCCAAAGAAGTTGTTTATGGATTTGATGCATCGGGTTTTCAAATCGTTTCTTGGCCGGTTTCGTGATAGTCTTCATTGATTATATATTGATATATTCAAAAACAAGGGAGGATCATGAGCAAAGACTCGAGAGAGACATTGCAGACTTTGAGGGAGCATAGATTATACGCCAAATTCATTAAATATGAATTTTGGTTGTCGATGTCAAGTTTTCGAGGCATGTTGTCAAGCAAAGTTAGGATATCAGGATCCACCAAGATTCACGCAATTATGGATTGGCCAAAGATTGACTTTCGTGGATCGAGATTAGGAGTTTTCTGGGTTTAGTGGGGTAGTATTGCCGATTTATGAAGGATTTCTCCAAAATCGCTTCACCACTTACGAGGTTAACCCAGAAAGATGTTAAACTTGAATGGACTAAGGAATGTAAGGAGTTGAAGAGATTGTTGACTATTGCGCCAGTATTGGTGTTACCTGAGGTTGGACAGGGATTTTTAGTGTATACTGATGTTTCTCATAGAGGTCTAGGATGTGTGTTGATGCAGGGTGTTGGTACAGTAGCTTATGCATCCAAACAGTTGAAGATAAATGATAAAAACTATCCGACGCACGACTTGGAGCCAAAGCAAAGAAGAAGCGTTTGCATTGAAGATATGGAGACATTACCTGTATGGAGAGAGATTTACACTCTTTGCTAATCATAAGAGTCTGAAGTATCTCTTCACACAGAAATATATGAATATGAGACAGCGCAGATGGTTAGAGTTCTGGAAGGATTACGACTTTTCCTTTGAATACCATACGAGAAACGCGAACGTAACGCTGATGCGCTGAGTAGGATACATGTTAGAGATGCGGAGGTTCCTACTGAAACTCATGTTGAGATTTGCGCTCGATTTGAGAGTACAACCGTATCTACACAAAGAGGTCGAGGTCGAGGTTAGAGGACCGACATATTATACTCAAGGTTTAGTGGGTTAGCGCAGAGTGCGGATTGTGTTGATCAGACGGAGACGTCTGACCAGTGTTCAAGATTCAGGGGCAGACTGTGGATACCGTCAATACCAGAGTCGAAAGAGGGGATTCTTCAAGAGTCACACCATTCCCGATTCACCATTTATCCAGAAGGACCAAAATGTACCACGATATGAGGAGACATTTTTGGTGGCCCGGGATGAAAACGGATGTGTCTAAGTTTATCAGGAACTGTGGGATTTGTCAAGAAGTGAAGGTCGAACATCGCAAACCTCGAGGATTTATATAGCCTCTTCTCATTCCACGGTGGAAGTGGGAGGATAATGCGATGGTTTTTTGTGAGAGGATTGTCGAGAACCGCCCTGAGACATGATTCTATTTGGGTTATTGTCGATAGACTAACAAAATTTGTTCATTTTCTACCAAGAGCTCGCACATTATACGTTTGATCGCTTGAGTATATTGTTCGAGCAAGAGATTATTAGATCGTATGGGGTACTAGTGACTATTACGTTATATCTAGATGTTATGTATACGTCCAGGATGTGGCTGAGTATGCAGAGCAAAGATGGTACGCGCCTACGCTTTAAGTACGACTTTTCATCTTCGATCGACGGCAGATCGAGAGATTGATTCAGTTCTCGAGATATGTTGCGGGCTTGTGTTTTAGAGTTTGGAGGATCATAGTAGGAGTATCTCGCCATTGTGTGAGTTTGCATATAACAACATTTATCATACCATTATTGAGATGGCGCCTTTTGAGGCTTTATATGGCATGGGTGACCGTGTCGCTCACCATCGTGTTCAATGAGCTGAGGACCGAGAAATCGTGGGCCCGAGATTGTTGTTGATCATATAGAGAAGGTACGATCGATTCGTCCTCGAAACCCAAAGGAGCCCAAGTCGACAATAGAAATATGCGGACAGATATCGAGGTAATCTCACATACACCGAGGATCCTTTGTATATTTTAAGGTTTCTCCTCGAAAGTGGTCTTCAGAGGTTCAATGTGAAAGGTAAACTTGCATCAAGATTCATCTGACCTTTCGTGATTAAGAAACGGCCTGGGAAGGTTGCGTATGAGCTCGAGTTACCTCCACAGATGTCAGGAATTCATCACGTCTTTCATATATCCATGCTTTGATTAGCTGAGTCGAGAGCAGGTGATCGTCTGATGGTAGATTTGAGTCAGATCGACCTGAGCGAGGATATTTCATATGAGGAGCAGCCTATGCAGATCTTGGATCGATTGATCCAGAACTTGAGTGGCAAGTCTATCCCAAAAGTACTCGCTGCAAGTGGCGTTTTCACGATGATACGAACTCACTGGGAACGGGAGGACTATATGCTGGATAGATTTATGTACCTATTCGAGTAAGTTATGAATGGTTGTTCGACTTTTAAATTTTGAGGACAAAATTTTCATTAGTTGGGAAGAATTGTAACAGCCCAAAATCTCTAATCGTGTTTACTTCCTTAAACAAGAGCAACGACCCGTACTGTGGGACCCACACCGTGATGTGTCCATTGACCGAGGCAAGTTCCGAGGTATATTTTATTTTTGTTGTGATGTATGCCTAGTGTATTGTATATGTGTAGACTATTAAGTCAATTTTATACGCGTGTGTAGGTATCGAGACGAACGGGGACATACCACGAGTCGCGTGTCGACGTGGGACCGAGGTAGCGGCATATGGGGTAAGTTGAATTAATTTGAGTTAAATGTGAATTTATGTTGGTTTAATAAGTGGCTAATGTGGTCACATTGAATAAACATTAATGTGCCTATAGTTAATTAAATAAAACAACAAGCACATGATGTGCATCGAGACACGTGTTAACCCATCAAAAGGTTAAGTGAGTCGACATGTGGAGTTACTCAATAGTGACTTGAGGGACAAGTGGGACAAGGTGGTCCAAAGAGATAAACCTTGAGATACGTGTGCACACATGAACCAAAGGCTAAGGTTCAAACATATCAATATATATAGTTAAATGAAGTATTAGTCAACTAATCTCATCGTATCTTCATCACCAAATCGTTGCTTAGAATGAGAGGAAGAAAAGTGTTGCTGGAGTACTATTACTTGAGGAGGAAAGTAAGAGATTCATTGAGGTTTTGGTAGAGAAGAAGGTGTTCTTCTAGCTAGGTAACTCCTCCACTCCATTAACAACACTTAAGTTGATGAATTTATGTAAATTGATGTTGTTGTTGTTGTGTGTTGGGATGGGTGTTAGGGACCTCATGTAACATGTATGATGGTCCCTAAGAGAAAACATGGCCTATGTGGCAAAAACGCGAATTCGAAGGCAGTAATTTTTGTTCTCACAAGACATAGCGCGCGCTAGGTAGAAAATCTACCGTGCTAGATATATAAATCAGCGCACTAATGTCAAAAGTTAGCGCGCTAGACAGCCAAGGTAGCGCGCTAATATGGCAATTAGCGTGCTACTGTTCACAATTAGCGGGCAATTTCCCAGCCAGTACTAAAAATCAGTCAAGTCCAAAAATGGTCTAAACACTATAAATGGGTCCAAATACACTCTAACACATGTTAAACAACTCCAGGGGACTAAGCGGAGATCCCGGGAGTTTGGGAACGCATTTCAGAGTGCCGAAAGGTCTGATAGGCTAGAACAAGTGTGTGACTTAAAAGTAAAACAGTGAGAATTCTATATTTCATTTCATTCACTCTTATTGATTTATTGGTCTATTTGTAGACATTGCTATTTGTAATCTTACATCATGTTGTTCTCGTGTTTATTCATCATTGAATGTTGTGACATGATGCCTTGAGAAGTGTTTCATTGATTCCAATTCTTACTCTTGATGTCATTTTTGGTAAAGAATTGATAAAAAGCATGCTATTGAGATAATGTGGATTTAATTGGACTTGTATTCGATTTCCTTTGGGCTTTGTAGCCTAACTTGTTTAGGAATCCTAAAGCTTTGAAATTATTGGTCTTTGAAATTAAAGTAGAGATTATCTAGTGTCCATTGCACGAGAGATGCGCGGTTCATGAGGAAATTGGTCTACCTGGGTTCCTAAGACTCACCATTACACTTGCGCGGCACACGCGTTATGGGACTCAGTGGTGGTCGGCAAGAATAAGATAGATGATGTATATGCGTAGAGCGCAGCCCCGCTGGATATGAGATATGTTGAGCGCAGCCCATATAGTAGTGGAAAAGGCTTGGTGATAGGTTCTCACCGCCAACCGTACGTAGATCATCTCGACTTAGCTCTGTGTCGCTCTCTACATTTTTAATTGTAGTATTTACTTGCATTATTCGATTCAAAGAATTTGCTCGCTATTTATGCTTTTAAATATTTGTCTTATATTTTGGAAATGTGGCATAGATTCTCCAGCTACTACTTAAATATCACTATACTCACCGTCTAGTTTGTGATTTTCGTAGTGTAGGTCCGTCGAGTAAAGAAATAGCAGAAAGGAGAAGATCTCGCGATTTTCTCTGAGCATTTTGGCGACTCTCCTCACTCATTTTGTATGACTCGACTTTTGTTGTATTATACTGTTTATATCTTTACTGTACATTTTGGGTTGAGTGAATAGTTCCATATATATACATGCATGTACTGCTGTATTTTTCCTGGTTTCCCACACTTAGGATTTTGGATAATGAAAGCTTTCATATAATCTTTCCAATACATAATTAACTTTGAAGTCTAATAGTAATAACTGAACATGTATTTTAAGGAATATAGGGACGAAAGGTTTCGACTAATACGTAATTAAGTCTTACGTGGTTGGGATTAAGGCTTGATTACGGATTAGGCCCAGGCGGTGCCCGTTTAGTAGTTGAGGCCACAAGGTTACTCCCCGGATTTCCTAGTTGTGTGTTCATGATGCACTGGATTGTAGCACGTGTGACCCGACTCTCGCTGAATGACGACCGAGCTTGCCCTGTGCACGTGTTCGGTGACTCAACGGATTTGGCCACGCCGGGCCAAGACCAAGTGTCTCGGCCGCTGGGCGCGACCACTAGTGGGAACTTGGTGACCCAAGTACAAGCCTAGTCCATCGTGAGCGAGCACACATATTTGTTAGCTTGTCTCATATCTCTTCATGCAATGAGCCATTTATAGTTATCTATTTTTATATTTCGCATGTTTACTTGACGCTTTTCCTTGCATTTCCTTTACTTTATTATACGAATGCTTAGAAGAGTTCTTTTGGGATTTTACTTACCGGACTCATCATCTATCTATTATGATGATTGAGCGCAGATCGTAGTACCATAAGGGGCAAGGGGGATCCTAGTTGACTACATTTGATTGCCCGTTGTCGAGGACCTACTCGCACGTGTTTATTTTTGAGATTTTATATATTTTTGGGTATCGGGAGACTTTAGATGACACCGCACATGTATATATACCTTGTTTGTGGTATTGTCGCTATATACAAAGTACTTTACATGGTTTTCCACAAAGTAGGATTTGCTCTTTTGAATAATGTTTACCACGTTAAATTACTTATACTAATCGTATCAATCGAGGCTTCACTGATTTATGTTAAATTGTAAGAAACAACCCATTAGTATGGTTAAGCATTAGAATAAACTACAAATTAAGTAACAAGCTTGAAATAGTTAAATACTACGAAGAATAAGTTAAGAAAATAAGGATAATCTACTAATTAATTTGATAATACACACGTGGACACGATTTGCAAGACATGAAGAGGACGGTGTACCGGACACGTGTAGTTGGGCCAGCTGGCAAGGAGTACATGGAAACACATCACCCCGGGGCGGCAGGGCCGCCACAAGGTAAACCGACGATTATATAAAACCATTTAAAGTCAAACATGAAATAGTAGGGATGTCTATTCTCTCAACCCATTATACAATTTAAAATTATACCAAAAAGACGTAAATAATTTGTACACAAAATGATCACCTATAAAAAGTAGCTCCTCTCGACATACCAACACTAATCTTTGATCTTCTCCTCCCTCGCTCTCGCTACTCAAGTATCAAGCACTCAACAATCACAAACTAGACGGTGAGTACAAAGAATGTAGAAGTAATTTCGAGAGACTTTTACCCACATTTCCAAACACAACAGATACAATTCACAAAACATATATTCGTTATACCACAATAATGATTGACACACAATTTCATTACCAAACTATATAATATCAATAAACTACTCAAGTGAACCACTCATTTCAAATTCTCAGTACTTAAAACAAGATCCCGTACATACCCAATTAATCCTCAAGTGAACCACCCATTTCAAATTCTATACTTAGAACATTATCCCCGACATTCCCAATTAATTACATTCACTTTGGGTTGTCACCGATTTAGTTGTTCACATATATTTAATCCTTATCGATATGAAATACGACATGTCAACCTCATGCAATAGGTCTGCACACACAAGCACTTCTAGATACCCTATTGGTCGTCGCTTAGTTATAGGCCTTCCTTTATTAATTGATCCACATGGCTTATCAACCTCATGTAATAGATATGTACACACAATACATCAAGATTACCTTTTTGGTCATTGTTTAGTCATAGACCTTACAGCTTATTCAACATGGCTTATCAACCTCATGTAATAGATCAAGACACGCAAAGACATCATCGATACCTTTTGGTCACCGTTTTGTCATCCTCGTGTAATAGATCAATACACACAGTACATTGGTACTACCCTTTTGGTCACCGTTTAATCATTTCATAAATCTTATATAGTAGATACGTGACATTAACTAAATAGTATACCGACATCTCGGGGTCCCATACCCCGTGAGTCGCGTGCACCTCAAACCACATGATAACTTACACACACTTATTCTAATTTCACAATTAAAATATAACAAGAAACAACACATCAACAACAACACCAAGAATTTAGCACACATAGCACATAAACAAATATAATTTAACAACACACAGTTAAGTAAGCGCACAAAGCATTGCACAACAATATAAAACAACTATAAACAAACAACAACATCATGTTATTAAATGGAGTGAAATATCTTGATCAGTTTACTTACAAACACGCCAATTTTCTAGCTACTCCGGCCTCCCGACACCTCAAAACTCGTATCCGAACCTTCAAAATTCTTCCTTAGGTTCCTGATATCATATTGTAAGTTTTTTAGTGTGTTTAGACCTTTACTTAGTGGTATTGGATGTGTTTAAAGTATTTAAGTTAATTTTAGAAAATTCATATTTTAGTGTTGTCCAAGCACCTAGCGCTAATGTCTTTGGTTAGCGCGCTAGCAATGTCTTTGGTTAGCGCGCTAATGACCTTATTAGCGTGCTAATGACCTTATTAGCGTGCTACCAAAATTACTTAGCGCTAATCAAAGCATACGCTGATATGTGCAGGAAAACCCAAAATTTCGCAAATAGAATTTCGTGTTTTCTCTACACATAGGTCATGTTAATGCCTTAGAACCTCCATACACACTTCTAAAGTTCCTTGACATCAACCACAACATAAAGCAACAAACCACAACATCAAATTCATGAATTCATTGATTTAAGCTAGTGTAAAGAGGTTACCTACTATATGAACTCCTAGCTTGCTCTCCTTCACTAACCCACTAATCTCTCCAACAAAGACTTGCCGATCTTCTTCTTCTTTCTCTCCAAAGAAACTTAGCTTCCAAGTTTCAAATGAAATGAATTAATTACATGTGTTGATCTTCACTTTATATATGCATTGGATAAGTTAACTAATAGTCATTGGTCTTGAAGTGCATACGTATCCAAGACCTATCTAATGGTTTACAACCTAACATGTGTCCCACTAACTCATATCGAATGACACCAATAAGTGACCCGATTGGTCTTTGGATGTGTCAACGCGTGTCTCGAGAATCATCATATGGCTATTGTTTTAAGTTGCTTAACTTAGGTACACTTAATGTAAATTAACCTTAGCCACATTAATATCACTATATAAGCTATTTTTAAGCCTAAATAAACTTACCTCATTCACTCTCTACCCCGGTCCCACGCCGCACGCATCTCGAGGCGTGTCCCCACTCACGCCTCGACAACTATGTACAAGTAGGAGTGACTTAATAGGTCTACACAAATACATCACACTAGGCATCAATCACATAAACTCTAACATTCCTCGCCTCGCACCGAGTATTCGACCGTGTACCCGCTCTCGGCCATGGTCTCGGTCAAGAACCCTAATTAGGGACTAATTTACTATTAATAATTTTAAGGCCGTTACAATGATATATATATACCTATCATGAGTAACACATGACTTTTCATGTGGCGTTTCATAGCGGCCTGCCTCGCACTTGTTCCCTAACAAGTACTCATGATCATGATTCGTATCCATATACATATGATCATTACATGACCATCAATCACGACTCACACTAGTCTTAAATCATTATAATTACCAAGATAATGATCGATTAAGGCCACTTATGATATTTCAAGAAACGTCGATGGATCTTACTATAATGTAAATATTAAAACTAATTATAATAATAAAAAGTGATGAAGTATTCTATTTTATTAATCAAAATAGTAAAAGAAACAATGTTAATACCTAGGGCACTTCACACATGCCCCAACATGCGTAACGAGGACGCTTGACAAGTGCATGGTGGTAGTGCATATTTGCGCTGGGGCACAATAGTTCCAAAGATTAAAACGTTATTTTGTAGGTTGTGCCAGAATGACCTTGAAACACAACTGTCCATGCAGACGGTTCATATTCACCTTGAGACACAAGCTTAAGCATCGCAACATATACGTAAAGATGTAGTATAATTTTCATTTGTCAGTAGTGGTGTACGACACTCTGTTGTGGGTTTTGGAGTGCCATTTTAGTATTTCCATTTTTTCCTAATAAAAGCCATGCAGGCATTTGGTCCATGGATCATTGTTACTAGGTCATATAACTGGTATCTAAAGTTCATAGTAAAAAAGGAAAATATTGAACGTTAATGTCCAAAAATCCTTAGATAATACCGTCTCAAGCATTGTGAGGTTGTAGCAAAAGATGGCACGAAATTAGTGGCTATGTTTGTGCCTATTTCTTATGTTGCAATATTGATTGGTGTAATACCCAAGACTAACCAAAACTAGTGACTATATTTCTTAGAAAAAAAATCAAGAGATTAATACTATCAGTCTAACTGGATGACTCATTGCCGTCATTGGTTTGGTACGAGGTTAGATAAATAGTTAAAGTAATAGGTGGAGAGTTTCAGCCTCAACGTAGGCAAGTTCCGAATTTTTATAAAAAGAAAACAAATGACTGATGAATAATGATTTTATTAAGTATATCATTTGCTTTATTACTTTGTGTAAGTAGTAACTGGTAAGTACTTACTTCAGTTCGGACAAAAAAAAAATGGAAAGTGCTACAATGACACCCCAAATAATGGACGATGCACGCAACCCCTACATCCACTGTCCGTGTTCACCTCAGGATGTGAACTTACACATTTTGAGATTCACAACACGGTTGGATAAAGAGGTGTGCGTATGTACTGTGGGTGTCACTCTAGCTAGTATTTTTCAAAAAAAAAAAAAAAAAAAACTTACCCATCTAAACTGAACATACGCAATATATTCTTTGAAAAGTATTAGAAAAAATATATATGGTTAACAATTGGTGAAATGTACCTTTCGCCAAAGATTTTATTTATCCTTAATACTTTGGTTGGTTCCTAACTTCCTATCATGACATTGACAAGTAATGATGATGTTCTTTCATGTAATTATTTTTCTTCCGCCCTACTTTCTTTCGCTGCTTTTAGCTGATGTTGAGCATCAGTCTATTTCATCTAACCCATTTTATTCAACATGGTAAATTGGTAATTGGTAAACTTAGTTTAACGACCTAAAAACAAAAACTCAGTAGGGTAGGTGTGGTGTGTCAGTACAAGCCTCTAACCAAGTGACTCGAGTTCAATCTTAAGAATAAAGTCTTTTAAAATCTTGAGCCAAAGATGTCGCAACTCACCGCTCCTATCAACTCGAGTCCCAGACTAATCGGGGATTAAGCCTCGAATACTCGGCACCGAGAAATCAGTATATATATATATATAAAGAGACGCGCTAAATAATTATATATTTAAGTGAAGGGCGTATAAGTCATTTTCAATGAAAGTTCAAAAAAATAGAGTCAAGCTATGTGCACCCCGCATATAATGATCAGGGCACCCAGCAAAAAATTTGTGAAAATTGGTTTTGGAAGGAAATGTCAAAAATGTCCTCTCAAACCCAACAATTCACTTACGATCGAAAAACTTCTCTTTCCCGCCCACCCCACCTTCATACAAGCCCTCCAAATTTTATCAAGTGCAATCGATCCCTTGTCTAGTGTGACTGTTTCTCTATTCAAGGGTGTTTTGGACGTTGTAAGTATGTTGTTACTGGATTTTTTGGTGGTTGTATCATTTGGTTGAGTCGTTTTTGAAAGAGAAAATAAAGTGGGTTTTGTATTGTAGGGTTTGTTAGATTCAGCCAGTGTTTAGATCACTAACGTGTAATGGGTGAAGAAAAGGAATGGGAGGC
The DNA here is from genome assembly GCA_039657325.1 of Stephania cephalantha. NCBI lineage: Eukaryota > Viridiplantae > Streptophyta > Magnoliopsida > Ranunculales > Menispermaceae > Stephania > Stephania cephalantha. Next base: position 45,245,561 of record CM077575.1, on the reverse strand, counting down.
AGACGTAGAAGAAGATAACGTTTGTTTTCTCCATTTTTTATGTTCTTTTTGCATTTATGAGACCGTAATGGAGACGTGAAGTGCTCTGCTACACACAGACCGAGACAAGACATGTGGTCTCGCTGTAATGAGGCGACACTCAGAGCAGCCGGATTAATACAATCGAAACTATGTAGTCATAATGTGTCGATAGTTTCAGTGGGTAAGGACCGTGACTTGATGCATAGTCTCGGACTTGTGTAGCCGAGACTTATTGATGATTATCAGACCTGCAAGACCGAGACAGTATGTTTTAACCGTTTCTTCAATTTTTCATTATCAAATCTTACGATACACATACCTTATTGCATGAAAAGCCATCCACATCATCCACATCTTAATTTGAAGATTACACAAGTCTTTTCAGTCGTGAAGAACCATTTGGGTATAGGAATGAGGTCATTGAGTCTGTTCAAAACTTGGGACGGGAAATAAAATTTGTGTTGATTACTTAAAAATTAAGATACTAGAAGGATCACCATACGAGTAGTGAAGCTTGCTTGTGAGAGGTCCTGTACATATAGGGGTATTTCTCAAAGAATAGGATATCCAAAGCGGCGAAACTTGAAAAAAAAACACCAAATTTGAACATAAGAGAGGAAGATGAGGATAAGACAAGGCCTCACAAAGTGGCACCAAGAAAATGAGTGTCATTTTCTTATTTACATCAAGGAAGAGTCGACACTTTATGGTATTTAAATGTGCTATGTGGGCGTCACAACCATGAGACTATGAAGTATTTGGAAGGGCACTCATATGTCGATCGGTTGACTCAGGATGAGAAGGTTGTAGTGGGGCAAATGACTAAGGGGAATGTGATGCCAAGACTAATCCTGAACACATTGAGGTAAAGGGATAAAAACAATGCTTCTACTCTTCGTACGATTTATAATGCACGAAAAAGACAACGAGACCGAGAAGCTGATGGGAGAATGCAAATGCAACAACTATTGCACTTAGTGGAGCAAAATAACTTTTTTTCATGGCATAGAAAGGATAATGATACTAATGTCGTAACCGAAATATTCTGGGCGCATCCTGACTTTATTAATTTGGTGCGGTGTTTCCCTTTAGTCCTTATCATGGACTGAACATATAAGACCAATAGGTATCGCATTCCACTGTTGGAGATTATTAGGGTGACTTCGATTAAGGTCACTTTCTCGGTTGGGTTTGCTTTCATGTCATCGGAGACCAAGGACAACTACTTATGGCCTTCACCGGGTGTTTTTGTCACTAACAGAATCGGGACTTATCACCGCAATCCAACAAGTATTTCCCCAATCGTTTCACCTATTTTGCACGTGGCACATAAACCGAAATGTCTTGACCAACACCAAGAAAATGTTTGCGAGAAATGAAGACTTCACACTTTTTAATGATAATTGGACAGCATTGATGCATGTAAGTTCTGATGTATCGTTTGACCGTAAGTATAATGGGATACGACATGATTACGAAGATTTGAAAGTGGTTGGTCGACGACTTGGAGAAGACTTAGGTTGGGGAGTTCAAAATAAGATTTGTTTCTATTTGGATGGATAAGATTATGCACTTGGGGGAGACAACAACGCAAAGAGTCGAGTATGCGCATTCAACTCTCAAGAAACATGTCGAGCATTTTCAAGCAAACTTTGAGGCGCTGGGTGTCATCGATGGCATGATAGACAACCAACACAACAAGATAAAGGCATCGTTTGAGCGGAGTTTGAATGTGGTGCAACAAGGCTTCATGGGCCCTTTGTATCGTTGTTTGCGGGGTTATGTCTCCCAAGCAGCACTCAAGTTGATTCGTAAAGAAGTAGAGCGTGTAGAGAATGTCTGGAGCGACCAATTTCTTTGTGGTTGTGACATATGCCACTTGAGGACATGAATAGTCATTGGCAGAAGTTGAGTTTGATACCCAAGCACTCGTGGCCTCGGGCTGATTATAACTTCAATGACGAAATCCAGAGATTTATTGATAAGTTTGGAGGTTGCATTGATGAGGATCCTCGTTTGAGGATCATTCAACAATTGAGAGAGATTAGTAACATTTCATCCACATCGGTGATTCCACATCTTGCTAAGGTGAAGACAAAAGGGATACCAAACATCAAAAAATGAAGTAAAAAACCATTGAAGAGAAAGCCCGATGAAGACGATATATCTACAACAAAACTTCCGAGTGGTTTTGAATATGTGCCCGGTTACGAGGAGTTTGCTTGTTCGTGAAAAAAGCAAAGGTGTATGTTGCCAAAATATACCGAACACGTAGAGCTTCAATGGGTGTGTCTAAGGTTAGGTTCATCTCTAGCATTCAATCAAATTGGGTTCCATATTAATAGTACCTTCGACGTGGGTAGCGATGGTCATGTGGCTTCCAGCAGTATTGATGTCGCCTCTGGTCTACCCTTTAGAGATAGTTGGAGGATAATTAGAGAAGGCCTTCTCCGTGAATTGGATGAAAAACAAGTTCGACGTGGTGAAGTTAGAGGAGAAGGCTATGGAACCATAAGGAATTGTATGGATTGCAATAACGTTTAGAGGTTGGATTGGAAAATGGATGACTCTTCCCGATATGAGTCTTTTGATTACAACCACTTTTAATATCATGTTAATGAATGTTTCATGTGGCAATTGCTTGACCTACCTTCCTTTGCGTAGCTCACCGCCATCAACCTTTAGGGAAAGGGTTATTATTGGGGTCACAAACGTCAACAACATTCATGGGTTATGGTAAGTTTTATATAATTCCACTAAATTGATATTTCTTTTTATTTTTTCCTTAAAAATTCATAATGTTAACAACTTATTTTCTACGTGATTTTGCGATTTATAGTGAAGTTCAAAGATGATGCACCCCTTCCTCTCATTTTCCCATTATGCAACACCTTCGTGAGAGAGTGATGCTAAGGAGTGGGGTACGAGATTTTGTGTCTAAGATCGCACTTCGATCATGCATTCTCAAGCAAGGCACGATTGATGCAATAGACTTAGGTGCACCTTAGCTTTTGTAACAACTTTGATAGCATTTTTTTGAATGACTTGTATACTTGTGCATTTTGAAAAATACAACATAGTACACATGTTATACTTGTGCATTTTATTATGTATACATCTTCATTTTGTATCTATCCACATAGGTTGTTGATATCCACATCACATTGTATTATGTATGGCATTACTTGTATTACGATTTTGCCCTTGGATTATTCTATATTTCCAGTACAATTATCAAGTTTCACGGTGTCCGAAACAAGTTCACTGGTCTCAGACATGAGTGACTGAGACAGAGACAATAGTCTTTGTTATAAATGGTCAAAATGTTTATGTATTGGATGGTCTTACACTACCGACCACTTCTATACGTCGATTTATGTACGGGGTGCCCTTATAGGTGATGGGGTGCCCTAATGTTTGTTGGGCGCCCTGAGAGGATATTAGGTGCCTTGATTAACTTTGGGAGTCCATACGTCTCGATGTCGTGTTTAACGACAGGTACAAGTAGTCTCGGCCAATGCCTACCGAGCTTGTTATGTATTGTCTCAGTATAGTGTGGCCGACAATATACAGAGGCTTCCGGTATTACATGGCCGACATGTTCAAATTATTTTGAATTCACATATACTCGGACATGGGTAGCCGAGACCAGTGACTGGCTTATTGGTTCTGCAAGTCCGAGTCGAAAGGTATGGTCTCGGACCTGGGGGACCGAGATACTTCCTGAACTCAGAAAATCAACATTTTTAGCACCACCAATATCATTCACAATAATGTCTCTCACAACAGAGTAAAAGCAAATAAAAGTCACAAACTAAACATTCATACACATCAAAAAAATACATTAACGTAATGAGTACAACGCACTTTATAGAAAAAAAAACTTAAACAATACAAACAACATCCAAAACAGTCTCAATTGGCATACACATTAAAAATGGAGTTTATACATGTTCGTTTTGAGTTCATACAACTGAACTCTTGCTCTTCTTCCCATTTCAAGACTGGTATGTGTTCCCGTGCATGCGCTCAGGCTTTGGGGCTGTGAGGCACTCGGATTAGATGCAGTAGGGGCACTTTCGTGTTGGGAATCTTCTGTTAGTGCAGTTGGGGACGTCGTGGTGGTGTTTGTAGCGGCAATGGTGGTGGTGATGGTGGTGGAAAGACCCTTTCCCGTCAAAAACTCAACCACTTCGTTAGCCAATCTCCGTGTAGCCTCCATTTTGGTCGTCCCCTCCAACAAGTCAATCCATACCAACACGGTGTCCAATGCTCGTCTATTACGCTGTTGACAACAACATTAACACAATAAAATATATTAGAACACAAAATAATTTATTTCCAAACCCAAAACCTGAACATAAGCTTAATAATTACCTCCATAAGCTCATAATCCGTACCAGTGTCGGTCGCGCCTGCGGTGTAGGCTGGATTCTCGATGGCAGGATGTGAAACTCGTACAAACCAGGGTAGGTAATTTGGTGTAGCCATGAACTCGAACCGCGCCTTCTTGTCACGGCTTTCAGAATAGAGTAAGTGGTTCTGCAACCTTTCCCAATTCTCCGATTGGAAACCTTACTTAACCGAATACTTTTGTACAGAAGGTCCTTGGGCAGCTTCGAGAGAACGGTAAAGAGGGTTTGGTAGGCCTTGGACATGGCCAAGCTGTCTTAGGAACCACTCCGAATGGTACAACTGCACAATGTCCATGTACTTAATTGTGACAGAATAGAAGGCCACCTGCTGAACGATGTCATCGAGTCTGACATCCACGTACGGATCCCAAGTCACCTATACCAGTCAAAGGAACAAGTTATAACGAGTTCCTTGAAATTTAAAATTGAATAACTAATGATAGTAACACACCTCACTAGGCCACAACATATCCAGTGTCCTCCGAATAGAAACCAGCTTATCCACGTTCGCAACAGTCTCGTGTTTCTTTATCAACTTAGAAACGCGAGGTTGAGCGTGGTCGATGTATTTCGCATTCGGCGCGGCTATCTGGAATTTAAAGTACTCGACACCCATCTTTCATGAGCAAAAACAACAATCACAACAAGTAAGCATTACTAATACACAATTCAACAACAACATTCGAAAAAAGTAAACAAAAGCGAATTAAGTTCGTACCTCGAGCAAGGTTAAATACCCTGCGATTTGTGAAACCTCTACCCTAGTTGCCGACCCAAGGTGTCGGTAAAGGTACGCCAAGGCAACTGCATCCCAAGTATAGCTTCCTACCTCGTCCAAATTCTCTAAAACCTTGAGCAAGGCAATGGAGATTCTTGATCCACTCTTATCGACAAAAATAGTGCAGGATAAGAGATGCAACAAATATGCACGTGTTGTGCATTCCACCTTCGGGTAAGAGCTCGATTTCGCTTTGGGACACCATCTACTCTTCAACCAACACTTCCTAACTGTGAGCCCTCTTGTGATGTTCACCTCTTCCTCTACGTCTTCAACAGTAATCCCGGGGAGCTTGGAAAATAAGTTGATCGCCTCCGTGCGAGACTCCTCGGTGTACTTCGTAAAGTTTTCCACCGCTACCACCTTGTCTGGCCACCGGATATTCAAAAGAAGGCTCACATCCTCCAAGGTGATGGACATTTCACCAAATGATAGATGAAATGTATTCATCTCTCGGTTGCCACCTCTCAACGAATGCGTGAAATTAGTTCCTTGTTGCCTTTCCTATGAGCAATCCATGAGTGGCATCAACCCGAACCTCTCGAATGATCCTCCGCAGTCCTCGGTGTCTGGGTGGCAAGACCGCAAGTCCCACTCAAGTAATAGAGCCCCGTGGTTAATGCACTTAAGTAATGAGCAATGCCTGCAAAAACCAAACAAACGTCAATATAAATTGTCAAAACTTAGAATGATGTGTAGCATGCATCCTTTTTTTTAAGGAAACTAAACTTTGAAGAATAAATTTACCTTATTGTTCCAAATCTCCGCACGCAATATGATTATTGAAGCTTTTCAAAGAATGATCGGTCGATGGGACAACCGGTAATGGAGAGGATGGGTCATATTTGCTCTCCTCTACATTCCCATTAGTTGCACCACTACTACTCCCAGGAACGGAGCGTTGGGCTGTGGTACTCCTATTTTCTTGTTCACTTGGGCCCTTCTCGCCAGACTCAGATGATTTAAATGCGTCCCCTCACTCTCATCACGACCAATACGTAGGTCCCACTAGTGGACCTGTGATGCCTCGTCCTGTACACCATCTCCCCTAAGAGAGCGTGCACGTGCAACCTTCTTCTCTGTAGCCTTTTGTTTCTGCTTCCTATACAAGACTATTTGTAGTTTCCTCCCACCGCGAGTATCCGAAGTACCCGTCGCTTTTTCTGTTCTCGAAGACTTCCCATAAACTTCTTGCCTTGAAACACCAGTCTTACTTCGGGCCATATCTTTGAACTAATGAAATAAATATTGTATTAGAATCATGTGAAAAAACACAATAAATATGACCTTAAACACAGTTTCGGTCCAACATGTCTGAAAACTCACCCCACGTCTCTATGACTCACAACCGAGAACGTAGGACTTGTCTCGGTTATTGCCCTCCGAGACTCTTCAACATGTCTCGGTTCCTAACAACCGTGACAAACCATAATAAGCAAACTCTACTACACTCAGTGGGGTAATACCGAAAGAACATGTACTATTACGGTTTTAGGGTTCCGAGACCACATGGCTTATCTTGGTTGTACTCTACCGACTGGGTTCGAGGTCCCTCAGTTCATAGTTTCGTTTGGGTTTCAACGACACATTAGCTACTGTCTCAGCAGTGATAGACCGAGACACTAGAACATGTCGCTGACATGTGCAACCGACACTTATAGGTTTGGAAAACAAACCCTACATGCATACAACAAGCCAAATGTTTATGCAAAACAACCATATGGAATCAAAATTCATGGAAAATACACATTAACCTTCTTTTGATCTCCGAAACAACACCACCACCTCTAATACCTTCTTCCACGACCTTCACACAACGAGCCCTTGTCCTTGGCTGCAAATCGACTCCACAAATGCGAGGAACCCACTAAACAACAGCTTTGACTTTCAAATTGAAGGGAATGTGTGGATTGTTGGCTTTGTAGACGAAACAAGTGCTTGGGTGCAAGACTTTCGAATTCGATTTTTGGTTTTTTGGAGTGGAGTGCTCGATTTTTTGGAATGGGGTGCTCGTTTTTCAACTTAGGGGCAATTTGGTAAACCTCACGAGGTGCCTTGAGACATTGTTTGGATGCCCCAATAATCGGGGTGCCCTGAGAAAGAGCCGAGGTTCACTAGCCGCACTCAAAAAATATAATCATAAGGGTGCCCTTATGCACTCCTGGTTGCCTTTAGTGCGACTCAAAGAAATCAAAAAAAAAAAAAAAACACATCTTTCCAAATCTAAAATTAATAGTCAATTGCATTACCATTTTAAGGCTATTAATTTAGCTCCTCAAAGGTGCGTAGATCGATTGAGAGATCCGATCATTTAAATAGAATCTATTGCAAAAACCAAATTGAATAAAGATTGGGTGGGCTAGTTTCAGCACAATCTTGTCTTTCGACAATGTCTCATCCATCACACTATAGAAGCTTTGGCGGATTGCGCGTTATAGCTCACAAATCTCACCGCGTTAAGATGAGGCATAAATAAGCCATTCTTGTTCATGTAAGCCATTTTTTTTTATGAAAATATATAAGCCAATGTTTGATTGATCACAAAATCAACTAAACGAAATTCGATCCCTGTTCAGTTTCAAAGGTAAAAAAAGGACAATGAAGCGTACATAAAGATCATAAGAATAAATTGAAGAAACTTCAATGGCACCTCCTGCCGCATTTTACATCTGCAGAGAAAATCACTAGATATCACTATTAAAATACAGTGCATTGGAAATTCTCACCACCAGGTATATGCAATATCGAGTTCGACACAAGCAAAATCCGTGAATGAATGTCTGAGACTCTTCCCATGGTTAATTGGATCACACAGCTTCGACCTTCAATATTTCGCAGGAAAGGTGAGGGCTTCTGCTTTTTCAACCTTCTTCCCAATCTATATCATCCTCGTCTTCTCCAGAAGCTTCGGGTTCAGCTTCAATATTTAAATCATGCATTTTGTAAGTTTTGTCCGCATTTCCTGCTAATAAAGTTCAGTTCAGTAAGCAATCAAGACTATCAAGTTAGCGTACACAAACAGACATGCAATATGCAAAGTGAAAATAAGACAAACACATTGTCCCAAGCTCGAGGAAAAAATGCCGTTGGAGTAAATAATTTCAGCAAACGAAAAACAAAAGAATGCCACATGAGATCTAAATCATAGGCTTTCAACAATGCAATAAGCATCACAACATTTTATAAGTTTCAAGCATTTTCGTTCTCATGTCATTCCTAAATCATACAAAAACAAGGAACACCAGATCTTTTATCACTCTTTCTTAAAATAAACCGTTTCAGATAGAGAAGTCAGTATATCATTTTCAATTTGAATAAATCAACCTTCCTATAATCTAGAAAAAAAATTTTTTTTTCTATTTTAATTTACTCCATTCAGTTGCCTTGCCTTTTAACCTATTCATATGATGCCAAGTTAATAGGATGAAGCAGAAACCTCAGTCCACTCGCTAATTTGATGATGCACACTATAAATGCATATGATGATTTGTCCCCACTATTAAAACCTTAATCAATTGAATAGCTGTAGATGCATTAGATCAACAATTGAAGCCAGGATCCCTCTTCAGGAAATTGGAGAAGTTCACTTTCATGGCAAGTTCTCATCATTTGATGACTTAGTTTTTATATTATGATTTAGCAAACCTTACAACCTAGTAGAATATAAAAGAGCAGATGTGCACGACCACATGAAACCATTAATCAAACATTTGAAACGTTAGGTATCCATGCTACATTTGTTTACATAAATTAATCATCTATTTTCAAGCCATAGATACATTGACATGTGAGCTGCTTGTTCTGTCAACAAAAGCAAAGGCTTCTTTGACAAATCAAACTCAGTTGCAATTGGATTTGATCACTTTCAGTCTTCTTAGGCTTTGAACTAATGATCACATTTTTTCCATCCCAGCAACTTATTTGTATAGCATGAATAGAATCCATAGTGTAAGTTGTTTGCCTGTGTTTCCTACAAATATCTATGCATAGAAACTAGAAGTACCAGTTTATAAAGAACGCGGTTGCAGTGGGAATGGAAGTAAATGATCATGTGATATTGGTGAAGTTATTGTGGCAGGTTGTCAGTCTAAAAAAAAGGGGTTATGAGAGAACAAGTGGTAGCAAAAATGGAATTGTTGTAGTGATGGAAGTTGTAGAGTACAATGATGGTGGTTAGCAAGAGATGGTAGTTCTAAATTCTGATGACGGGTCCACAATTGATTGATAGTGGTGTCTCTCAAAGATATCTAATGAGATGAACAATAAAATACTAGATACTAAGAGAACCTACTAGCAATCTTAGGGGAAGATTGTGAAGTGGTAAAAAGATATCATGAGGGCAATGAAGAACTTCTCCCACTCAGCTACACATTGGAAACCAACAAAACGCACAGTTTGCGCATCTAGTTCATGAAGTTTCTGCTTCCACCCAATACCAACCCAGTGAGCTACCTCACTTGGTTGGTTAGTTACTAAAGTTTAGGATTTCTCTTTCATGATTATGAACCCATCTCCTGGTTAGGACTTCAAGCAAATCATATCTTAAGTTCTTGTGTTGTGAAGAAACAACTCGTAAAATAGTAAAATACTTTGCATTGGTACCAAGAAGATACACATTACACTCAAGATAATATCCTTAAATGACAAGGCAGGACAATAACTTTAAAACAACTACCGTCATGATGGTATGATTTTTAGAATTATCTGAACAAGGGCACATAAGTTCCATACTATATTAACCAGTTCAGTGTTTATGTCTATTACAAGCAAGGCTTCTTGTACTTATTAAGTGCAGAGGAGTGCTTCGAAGGCCAAAGAGGTATGGGCGATGGAAAACCAATGACCATACTTAATTTGCTCGGGCATGTCCATGTTAGTAGCCCATAAAAGAGATAATGCTGGTCCCAAGAGGCACCTAGGTTCATTTATCTATGTTTTACAGATGAGTAAAAAAAAAAAAAAAAAAAAAAAAAAAAAAGAAAGAGCACAAGGGAAAAAATTCTAGCTCCCAAGAAGAGCTTAGAAGATTGTTTTAGGCTTTTAGCATTATAGATAGCTGTTAAAAGAAAAATCTACGTCTTTCATTGGTATTAAAAACCATTTGAACAGTGAAATCAGTGGAGAAACAGATACTAAAAGGTAGAGCTTCTCATCAAATATTCCAGTACTCCAGAAAATTAACCACTGATAATTTCATTCAAGATTTGTATTTATAAACAAGCTAATGGAAACCGTCTACTCTGGTATGCATTGAAAATGTGAATCGACTATTGAGATGTTTATATTTACAGGAAATTATCCTGTGTGTATTAAGCGAAGGTGCTTGGTGTTGGGTAAAACCCACGCACAACGGAAGAAAACAATCTCACAAAACTCACGACTTCATTTAATCAATCGAAACTTGTATATTACAAATTAATCTAGAGGTCTTTACGTAGTCACCGAAATTACTAATTGAACAAAACACATGATTAGACATTGCCAAAAAAACAAATACAAACTTAATTAGATACTTCATAAACACAAAATAGTTAGAAACTTGACTAAAACACTAAACTTTTTAATTAACCGACAAATATAAATAGAAACTTGGAGTTTTGAGCCAAAAAACCCAACAATCTCCATCTTGGCGAAAAACTCCACCAACCATTCAATCCAATTGTCGTAGCCACAACGAATAGCTACGATTCACCAATTATTCATCCAAAGACGTGCATCAATCATCTAATCTTGATCAATCTTCACACAATCAATTGGGCAGCAAACACCCAATCTCATCCAATCTATTAACAAAACAATCTAAATCCAAACGGTTGACCAACTGACAAACATTCAACCTAAAGAGGTGCTCCACCTTAAACGTCTCATTCAAACAAATCAACAATCAGACTCAATCGCCACTTAGATCTTGACCGCACAAAATCACACCAAAAACAAAACTCCAATCGAGCTTCAAGCAACTTCAATATTATCACCCAATCAATTTCACGCCATTGAATCTTATCCATTGCACACTTGACTTCTTTCGTCGGCTCTTGACCACTAACCCGCAATACGTGGAGTATTTTATTCAATTCAAGAGAATTCTTAACCAGTGACTCCACCACACTTCTTTCATTTCCCAAATAGAGCAACCGAAATAGTATTAGGACTAACTCACAAATACGTGGAGGGTAAGCGTTCGATTAAGGAATTCTTGGGAAATGAAAGAAGTGTGGTGGAGTCACGATTAAATAATTCTCTTGAATTGAATAAAAGACTCAACGTATTGCGGGTTAGTGGTCGAGAGCCTACGTAAAGAAGTCAAGAGTGCAATGGGTAAGACATTTGAGGTGGAGCACCTCTTTAGGTTATACGTTTGTCATTTGGTCAACCGTTTAGACTTTGATTGTCTTGTTAGTTAGATTGGATGAGATTGAGTGTTTGCTGCCCAATTGATTGAGTGAAGATTGATCAAGATGGGATGATTGATGCACGTGCAGGATGAATAATTGGTGAATCGTAGCTATTCGAGATCGCTACGACAATTGGATTGAATGATTGGTGAAGTTTTTCGCCAAGATGGAGATTGTTGGGTTTTTTGGCTCAAAACTCCAAGTTTCTGTTTTAGTTTGTTAGTTAATTAGAAAATCTAATTTTTTAGTCAAGTTTCTAATTATTTTGTGTTTATGAAGTTTCTAACTAAGTTTGTGTTGGTTTTTGGCAATGTCTAATCATGTGTTTTGTTCAATTAGTAATTTTGTTGTCTATATAAAAACCGCTAGATTAGTTTGTAATATACAAGTTTTAATGGATTGAATAAAGTTGTGAGTTTTATGTGTTTGTGAGATTGTTTGCTTCCATTTGTGCTTGGGTTTTTTTACGACACTTGGGAATATTGGGCAGACATAGGCAAGATTCCATGACGAAAAATATATGGGAGGAAGAAGATCCCATCTCATTGGTTGGAATGGTATAACAAGTAATCAAGGCCGCTTAACCATCAAGAGCTTTGAAGAACATGAAATCTTTAAGTTGGTGTGTTTCTCAGGGAATTTATAACAAGTCTCTATGCAGGCCAAATTTCCTTTAGAAGCATCATGGCTGAGAAATAGAAGCTGAGGCCATCATTCTCCTACGTGCCGTTACTTGATATTCGAAAGCTTACTACATCCTACATGCCGTTACTTGATATTCTAAAACATCAATGGTTGAGTGTCAATAGAATCACGCAAATATATTGTGCAGCAGCGAGTAAGAATGGAATCATTTCAAGCTATGCAGGTCCAGTTTCACACTAACAAAACCAAATAGATGGGCGACTAACTATTACGTCTGAATGCTCATTCGTGAGGACAGCACAGAGAGGTGATAACCGTGATATATATTCCATTTTGGTGGCTAGATCTTATTTCAAACAATGCTTCTCCGTGGCAATTTCTAATCTCTCCCATTCACATATAGACTCTTTTGCACACAAGTCTTAAACTCTAAGAGATGCAATTTACTTTCACTATCATATGTCACCACTATTAGTCGCATTCAAAACAGAACAATAATAGGTCTATGAAGTCTTGGCTTGGAGCTAAGATGACAATCAATCATGTCAGTATATACCAGGACAGAAATAAGTTTGCACAAAAAAAATCACAATTTGCAGAAACATACCAGTTGGAGCTTCTTCCCACTCGACGCCGTCATCCCTGTCGTCATCCTCACGTTTGGATTTCATTCCAACTTGACGAGGCATCTCGGAAGACATATTATCAGTATTTGCCGATTCCTGTTGGTTCCTCTTGGCAGCTTCTTCTTGATCCTGTTGCCTCTGAAGTAAAGCAGCGTAATAGGCTTTTAAATACTCATCCTACAATAAAGTCAGTAAGACAGGGATAAGAACAGCAGATCTCTTTGACTGATAGGAAAAAGGGCAGCGTCTAAAACACAGGAAAATCAAACTAGAAGAGCAAGGAAACACAAAGATGTTTCTTTTGACTAGCCTGTATACTCTTCCCATCATCTTTATCATTGACTTTTGATTTTTTGTCATCATGTTGATTAGCAGTTGATCCACTCTCTGTTTTCAACTCTTGCTTGACTTCCCCCCTTTGTTCCATAGTGAGATTCATCCCTTGTTTAATCATCCAAGGAGGAAGAACTTTCATGGTTGTGGCACTAACATCGGGCTTGCTGTCCTCATCTTTTACTGGAACGCCAGAAAGAGCAACTTCGACCTGCCAAGAATCAGGCATTGTTCATAAGCAGTCAACTAAACTTAGGAAACTGTAATGGAGGATTAGAAGGAAGAAATCAAGTAAGAGAAGAGAAGAGAATTAAGAAGAAGAGATCAAGAATTTTCAGCAAAATATCAATCTTATTTAATGTTGTATATCATACAAAATAACCTAGACACCTACATAGAAGCAAGGTCCTAAAACTCTCAAATCTCAATACAATTAGGAATTTGAAGTCCTAATGACCTCTAAATTTACATATCAAATAAAGTGATGATAATAAATAAAAATTACTTATTCTAGTAACACAAAAACTTCCAAGAAATATAAACTTCTAATCTTAATCAAAATGGAAACTAAACTTCTAATATTACAAAGGACTCCAACAAAGAAAAGTTCTAATCTAAATCAATCTCTACTACTAAGCTAATAATGTTTTGGATTTTAAAAAAGCTTCGTGCATCCTACATCGAACTGTTTCCAAACACTTTTTTAAACAAAAAGAAGTGTACAATTAACCATCAGAGTATCTAATCAAACTACCCTGCGAAGTCACAAAACGAGTGGTGTGACTAAACAAGAAAAACTGGCACAATTGTGAAAATAACCAAAAAGAGTAGTTTTAATCGTGGAGAAAATAATTAAAAAACGAACAAGAAACAAAACAATTCTATGTCTCAAATACTTTCTAGGGTTCCAGCCAATCCATCATAAATACAAGGACCCACACACAAACTACTGGTCTAGAACTAATACAGGCACATTCACGTCAAAATGATATGGGAAGCCTCTTTTTCTAGACATCTTCAAACACCGTTGTACTCCTAACCCCAATCAGCCTAACTGACTAGAAATGACTAATTGCACCTACAGCAGTTGGCAAGCCATCTTATAGTGATTCTTCAGAGACTTAGTTCTCAACTTACTAAAGGACTAATCGAGAGTCTTCACAAACAGAGGTTTAAATGCACAAACCAAAAAAAACATAAAGCATATGACTCGCTGATTGACAAAGATTTTACGTTGAAACCAAAACCCAAACCAATCATAATAGGAGAACAAAGTAGAAGCTTCTGCAACATGATGCTGTTTGGAAGAATAGCACCACAAGAAAACTCGGAGACGCGTGACTTTCATGAGATCATATGATCTCCAAAGTCTAGAGAAATAATACCATGTAAATACTATTAAAGCAAGGAGACACAATTGACAGCACCATTCACATGCATCCACATAAAATCATCTCTAGCAAGAAGATAAGGGACCTGATAAACCCAGCAAAGCAACTGGCTGTATTTCCCACCATTCTAATAGCCAAAACCTTTAAACGAGCTAACATCTGAACTACTACCAAGAAATTGTTCAAACGCCAAAAAGTCTTGTCAAAAAACTTCATATGTTGAAAATCATTAAGAGCCATATCATTTTCACTAGTATGGTGTCAAAGTTCTCCGAACTTCTCCAAATATATTACATTTCTAAACATCAAATCAGGAATATGTGAATAAAATTTTACAAAAACAAAATATCAAAGCTGGGAAAAAGTGCCAAATAAGAATGCAAAAATCGTTCTAATCTGGCCTGATCTCAGGTATGACTACTAGGTTCGGGAATGGTGCTAGGCTAGGATGCTGCCAAGGCTCGCTACTCTATTGTCACCAACACCAGACTATGTCCCCTTTTCTTCTTACCTTTTTTCTTTCATATTTTTTGTTTCTTCGCTCCTTCCTAAGCTATTTTCTTGAGTCCTCCAAAGTAATATGCACATAACAAAATTCACGACAGATGCCAATTACAGAATTCAGAACGACCAACCACTTACTAAGTCTCGTGGGTAACGTAAGGCCTATACATGATGAATTGTTCCAGGAGTAATGTAAATAAGCCAAAAAAAAAGTCCAAAAGGGTCAAAATAGGGATGTAAACGAGGCGGGGTGGAGCCGGAGAATGGGGTTCCATCCCCACCCCTACATCCCTAGGTCAAAACCGTTACAATTGAACTTACAAAAACGAAAAGGTCAATAAATGTTGGTAACAATTAGTTGTGTGTTATTACTCATATACACCTAAAATAAATGTTAATAAGATTCTGTATTACAATATACATTAAAATATATAAATAAACTTGACAATAAAACGGCTTAATAGGCAAAATACATCCTAACATTTAAGGATTTCAGCAAAATTATCCTAATATTTCAATTTAGCACAAATTATATCCTTCATTCCCAATAATCAAGTTTTTCTCTTAAAATTGATGACATGATATTAAAAAAACACTACAAAGTAGGCCACGTTGGATAACTGCTCCCATCAAAACCAAAACGAAAACTCCCCCAAATCAAATCAAATTCAAACACCTCCTCTTTTTGTTTACGGATGATCTTGGTATAAGACAAGTTCCACTTTCTTTGTCGGCCTTTGTTGTGGCTTCTGATCTATGTTACCTAGACTTGGGTGCCAGTGTCGGGTCTGAGCATGTGCCCAATGGCCGGACTCGCTTATTCTCTATTTTAAGGGCACAGGGACTCGGCTAAAAGTGTCCAAATCTTGAGGCAATATGCTTACATATATATATATATATATATATATATATATATATATATATATGTTATTACATATATATATAATAGCTTATATACCTATATTTTTTCTCATTTCTCATTTCTTATTCTACATTAAAAAGTTCTTGTTAATTTTTTCTTTCTTCTTTTACATTTTGAATCTTTTTAGACAAAGAGCTCTACAAATGGAGTATCCATATCTTTTTAAGTGTCAGACTCGTTTCAAGTGTCTAACACGGGTACTTTGGATTAGAGTGAAAGGCCTGGGTAACATAGATTCTGATGGCTCCATAAAGTTTGACGAAGTACATAACTGTAATTTTTTTGTTGGAGATGTCCATCTCCAATTCAAATAAGGATAAAGTTAATTGTAATCTCAAACTGAGATTCATTGATTCAACTGGGCACTTCGAGAAGACAGTTGAGAAAACTAATTCATGGTTATGTTCAATGTGGTGAACTTGTTCAAAACATAAAATATAATATAAGGTTTATTCCAGCCATCATACAAACTGCAGTAATTACCTCACTCAACTTTTCAAGTTAGAGAATTTAGTTCGTCAGCATTTTAGATTATTCAGAGTTTGGTTCCACGTATCAAGATTACTGAATATTCCATCGTAGACTTCACTTCTGCATAAACAATATCCATCGGGATCAAGCTCTAGCCTGGAACAGACGAATATCTAAGATAGCTCTCCACGCGAAGAGGCGATCGAGACGGGCGAAGCTCTGCTTTTGGAAGTTTGGTCGAGTTCAAACTCTATCAAGGTTCTTCAATGCATAAAAAAAAAGAGAAGGTGTTTGAGTTTATTTAGATTTGGGAAAGTTCTCTTCTGGTTTCGACGGTGTTATGAGCAATAATTCAATGTGGCATAGCATAATATTCTTTTAATACCACGTCAATTTTGAAAGCAAAATCGGATAATTGGAAACATAAGATATAATTTGTGCTTAAGCCGAAACGTCAAGATATTTTTGCCAAAAGTTGAAACCTTGGGATATTTTTAATATACTGATCTTAAACAATAAATTCTATAAATAACAACTCTTGATTATTAAAAAAAATGTATAAGAGATTAAACCTCATTCTAGCTATGAAATTCAAATATCTGCAACAGATTGCCTTTATTGTTCAATCATATCATGATCCATGAAACAATTTTCAACACAAAATTGCACACTACTGCATAGAGCGCTTGGCACACAAAGTAAGCAGTATAAGCCCAAAGTATAGCCAGTTAAATAAAGAAGGAAAAAAAAAAAAAACTTAAAAGTCAATTAAAACCAAAACCAAGAAAAAGAAAAAAAGACTATAAAATACCTTCGTCTCTCCAAGAAACGGCATCGGTGTCCCACCATACCCTTGACCTTGGGAAGATCTAGAAGAATCATTAGCACTAGGATCACCATTTGTTGCACGGCCTGCAGCATTCGCTCGAGCTTCCCATGCTTGAAGACTTCCAAATTCAGGAACAGGCAAATCCTTGACTCTATTGAGTAGGTCAGTCAATGGCTTCAGTTGCACCTGCATGCGTCCCCAACTTGTCACCCAAAGATATGAAATAAGAAATCATAACTGACCACAAGAATATTGTACTTCTGTCAAGGTAATGCTAGGCACCGACTAAGTCATCTCCTGGGACTTTCAACCTCAAATAGCCGAGGGGTTTTCCTGTACAGGCAACACAGATTTATTTTATTTTCAAGTTTTACATTGTTAATCTTAAACATTAGGGCCTAAGCAGTTTCTTCTTATTTTCCTTTTGAAAAAACTATAAAGTCAGTGACACATCAATGTTTTGGTTATAATTCTTTAAATTAAGACTTCCAATTTTCATTCATTATATTTAATTCACATAACTTACTTTAAGCACTCAGCAGGTGTAATGTTACAAGACTGGTCTGCAAATTACAAAGAACTTCCTTTTCACTTCAAGTTTGAATGACATAAAGATAAATGAGAGCAAAAGCAAACTGTGGCAATTCACGCACAAAAGGAGACCAATATATCCCACCCATTACCAAAAACATGCATATAATATATTTAGGAGCGACTATTAGCCCCCTTTACCTTATACTAGCTCCCTATTTAATTCAATGTTATTTATAGCCCCTCGTAAGTTAGATCATGCTCTAACTAACCCCTCCTCCTCCTCTTAGTTGTTAGTAAACTCCCCAATGTACCCCAAACTTATGTTTGCCCTCACTCCCCAATAAGTTAGTTCATGTCCTAACAATTCAAGAATGTAAAGAAATCTCTACTTTCCGCTCTCTACACCCCTTCCCATCTTCTCCTTCTCTACTTTTCACTTTATAACCCACCCCAAATTAGACTTTTTATCCATCTCCTTCCTCTTCTACTTTCCACTCTATACGCCCCTTCTCATCTTCCCTTTCTCTACTTTTCACTTTATAACCCACCTCAAATCAGACTTTAAATCCATCTCCTTTTCTTCCTCTTCTACTTTCCACTCTCTACACCCCATCTCATCTCTCTGTTCCTACACTCAACAACTCTTCATCAAATGCAACATCTTGATTGTTTCATTTGGTAGTGATTTGTTTCACACTCTTAAATTGTTAGGTCATTTATTTGCATTGGATTTTAGCTTTCAAGGATCAAAGAATCAATCTTGGAATGCGACATGAAGCAAATTGAGGTAAAGGGGAGAAGAAGATGATGTGGGGAAAGGGTTGGGGGTCACAGAGATGAAAAAGACGGTTTTCTTTGGAGTGTGTCAGTCTTCACACCTCCATCTTTTGAAGCATATCTTTCAACTTTTCCCGCCTCCTCCTCCTAGCATTATCATCATTGTCACCCATTTCTTCAGCTGCTCTCTTGTCGCTCTCAGCAACAAGTTCAGCCCGACAACTTTCACAGCGAAAAGACTCGTCATCTGGTGATATCAATTGCAGCGCATCAAAAGCTGTATACCTGAATTTCCCATAATTACCAATTTACCATTAGGAAAAATCATAAATCAACCCAGAAATGAAACATTAACAGAGTCAGACAAATAAACCAGAACCTTCTATTACAATTAGGGCATACATATTCCTGGACAGTATTTCGATTCTCCAGCTCATCCTTCAACTTTTTCCTCATGCGATGTAGTCTGTACCGCACAACATCAAATATCTGCAGGATACCATCTCTATGAGTGGCAGAAAGAATGCAACAATCGTGACTTAAGTGTCTTAATTCCATATCTCAGTTTCCAATTTCTAGTAACTTTACTCATTAGCACTGCTGAAAACTAGCACTGGTCAGATGTGGTACAAACATGCATGATTCTCATAATTCACAAAGCAGTACGTGATCATTCATACATCACAAAGCAAACATTACATAAACATTTTCACAATAGAGTCACTTCTCCAAGTGGCACAAACAATGAATGGATCCTCATATCAGTCATCCGAAGCACTTAAGACATCCAGGAAACATATCATTCGACAACAATAATGGATTGTAGAATGCATGGAGTTCATCAAACTTACAGCTTTTAGAAGGGACCATAAGAACTCAATATCGAGACTATTTTAAGGTGATGCAAAAGGAAATCTATACCATCCAAGCAAGGTGGCGATCAGAAATGGCCTTGATGATCAAGAGATTCAAGACAACAAGTTGAATAATGTATATTTAACAAATTTATAAATATTGAAAGTAATATTAAGCATTTAAAATTAAAAAATCAACTTATATTTCATAAGAGAAGTTCCCGAGTTGAAAATTAGATTTTCAAAAATAAGCCTAAAAGACTGATGAAAACAAAGTACATTCAAAGATGTCCATTATAAGCTGGTCTGAACAATGGAGTATTTAATTTTAAAACAAAACATCATCAAGAGAATTATAGCTTCAACTATATATTCTAATCTACAAGTAGATAAATCCTTCTCAATAATTATATTCATGTTTCATCCAGACCATCTTAATTGCCTCTTAATTTACCTTCAATTAAGCCATCCACAGTATTTTTAGATTTAACTTGTCTACAACTTCATCTTTTAGAATTTTAACACCCTTCCATGATAGCATTCGCACTTATGGAGAATATTACTTACTCAAGCATAGCTGCCTTATTTTGTGCAAAAGAGCTGTGATACTGCTATGCTCATTAAACATAACAACTCCACATAAATTTACGAAATTGGTAATAAGACCATTTACTTCTACCACTACTCCTAGAATGCCAACAAAATAGGTACCATGTACTACTCCTAGAATGCCCACTTAATTTACAAGAAAAGGCTATTGAAATTGACAGCTAGCATTGTGAAGTTGTCACCGAAACATTTTCATCTTAAATCACTGAGGCGATTCCCTAGATCTACTATGAGATTTTCAGACTTTTCCACACATAGGCTTTGTTTGGCCCACACACACACATACTATAGCTTATCGCCTAAATTATAAGCTACTTTGACCAATAAGTTGTGTTTGGTAGACTAGCTTATTCAAAAATAATCTAGATGATCATCTCTATTTTTAGACGCTATTGTGAGAGGCGTTTCAGAATTTAAACATCATTTTTATCTTTTTTATCCCAATTTTGCCAAGTTCTTTTTGCTAATAACACATGTGCCAGACAATAAACTCATCAAATTCTTTATTTCAACTCATTTAGCGACAACACATCTCGAATGATTGGAATGCACTACTTGCATGAATATACTTTAAACACATCTACCCATTTTTTTTCCTTTTCTAAGCCATTCAATACGTACATTATTTAGTCATTATTAATTCCTTTTTTGTTAGCATTATGTACATTATTATTAACCAATACTACATTGATACATGAAACAAAGAATAGTAATGCATAAGCATAATTTGCATTATTAAATAATAAATCATTTGTATGTATATATAAATAATTCATTTCTTCAAAAAAAAATTCATTTGATTAATTAATATAATTTATATCCTTTTACGTAATTTCACGTTTATCAGCTACTTAATCAGCTAGTTTCTCCAAACATTCTTAATTAATCAGCTAGATTATAAGCTTTTAGCTGTCAGCTACTAGCTTTTCAACTTTCAGCTAGATTATCAGCCATCAACTAGATTATCTAGCTGGTTTTGTCAAACAAAGCCACAATAAACAACTTTTGAAATAGTTTTGAAGAGAACATCTCTAGAAATAATTTGGAAGAGGTAAAAGAGGATACCTCAACCTATAATTGATTAAAATAAATATGTTTGCATGCCTCAAAAGCAACGTGCTTTCATTTCTTCCTCAATGTCTTTGTAAAAGCATTAAGAGTTTCAATAGTATAACTATTCTTTAAGATTTTGACAATGGAAAAGAAACTATTCACAAAAATTGCAAATACTTTCCTCGGAAAATATTTAATTATTTAAATTCTTTACATTTCACAATTTTAAAATATTATGAGCCCACACCATGGGATCGCGACCAACTCAGTTCCATTCGCCTGTAATTAACTATTTAAGCAGATATAGGCGTTGCACTAATGCTCCACCATGATTTCAAGAAGAAACGAGGGTAAGATCAAAATTATCTTAGGGATAGAGTACATATCTTGGTCCTAGGGCCACAAGTAAGATAGTAAGAAGATTCATTCGAGGAAATTTTAGTGCCTATAATAAGCCGAAGCAAAGAGAAATTGAGGAAAGTGCAACAAAAAAAATTGTTGTATTGTGCGAACATAAAATGAACAAAACAATAGTAGTAGAAAAAGAGTTAATATATAGACTGTACTATTAAATTTAGAAGATATGAGACATGATAAGGCCAAAGATTAAAGGGAATTTTTGGAATTCTAGTATATGTAGCCTTCTAGTTCAAGTGTTTGGATTACTAGAATATCACACCACTGATTTCAAATGGTGAGGCAATTGAGCCAAAACTTATAAGTAAAGTCTCATTGGCGCAGGTCCCAACACTTGAGAAATTGTCATCAAAGGAGGACTTGAGTGGGGAGGAAGTAAGATGCAATTGGATAAGTCTATTACTAGATGATATTGATAAGGAGCCTACAAGTTCACATGTTGCTGAGGAAACTTCAGTAGAAAATGTTGTCTTTTGAACTATTATAGTCAAAGCAATTAATGCAAGGAAATTTTATGCATGAATTAGTGAATAGAGTGAATTCAAAGCTTTGCAAAGTACATACAGACATACATACATACATACATACATACATACATACATACATACATGCATATAGCTTCTAATTAGCACTCATCATAAAAAAGAAAAAGGAAATACCTCATTAGCCTCGTAAAGATGCAATAGGCAGTTTAAAGATGATTAAAAAAAAAAGATTCAAGTCAATGTAGAGAAATGCGTCATACATCTACAAAGAGCAACCTGTGCATAGTCTAAACAACAATAAGAGTGGGTGTGCAGCTTCAGCTTTTCTTCTCCATCCTTCCCAGATGATTGGCCATCACCAGTGGCAGCAACTGCAGCACTGAATATTCTAGCACCCTTGGCAGTCTGTAGATGTAGAGAACATCAATCAGGAGTCGGCACAGAAACCCCTCAACAAATAGCAGGATATTTTATCATTTATTAAAACGAACAAGGAATTAAGGAAACTCAGTTCAAATAAGAAAGTTATTTACTTATTATATCTGTGTTCTAAGAACTAACATAGATATGAAAGATTCTTCATGTATATGAAAAATTAAAAAATAAAATTATAATAAAATAGCGCCTAAAAGCTTCAGCATGAGTGTCAATTGAGACTACATGCCACTGTCAGTGTACCAATTTGTTGGATAAGAACGTTGATGATTGCAAAATCATAAGTAGCTTGACTAGGAATTGAGAAAACACTTTCGGCAGAAAAATAAACCTTACGCAAGCAGAAAGAGCTTCTCAGCCAACAAAACACAGTATTAGGAGAAATCTCTTCATTAGAGAGAGCAGGTCCATCAAATGGAGAAACTCCATTCAATGGGATTGATGCATGGTAAAATTATTATTTTGATAAGAGTGTGCAAGTAAAATTATTGAGATGTGCTTGGTGATTGTAAGGTCATGAGATCAAATCATGGGATGTGCTTGGTGACCGAAGCTCATGGGATCAAATAATGGCATCCGATTCCAAATATTAAGGTTTCTCCTCGGTCATGGGTTGGAATGGCCAGTTGATTCTTATGGGATTAGTCAAGCCATAAGTATGGAGGATCCGGAAAAAGCTTCGAACACCCACAATCATCAAAAAAGAAGAAAATACATATGTTGGGCCAACCAATGTGCCAAATATCCCACAACTTAAATTTCTTTTACATGCTAAGTAGAAAACCGGCCACGTGTCATTTATGTTAGCCACGTCGGCGGAACCCAACAATCCAAATGTGCTTTTTTATGTATGTTCGGGGACCAAATGTGCAATAATAAAACTTCAAGGACCAAAAGCATAAGAAATGCAAAGTTCGGTGACCAAATGATGCGTTTTGCCTAATTATTATTAGGGTATCAAGAGCTTTGCCCCTACTAATCCTAGACTCGAGAGGAAGGACCACAAGCAACAATCTTTAGCCAAGAGTGTTAATGTTTTTCCATTCCCAAGTCACAAAACCGAGACCTGTAATTAAAGAAAGAGGACGTTATGCATCCCACCACAACTCTCTCGGTTAGTTATTGGAAGAGTTTGATTTGTAGAATTTGTGAGTTTTTTTAATGGTAGAACTCTTGCGTTCTTTCTTCAACAAGTTGAAAGATTTCTTATTCTATTTTTACAATTGGGTGTATTTGGATATTAGTAAGCGATCAAGAGTAAGAAATGCTTAACCACCTTTTCACTTCAAGTCTTCAATCATCTATAGAGTAAATGAATTGCAGAAAATTTCAATTTTTTTTTGTAACGAAAATCAATCCATACTTTCTCTACATTAGTAACATAGGACCAAACTGTTCTTTGGATTTACCATATGACTGACCTTTATTGAAGTATATAAGTATAGTAAGCATTCATAGACACAAAGCAAGTATTGAGTTATTGATTAGCAAGGAGGCTTTACAATCACAAAAGCACAAAAATAAAAAAGATAATTCAGTTATTGAACTTTTGGATAATATAACGTTTGTCCAATATTTAAAAAAATTATATAAAAATTTAGGGAACACAAACCTTATCACTTACATTTGACCTGAACTAGAGGCAAAATTATATAATTTTCTCAAGAAATAGAATTTACATAGGGAAGCAACTTCAAAATTTAATTAGAATTACTGGATAAGTGTTAGAAACCAATCATAGGCCTAAGGCCTTTACTTATCACTTACTAATCTACCTCCCACTGGTTGTTGTCAATTGTTAGGGATTTCTTCTCACATTTACTACTGTCCTCAAGCTTTTATTAAGCATTCAAGTGAATGGAAACCAAACAAAATGAAAAAAAGAAAACAAAAAGGTTGATTGCAATGAAAATAGGAGGTTCTCCTAAAGCTATGATGCCATGAAGAAATAATAAAGGCAATTGACATGAATGAATCATAGTAGCACTCATTACATACTTTATACTAAAATGTGAACTAACCTCTTTCCTGTGGTCCCTTGTCACCAATTTCTCTTCTTCAAAGTACCGCAAAGTCCGACGCAATTGCTTTGAGTGCAACTTTAGATCCTTTGCCAAGTCCTCTTCTCTAACCCATTGACGCCTGATAGCAAATAGACAAAAGATCGAAGATTTATGAGCAATAAAAAAGAAAGTAAAGGTCTCACCAGTCAACAGCATGCAAAAACAATGTTTTCAAAATCCACACCAAGTAATGCTTTAAATTATACTGACACACAAAAACTCCATTAGCCCCAAAGACTAGAAAAACAACTCCTTTGTCATCTGAATTAACTAAAAAGAAAAGATAAACAGGTAGCCAAGCAAGAACCCACAGCAAAAAGATAACTTTTGTGCCATCAATTTTTTTTCACAATTGGAGCAAATAGGATTTTACAATACTGCCAATACAAGAAAAATGAACCAGCAAAAAATTAGTCTTCAAAAGTTCAACACAAAAATGCACTAACATAGATATAAAATATATATTATCATTATCATGCGCTAAATTTTTGTTGCAGAGTCGATAAGTAAATTTAAAGGAGAAAAACAAATTATCCAACAAATTCAGAGAAATCAAAGTCAAACCATTATTTCTAATCATACATAATAAAAACGTCAAATTTGGCTTTGTTTCAATTTTCAAACAAGCATCGAAAAACAAGTGGAAACTGAGGCTATGTTCAATACACGATCAAGGATAGTCTTCACTGTTATATAGAAATTTTTCCAACGATATAGAAAATAATAAAAAACCAGTTTCCCAAGTTCTCACATTTTACGTCATAAATTTGGAGTAGACTTAAAAACAAAAATATGTCTAAGAGATCTGAACCAAACATAGCCAAGAGCCAATAAAGAAAGAAATGAAAAGAGCTGTGAAGACTTCAAAATGTAATTAATGCTAAGAGTTAAGAATGACATATATGTGAACCCAAATAAACTCTGTTGTATGACTTATGACAAAAACCGCTCTAGTTTATGCGTCAACACGAAAGTAAAACAGACCATCAAGCCTTCAAGAAAATGGAATGCATCTCAAGAGTCGAGAGCAGAACTAGAAGATATTCAGTGCTAGGTCAAAGATGATATAGGAAATAAGCCGTGAGGATTGCAAAAGGCGTTGTTTCTTCCAAATAACAAAAAGCCTACGATTACAATTCGTTTCACAACCATTAAGAATTGTATGTTCATTTTTTACTGCATTATCTTGGATAAAATCAATCAAGCAAACAACAGCTCGCTCACTCGCTCAAGCACGCATAACATTGATGTACCCTCGAGAGACAAATCATTCCTATAATTAGTTACACACTTCAAAGGGTATCCATAAGCCCAAGTTCAATAATAGCTACGCGCAAAGGACATAAAGAAAACACCGACCCTCTCGCGGAACGTCTTCGAATTGCACTACAAAAACAAGCCTACTTGCATAATATCGAAATGGGTAAAACCTTAACAGTTTCCACACACAAAATTCTTCAAAAAAGATAGACAATTGAGAGAAAAGCACAATTGAAACAATTAATCACCTGGTAAGCGCGTCGAGGACCACGACCGCCATCCCGCGGTTGTCGCTCCTCCCGGTTTTCGGCTGGTTATCGCCTTTCGTGGTTACGTCGTCGTAAAACGCCCTAGCCGCTAGTTTCACCAACCTAATCGAATCGAACAGGGCGAAAAGAAACTCAGGCAAACGATGAAGTTTCTATCTTTCTAACGAGGCGATCAAATAGCTTTGATTCCAGTACGACTCAAAAACCAATCATCATATATTACGAAGAAATACCTGTTGAAAGACTCCATGATCGTACCGGCTTATCGCTTCAGTTGCGATTTCTATACAAAAGATGGGTTTTAGGGTATCGTCGTCGACATCTGAGGTAGGTTTTAAGATCGCGAGCGTCCGATGAAAGAGAGGGCTGGGAATGGGATGAGTCGAACGTGAGGGGAGAGAAGTTTAATGCGTTGGCCTGTTGGGTGCGCCTGCCCGATTGTGAGTGAGGGTTACTGTCACGGGGCCGTTAAGTGAGGATTTACCCTAAGGAATTTTTCGCACTCAACCCAACCCTGTGGTGCCTAGGGACCGCCCTAGTTCAGCACAACCAATACACAATGCGAAAGATAAACACAACAAGCAATAACAACAATGCAATGGCAGCAAGGAAATGTTTATTAGCTCTCTATGGAATTACAAGTCTTTCCCGGATGCTCAGATTTCCCAGATGCCCTCTCAAGCATCCCTACCTCTGGCTTTATAGCATAGCCAATCGGCAGTTGCAAAAACCCAATTAAGACTAATTAAACCGCCACCTCCTTAATGGCCAAGGCAATTCCGTAATTGCCTTGCTTCAATGCCGCCACTTAGCCTCAACCGCCCACAATTTCGGGACGGCCTTGATCATGCCCATGATCAAGGTGCTTAATGAGCAGTTCCGTAACCGCTCTCACTTGTAACCGCTACTCCTTGTAACCGCTACCCACTTGGTCTCCCCAAGCCTCGTGGTCCATGTTTCTCAAAGGGACACGGGGATTGCTTAACCATGCTCGGGTCCGTTCAGCGCGTCGGTGCTAGGCGGGCTCGGTCGAGTCCCACCGGCTCGGGGTGGTCGGAGCATGGGCTCGAGGGACTTGCCTTGGCATGGTGCCCAAGGCATGCTCGAGGTCCACTTGCTACCGTGCACACACCACCCCTAGGAGATACCACCTCCCTTATAGTAGATGTCAAGCCGTTCCTTCCGTTCCAATAGGAAACATCCCAAAGTGAGACCAAGCGTACTTTGACCAGGGTCAACGCCCAGGTCAAGATTTGTCAACTCGGCTAAGGCATGCCTTGCCCAAGCCTTGCTCGTGCCTATGCACAACCGTGTCCGAGGAAATGTGCCGAGCCTTGCCGTGCCCGTGCAAGGTTCGTGCCAAGGAATGTACCTAAGTTCGCCGTGCCTCGCGCCTAAAGGCGCCGAGCCTCGCGCCTAGATGTGCCAAGTCGTGCCAAGGCGTCGTGCCAGGAAAAACACGCTCGCGCTCATCAGTGCGCGCGCCCGTACGCGCGCTCGTCTATGCGTCCACGCGCGCTCGCCAAGCGCGCGCGCGTCCGTCCGCGCGTGCCATATACCCGATCGTGACCGCATCATACGCCAGTGCTCGCCGCGTCGCGCGCTCCTGCGTGTCCGCGCTCCACGCTACTGCGTGCCCGCATCTCGCGTTCGTGCCCGCATCTCGCGCTCGTGCCCGCGCTCCGCGCTAATGCGCCTCGCGCTAAGGCACGACGCTATCACGTCTCGGTATCGCTTGGGGCGCTGCGCCAGAGCCCACGCCAGACGTGCCGTGCTCCTCTTTGGCGTTGCGCCAGGTCCGCGCCTAGACGCCCTGCACTCCCGCTAAGGCGCCGTATGCCCTGCGCCAGGCCCGCGCTAGGCGCTTAGCGCACTCGTGCGCATCGTGCTCCACACTTGTGCCCGCGCAGTGCCTAAGTGCCTTTGCGCGCCACGCCAGGCCGCGCCTAGGCGCGCACCACACACGCCCATCACTCGCGCATGCAATTTCCCAACTACACGCGCGCATCACCGTAGGCCATGCCGCAACCTCGAAGTCCGGCATCTAACCTTCATGGAATCAACAAGAATCCTCCGAGACTCGGTCATCTCGCTAGGTTGGCATTGCCTTGCCTGACTTACTCGGTTCACGTTATTGGGGTGTGACGGTTACCATGTACGGATTTTAGTAACTCACTTTGGGCATGGACTCGACAAATATCGTGCATTTTTACCACGAGATGCGTGAGCACACTTCTCATCGTCCATTGCAAAGATTCAAGCGGGTCGGTGCCAAAAGTTGGTTGCTTTTTGCGCGATTCTCACATTTAATATTAATGTTGGGTGAGTTTAGGGGTTTTGAAAGTTATATGGTGGTTAAGTTAAATTGGGTGGGGAGATAAGTTATAAGGGTTGAAATAGCGGCCCGCATTTAAAAAAAATACATGAGAATTGACATAGATAAATATTCATCAAATAATAAAACACGGATTGGATCTATTTTAATTATGATCAATTTGCAATTCAATCAAATTATCATGGATAGAGAAATCGTAATTCAGTCCAGTCCGTTTATTTCACTAATCTAACTTCATTCGATTTACTAAAGCGAGATCGAAGATGATCAAGTCATGCGGATTGATAATTATAAAATATTTTAAATTAAAAATTTAGGCAAATTTCAATAAGTAAGAAAGAAATATATATGATTAGTAAAAAAAATATTGAATATGACTTTTGATTCAAACATATTAGTTTTAACACATTTTCTATATTTATTTAATTAGATAGCCTAAAATGTATGTTTTTTTATGTTAGCTTAAAATGTGTATTTGAATATGAAAATAATTAACTTAAGTTGTAAATATTAAATTTTTGAACTTGTATGTGATCAATAAATAGTAAACTAATTAGTGGCATAAAACGTTAACGCCATTTAAATACTCCCTCCGTTTCTTTTTAAGCGACGTTTTAAGGTTGTTCACATTTTTTAAGAAAATCATTTAATTATCTTGATTGAAGAGAAAGTGCGGTTAAATGACTAAATCACTATTTCAAATGGTGTATTCAATTGAGATTTTAGTGGACTCTTGGTTACTTTTAATTACTAAAAAAGTTTAGGTGTATTCAATTAAAACTTTGAGAGAGTTTATAAAAGTAAGGTGTATTCATTGTGAACTTTTATAGACTTTTTAAAATCTATAAAGATTTTGAGGTATTCAATTTAAATTTTTAGAGAGTTTATAAAAGTAAGGTGTATTTAATTTTTTGGTGACTTTTGTGATTTTGCTACAAATCTCGACTTTTATAGACTTTTTGTATAAAAATACATATAAATAAATTTTCAACTTCTCTTCACCTCAACCCATAAACTTCTAGAGATTTCTAATTTTTGTTGGTTCCCTTATTCAATAAGGACTTCATTGTTCACAAGGTATTTTCTTATTAATTGTTTTTATTAACTTCTCCAACCACTTCACAACTAGTGGATTTCATTGCTCACTCATTATACTCTAATGTCTATGTTGATGAAAATGATGAAGTTATTAACCAGATCGCATTCTTGCGTCATTGTACATTTTTGATAGGATTTTTTTACAAAGAAGTTTCGTTTATTAAGTGTATAATTATAATCTCAAAAAGTGTAATATTATTATTTTTGGAAAAAATAATCACATATTTTTTTTCAAATGCAAGAAATGCATTTTAAGAAATTTAAACTATCACTCTTAAGGAAAAAATATAATTTTTTTTTTATTTAAGTAAAAAAGTGCAAAATTTTTACACAACGATCTTACTTGGTTCTTTTGCCACTAAAAGATGATTCATTTACCTATTTATTTTGTTGATATTTATTTACTTATTTTTTATGTTACTATCTTGATAGTAATTCATTAATATGTATAAATTATTTTTTATTAAAATACAAAAATACTTTTTAAAAAATTAGTAATAATTCTTAAGAAAAAAAATATAAGCATTCATTTATTTTTTATAATAAACTGCAAAATATTTGTTTCAATATAAAAATAACAAAAATTTACTAGTAACAATCAAAATCATATTTAAGAAGTTCACGAAAGTCACTAAAAATCTTAAATTTTAACAAAAGTCATCAAAATGAAGTTTACTTAAAAGTTTATCTTTAAAAGCCTACGAAAATTTACAAACTTCATGAAAGTCGTCGACTTAAAAAAGTAACCAAAAGTCTATTAAAATCTCAATTGAATATTTGTGAAGGCCCAAGGCACTCCCACACATGGAGAGCCCTTGGCACCTCAAGGTAGCCTAGGGCACTCCCAGCACATGGAGAGCCCTAGCACCCCCAAGGCGGTGGGAGCTTTCTAAGGCCTCCCACCATCCACGATCCCGTGGTCTTTCGCCCCCAGGGTTCGAACACGCGTTAAGGGGCTTTAACGCGCACCCCAGGTACCATTGGGCTACCATGGCCAATTTTGAGAAGGTTGAGAAGTGGGTGATGATAAACTCAGAGCCGAGATCTCGTCGTACACCTTGCAGCGAGATGCGATGTGTGGTGGCGTGCGACGATAGCTGCTGAGGAAGAGTTTGAGTCTTGGGATGCTTTCAAGACTAAGTTCTATCAGCAATATTTCCCGCCTGCGGTGATGAAGCGGTTGAGGAAGGAGTTCACGAACTTGAGACAGGGAGCCGACGAGAGAGTGATGAGATACCGAGACAGAGATAAAGCTATACGAGAGCGGTTGCCGAGAGATCTTGTGAAGAAGGATTCTGATGATGTATATCATTTTAGCGATGGACTGATGCCAGATATTGGTTTTTATGTGGTCAGTTAAGGTGCCATGACATTGGGAGAGATTTTCGAGCGTGCACTTGCTCACGAGACTTATTATATGAGCCGAGTGGCTGACGGGACACCACTCCTTCGTACTGCGATTACACGATCGGATGGCGGAGTATAAGCGGAGGAGACAAAAGGGCTCTCCATGTGTGGGAGTGCCTTGGGCCTTCACAAAAAGGCGCCTTTTTTGTGAAGGCCCGAGGCAGCTCCCATGCATGGAAAGCCTGGCACCTCCAGGTAGGCCTAGGGCACTCCCAGCGCATGGAGAGCCCTAGCACCCCCTGAGCGATGGGAGCTTTCTAAGGCCTCCCACCATCCCCGATCCGTGGTCTTTCGCCCCCAGGAGGTTCGAACACGCGTTAAGGGGCTTTAACGCGCACCCTGGGTACCATTGGGCCATGGTAGCCCAATGGTACCCAGGGTGCGCGTTAAAGCCCTTAACGCGTGTTCGAACTCCTGGGGCGAAAGACCACGGGGTGGATCGTGGATGGTGGGAGGCCTTAGAAAGCTCCCATTGCGCTGGGGTGCTAGGGGCTCTCCACGTGTGTGGGAGTGCCCAGCCTACTGGAGGTGCCAAGGGCTCTCCATGTGTGGGAGTGCCTTGGGCCTTCACAAAAAATTTAACTCGATTTATAGACAACCATAGGTTAGTCACTAGAACAATTAAGTTAAGCGTAGGTGGTATCATAAATGGTAGGCATTTAGGTATTTAAATAAGGTGACTAGTTCTGGTTAGGTCTATAGGGGAGATTAGGGCTTAATTAGGGATTAGGCGAGGCGGTGCCCTTATTTTTAGTTGGGAGGTACATCACGGTTGGTATCAGAGCCATGGGTTAGAGATCGCAATGGTTTAAGGCCATATGATACCACCACAGGTGGTATTAGAGCCCAAAGTTTATAAAGCTTGGCTTACTTATATGGTGTCAGACTATATGATCAGCGCCATGGTTTGATAAAACATTGCTATAAGATTGTAGAATATGGAGTTTCTACAATACGATACCACAACTACAATATGTAGTGAACGGCCTACCTTGTTCAGCTAGAAACAACTAAAAAATATAAAAATTGTAGAAGTTAGAAAACCTTAGTTAGATGTGGAAAACCAGATGATCCTCACCTAGAAACTATTAGTTGGGAAGTGAGTGAAGTGAGTTGGGGATGTAATATATTTACTACATGTTACTTTTGTTAGATGTATATATGCGTTATCCACGTAGTAGCTGATTCGCGTTCGTTCTCCATTTGGTGTCGGAGATGACGGATTCACGCGATAGCGATGATATCAGCGCGAGCGGTAGCCAGCTTTCGATACCATCAGCAGAGGATTTCCAGAGGCTTTCATATCGAGTATTGCTCGGGGGTCGGTCAAGAATCTGCAGATTTCATTGCAGCGATGACTTCTGTTTCCCTACCCAAGACTTCCAGCTCGGACAATGAGATCCTACGACGACTACGATGCGACCAGTAGTGCGGTTGTACTCGCAACACCGATGCCGAAGCGACTCCCGGTGAGACTATCTTGACACCATCATCCACACCCCCATCAGCTAGTTCGATATCGGTAGTTCAACTGGTGAAAGATTTCATCATACTGAAATCGGTATATTTCAACGGTCAGAGAGATTTTGAGAAGGTTGAGAAGTGGGTGATGATAAACTCAGAGCCGAGATCTCGTCGTACACCTTGCAGCGAGATGCCGATGTGTGGTGGCGTGCGACGATAGCTGCTGAGGAAGAGTTTGAGTCTTGGGATGCTTTCAAGACTAAGTTCTATCAAGCAATATTTCCCGCTCATGCGGTGATGAAGCGGTTGAGGAAGGAGTTCACGAACTTGAGACGGGGAGCGACGAGAGAGTGATGAGAGATACGATGGACGGATAAGCTATCCGAGGCGGTTGCGAGAGATCTTGTGAAGAAGGATTCTGATGATGTATATCATTTTAGCGATGGACTGATGCCAGATATTGGTTTTTATGTGGTCAGTTAAGGTGCCATGACATTGGGAGAGATTTTCGAGCGTGCACTTGCTCACGAGACTTATTATATGAGCCGAGTGGCTGACGGGACACCCTTAGTACCTGCGATTACACCTGATCAGATGGCGGAGTATAAGCGGAGGAGACAAAAGGGCTCTCCATGTGTGGGAGTGCCTTGGGCCTTCACAAAAAGGCTTTTTGTGAGGGTCCGGGCCAGTACACTTTGTGAATAACGGCCTAGGTGCCACGATGGGCGGTCGCCCGGTACCCGCGAGATAACGCCCCAGAGTTGCGGCCTCGAACGGAAATTAAATTTCGCACCCGCCATGCGGTTCGAACGCATGCCTTACCAGGTGCTTAAGCAATGAATTCATTGACGCTACCCGAGTGTATGTACTCGGTGGGTAATGGTTCAATGAATTCATTGCTTAAGACCCCAGGGCGGCATGCGTTCGAACCGTGGGGCGAATGCTTGAAATTTAATTCGTTCTTGAGGCCAGCAACTGGGCTCGCATATCTGCGGGTACTGCGCCCATCGTGGCACCTAAAGCCGTTATTCATGTGTACTGGGCTGGACCCTCACAAAAAAAGCGCACTTTTTTGTGAAGGCCCAGAGGCACTCCCACACATGGAGAGCCTCGCACCTCCAGTGGGCTAGGGCACTCCCGCACATGGAGAGCCACAGCCCCTGAGCGATGGGAGCTTTCTAAGGCCTCCCACCATCCCCACGATCCGTGGTCTTTCGCCAGAGGTTCGAACACGCGTTAAGGGGCTTTAACGCGCACCCTGGGTACCATTGGGCCATGGTAGCCCGATGGTACCCGGAAGTGCGCGTTAAAGCCCCTTAACGCGTGTTCGAACCCCTGGGGGCGAAAGACCACGGGACTTGTGGATGGTGGGAGGCCTTAGAAAGCTCCCACATTTCGCCTCGGGGGGTGCTAGGGCTCTCCATGTGTGGGAGTGCCCTAGGCACTTGGAGGTGCCAAGGGCTCTCCATGTGTGGGAGTGCCTTGGGCCTTCACAAATACACTCATGTTTATCTTTCATAACCCCACCACTTCTATGTACACTAGTTATTAATTTGTAATTATTAGATTTGTTTTTATGAAGGGTATAAAAGTCAAT
Source organism: Stephania cephalantha (assembly GCA_039657325.1). NCBI lineage: Eukaryota > Viridiplantae > Streptophyta > Magnoliopsida > Ranunculales > Menispermaceae > Stephania > Stephania cephalantha. Next base: position 45,211,574 of record CM077575.1, on the reverse strand, counting down.
TAAGTAATTAATGTGTATCGAAACTATCAAATGACAAATATTGTGAAATATTTCAAAATGGTTAAAAAAGACACTTATTGTGGACCGAAAGGGAGTATAGTTCAAGATTTTTAAAAGTGTATATGTATATATAATGTAACGACTGAATTTAATTCACCGTTATTAATGACGTGGTTGCGAGACGTGGTGACGGCTCGACGCTCGTGGGACCCATGATTAGACTTTCTTGCGCGCTTGGAGCTAGGTAAATGGTTATTTTTGTGTGCTGACTTGTTAATTTGCGATGTTTATATTGAAATAGAGTAAATGTCATCGCAATGTATGTACTTATATTACCTTTAACGTGCAAGATCGTGTGTTCAGTATTCGCCTCGATATGCGTGTCGACGCGAGTCTTAGGGTAGTCTAACCGACTTACAACTATGCGGAGGAAATAATACACACAAAAATGAATAAAATGGGTTAAATAATAATATGGAATATATATTTGGTGGTTATGGACGGGGGTGTCGCATGTTCGGGATGCGAAATCGGGTGTCGGAACACCAGAAACACCACTTTTGAGTTCAATACAAGGGTGAGTGTGCCATCGGTGTCATAATTGGAGTCATGGGAGATTGTAAAAGGAACAAATGGAGGTCCTTGGATTACATAGAGATGCACAAATGAGATGTGATGCTAAGTCACCTATAAAAGTTGAAATTGACTCATTTTCCACCACCTTTTTCTCTCTCTTATCTCATAATCCGAAATTGGAGATAAGGAAAACAAGGTTTGAGTAATCAAACTTGGTGATTTGAGGAGCTTGGAAGGGTGAAAACATCAAAAGCAATGTGAGAACCACAAACACCTCAACTTTCTATATCTTTTGATCTCAATTTTAGAGGTGTTGGTGATTGTTTGGTGGTTGTTGGGGTGTTGTTTTGATGGGGTTTGTCATGCTTTGAAGTTCTGTTGTTGGTGTTGTGGTTGTTGTTGGTTTGGTGGGGTTGTTAAAAACCCAAAATTTTCAACGAGTTTTTGTTGTCCCGGAACGCGATTAGCGTGCTAATGACGTCACCTAGCGCGCTAATGTTCTTCCTGATGAAGAACGTATAACTGTTTGAGAATCAACGCGCTAATTCCCAGACCCAGCGCGCTAGATTATGCGTTTTGATATTATTTTTGTTAAATGACTTAAAACACATCCAAATGACTAAAAATCAACTATAAATGAAAATAGGTCATTTCGGACGGTAATTTGGGATATCTGGGACTAGGCGGAGTCGAACCGGTGGTTATTGATGGGACACGGGGTGCGGTTTGAGGTTTGTAGTATCTCAACTGAAATTTCTTGAGCAGTACTTTACTTTGCTTTTGAATTCACATTCTGTCTTTCATTACGCTATTCTTGGTGTGTTATAATGGACGGACGTTGAGGCTCTCCGTCCATGCCATTTTTGTGTGTACGTCCACTAGGCCATAGCACGTGTGCCATCTCGATGAATAGGGCTACCCGAGAGTCGTGTCGGGCACGTGTGGGTGCGTTGTAGGTTCCACGCCGACCACCTAGCGGATCTAGATATTGGCTTTGCTTGAGTGCTACTCGTTAAACGATGATAGCATTGTGGGAGTCCGAAGTATGACGCTAGTTTGACCCTAGGCTATGGGAACACCCACACTTTGAGCTTTCACTATTACTTATGCATGCGATGAGCACAGTTACCTGTATTTTTATTTTCGCATGTTTATTTAATAGTTTTGTTTAAATTCCAGTATTTACTTTCCGTATTGCTCATTTAATTTCCTTGGGAATACTCATTTTGAACTCGTCATCTGCCTTTTTGTGATGGCTTGAGTGCAGATCCTAGTACAGGTCGAGGCAAAGACAAACTTTTAGAATATTTGTGATTCAGAGACATATAGCCAGGTTTGTACGTTTGTATATACATATTTTGTTTTATTTTGGGATTTTGGATTGTGAGATACCTCAAGACTCCATATTTTCGATATTTTGATACATTGAGGTACATTATTGGTCTATGATGATATATGGGTTTTCCACACTAGGTATCAGAGTTAATTGCATGACTTTAATGTGTTACATATTGTTTGTCATGTTAAAAGACTTCCGCTGTGATTTATTTGGGTTTAAAATGATCTTAGCAGATGACTTGAGTTCAGTAACAATTAAAACAGTAAATTGTTGTAATGTGAGGCTAATAATGAGTAAATGATGGATGAGTTGGCATGTAGGACACAGTTGGCGCTGGTAGGCCTGGTTGTGGGCTCGCATCGGCTCCCGTGGCGGTCCATTTGGAAAATGGGCCGTTATATTTTGGTATATGAGCAAAGGTTAGTGGACCTAGAGGAATTGTAAATTAACTCTGATACGATTACATTTGTGGTATAATTTGAGGATAAACCTGATGAATAAATCGTAGATGTGGAAACCCAAAAGAATTGCTTAGAATCCTAGTTGGGAAGAGATGTGAGACGGCTAGAAATCAGGGATATATATATATATGTGTTATGTTTTGGTTATATTATATATATACGTTATATGTATATTGGTATAGAAAGGTTGTTGGATGTACGTTCTTCGATGCGAGATATCGATGGACGGACAACTTCAGATACCACTCAGTCCGAGGTCGAAGATACTAGTGATCCGATGAGACCAACCTTGACGCTGGAGTCGTTAGCACGGACTATAAATGATAGGTTCGCGATGCTGATAGAGATGATGAGAGCTCGGGATGCTCGGGAGACTACTTTATGTAACGACCCCAAAATCGCTAACCGTGTTTAATTCCTTAAACAGGATTAATGACTCGTATTGTGGGACCTACGCCATGATATGTCTATTTACCGAGGTAAGGACCGAGGTATATTTTTATATTTGTGGTGATGTATGCCTAATGTATCATCTATCTCATTCTTGTCGATCACCCCGAGTCTCATAACTCGTGTGTCGCGCAAGCGTGGTGGTGAGTGCTAAAACCTCGGTATACCCATGTCCCCGTGAATCGCACATCTCTCGTGCAATGGACACTAGATAATCCCTACGTTAGGTTTCAAAGACAAATAATTTCATATATCTAAGATTCCAAAACTAGATAGGCTGCAAAGCCCAAAGGAATAGAACACAAGTCTAATCCAATTCAACTTATTCCAATAGCATGTTTTTCATCACTTATCTATCAAAAATGACATCAAGAGTAGGAATTAGAATCAATGAAACACGTCACAAGGCATCATGTCACAATATTAAATCATGAATAGAAACAATAACAACATGATGTGAGATTACAAGTAACAATGGCTACAAATAGACCATAAACCCATAATAGTGAATGAAATTAAATATAGAATTCTCACAGACTTTACTTACAATTCACACCCTTGTCCTAGTCTATCCAGACCTTTCGACACTCGAAATGCGTTTCCAAACTCCTAAGATCTCCTCTTAGTTCCCTGGAGTTGTTTGATAGGTTTTAGAGTGAGTTTGGACCCATTTATAGCGTTTAAACCATGTTTGGACTTTGCTGTTTTTGTACCAACATAGGCAAATTAGCGCGCTATATTACACCTCTAGTGCGCTAATTAGAATTAGCGTGCTAGTTTTCAACATTAGTGCGCTAGATTATCGACCTAGCGCGCTATGTGCAGCAGAACCCAAAATTCGCACTTCGAATTATGGGTTTGTGCGACACATAGACCTTGTTATCACCTTAGGGACCCTCATACACATTACAAGTGGTCCCTAACACCCATCCCAACACAAAACAACAACAACAACAACAACATTAAATTCATGAAATCACAAAGTGAATGGTGTGGAGAAGTTACCTCACTTGATGAACTCCTTCTTCTTCACCAAAGCTTCAATGATTCACACTTCTCATCCACCAAAATCATTCCATAATTCACTCTCTCTTCTCTTCTCTTCCTTGTCTACCGATTTGATGAAAATAAAATGAGAATTTTTGACTTTTTAAGGTTCATTTGACTACACGAGATATGTTTGAACTATAGCCATTGATCATTGTGTGCACACATATCTCGAGGTTTATCTCATGGACCACCTTGCCCCACTTGTCCCTTAAGACACCATTGAATGACTCAACAAGTTGACACCTTGTCTCTTGATGAGTTAATGCGTGTCTCGATGCACATCTAATGCCTATTGTTTAATTGCACTAACTTTAGGTACAATAATGTTTTTGCTTAAATGTGACCACATTAGCCACTTACAAAACTAACATAAATTCACATTTAACCTCAAACTAATTAAGCTTATACGTAAGCGCTACCTCGATCTCACGTCGACACGTGACTCGAGAGTACGTCCCCGCATTCGTCTCGATACCTATACAACCGTTTAAAATTGTCTTAATAGTCTACACATATACAATACACTAGGCAATTATTTCGCTACTTTATGCTTTTAAATATCATTCTTATATTTTGGAAATGTGGCATATAATTCTCCGATTATTACTTAACTATTACTATACTCACCGTCTAGTTTGTGACGGTGGGTGTAGTCCGTCAGCAGAAGAGGCTGTAGGGAAGGAGAAGATCGGCGATTTCCTTTGAGCACTTCGGCGACTCTCCTATCTCATTTCGTTTGTCTTGATTTTTGTTGTATTCTATTGCTTATGTTTTTATTGTACATTTTATGTTGTACATTGGGTTGAGTGTATAGTTCCCTATTTTCGAGACTCATATATACATGCATGTGATGTTTTTTTTTCTGGTTTTCCACGCTTAAGAATTTTGGATAATGAAAGCTTCCGCATAATCTTTAAAAAACATGATAATATGTAATAACATGAAAATGATAAAAGGAATTTTAATTAACTCTGAAATCTAAAAATATATGAACATGTGTTTTGAGGAATATAGGGACGAAATGCTGACTAATACGTAATTAAGTCTTATGTGGTTAGGATTAAGGCTTGATTATGGGATTAGGCGGGCGGTGCCTGTTTAGAAGTTGGGGTCGTCACGATGACGGCTCCAACTACGAACTTTGGTTTTTCAGATGACGACTACACAGCGATCGTAGCTCCTACTACGATAGAGGTTCGAGTGCGAGCGGTAGTATCCAAAACATTGGCGAGAGAGGGCTACACCAACGGTACCGGTGGAGTCGTAGTGGTGCTTACACTTGCACTACTACGGAGCGAGCGTGCGGTGACATCGACTTTTGGGAGCCAAATGACATTAGAGGCTTAGAAAATGAGGGACTTTCTTAAGTTCTCTCCAGGATATTTTATGGGGCCGGAGATCCAGAGGTAGCCGGGAGGTGGCTGTTGTCTCATGAGCGGCTACATGACTTGCTTCAGGTTGAGGAGATTGATCGGCCGAGGTTATCTAGTTTCTGCTTGAGAGCCGACGCGACGATATGGTGGATTACCTACACCGCGACTCATCCTGCCGTGACTATTTGGGCAGAGTTCCGGACGTTGTTTATGGATAAGTATATACCGATGGAGGTCAGAGTCCGCTTGAGGGAAAAGTTTTTATCCTTGGTGCAGGGTGATATGTTTGTTACATCATATGTAGAGGTACCGGTATCTATTATCGTATTCCATGGACATAGCTAGTACCGATCGACTGCAGATATATTACTTTGTCTGAGGTCTGGATGAGAGGATTGCGAGCACGGTTGTATATAGCGAAGCTCATACTCTGACTGAGATCAACGACAGGTGCCTCGCACACGAGACATACCTGGTTCAGAGGGCTAGTCGATTAGCAATTCAGGCTGCGCTGCAGGGTCAGCAGAGTCAACCAACATTAGGTTCTCGATTTGATCAGAGGCCGAAGAGACAGAAGAGAGACTAGGACCAATATAGACAGGTCAGAGACCTCGCCGAGGTGATTGGCAGTCTGATTAGGGTCGCAGAGGCGACATAGATCGTCGTGATGACAGATATTGACGCGATGATTGTCAATTGGCATATTCCATGGCTTCTGCACCTGTTGATCAGCCTAAGCGAGCGAGAGGCGTGATAGAGGTCCGAGAGCGCGAGTCGACGCAGAGTCGGAGGAGTTCGCGAGATAAGAGACTCGCACATTTTACTGATATGGTCAGGTGGGGCATATTGTGGCAGATTATATCTGACCAACACCTCTACCACCACAGATGGAGCAGGCTAGAGATAAGGCCCAGACTACAGCTTTCGGGGTCGCGCAGCCGGTCAGGGAGGCGACCAAACATCTTTTGAGGGTATGTTGTCTGTTTGTGGTATACCTATGCATGTTATGATGGATTCTGGTAGTACATTGTCTTTTATTTCTGGACGCATGGTAGGAGAGTTAGGGTTACCTGCACAGACCTTAGATACACATATTGTTCTCAGTACGACAGCTGGGGATAAGATATACCCTAACCGGATTTGCCGAAATTGTGTTATGGAGTTTGAGGGACATCAGCTATCGGCTGATTTGAGAGTGCTAGAGTACTTGGAGTTCGACGCAATGTTCGATATGGATTGGTTATCATCCTATCACGCACAAATCGACTGTTTTAGCAAGACTGTGACGTTTGACATCGAGGGAATTCCAAGGTTTACATTTGTCAGAGTTTCGTTTGCATTACCTATCACTCGAGGCAGATTAGCGACGTCACAAGAGATGGAGGCGTACGCGGATATGGTTGAGCCGGAGCGTAAGATGGTGCTTAAGATTGAGAATGTCCCTATTATCTGCGAGTTTCCAAACGTGTTCCCTGATGATTTGTTAGGATTGCCACCACCGAGAGCTGTTGAGTTTATCATTGAGCTGATCCTGGGGACTCAGCCAATATGTAGCAGGCCGTATAGGATGTCAGCATCGGAGCACGAGAAGTTGAGGACCCAGTTAGAGAACTTACTGCATAAGGGTTTCATTCACCCTAACGTGTCACCTTAGGAAGATCCAATTCTTTTTGTGAAGAAGGACGGCTCGATGCGGATGTGTGTGGACTACCGGAAGCTGAATCAGGTGACGATTCAGAATCGTTACCCACTTCTGAGAATCGATGATTTATTCGATCAGTTGGTTGGGGCCAAGTTCTTCTCGAAGATCGACTTACGATCAGGATACCATCAGTTGAGGATTCGAGGTGAGCATGTGGAGAAAATTACGTTTAGTACGCGTTATGACCTATTCGAGTTCATAGTCATGTCGTTTAGTGACTAACGCACCAGAAACGATCTTTATGGATTTGATGCACAGGTGGTCGAGACCATTTCTTGATCGATATGTCATTGTTTTCATCGACGACATCGATTTACGGTAATACTTGTGTGGAGCACAATAGGCATCTCGGAGATGTGTTGACGACACTGAGAGAACACAGACTTTATGCCAAGTTCAGCAAGTGCACATTCTAGCTGAGTGATGTGAAGTTCTTGGGCCATGTCATCAGTGATCAGGGTATATCTGTTGATGATAACAAGATTCAGGCAATTATTTGAAGACACCCGAGTCTCTATCTGACATCTGGAGTTTCCTGGGTTTGGCGGGATATTATAGGCGCTTCGTGCAGGACTTCTCGATGATTGCAGCGCCGTTGACGAGGCTGACTAAGAAGAATGTTAGATTTGAATGGTCACAGGAGTGTGAGGATGCTTTTTGGGAGCTGAAGAGGAAATTGACTTCGGCGCCCGTTTTTGCTTTACTGGTAGCAGGTAAAGGTTTTTCTGTTTATATTGATGCATCAGGCACTGGGTTGGGTGGCGCGTTGATGCAGGATGGACACCCAGTGGCCTATTTATCTCGATGGTTGAGACCTCATGAGGTGAACTATCCAGTGCACGACTTGGAGCTTGCGGCGGTCGTGTTTGCACCGAAGGTTTGGAGGTATTACCTATATGGTGAGAAGTTCGTGTTGTACACAGACCACCGAGTTTGAGGTACTGTTCACTTAGAGGAGTTAAACATGAGACACGGCAAGAATGGCTCGAATCACTGAAGGACAATGACTTCGCCATTGAATATCATCCAGGTAAGGCGAATGTTGTAACTGATGCGCTGAGTAGGAGCGACATCGAGAGCAAGACAGTGTTGTGACATATGACCCACAAGCACAGGTTGTTTGAGGCATCGTCGATGTATTGTTTGATAGAGGCTATTGTTGCGCTACAAATTTGATGTCGGATGTGAGTTCCTATGGTGTCTACAAGAGCGGGTTGCGAGTTGCGAGAGAGTTTATGACCGATATTTGCGGATCGGTGGCACGGCTTAGGATCATGTGGTGCATTGAGTGATCGAGGGGTCAGGGACAACATTCTCGAGGACGCACACCTGTCGAGATATACAATTCATCCTGATCGGACCAAGATGTATCACGATCGGCGAAGATTGTTTTGGTGGCTAGGGATGAAGGCTGACGTGGGTAGATATGTCCAGAGCTGTGATATATGCCAGTAGGTGAAGGTTGAGCACAAGAGACCAACTGGGTTACTACAGCCGCTGATCATTCCTCAGTGGAAGTGGGAACACGTGACTATGGACTTCGTCAGTGGCCTACCTCAGACGACGAGGAGACACGATGCGATTTGGGTGGTTATCGACGGGTTGACGAAGTCGGCACATTTTATATCGATCGTCATGAGATATTCTGTTACAGAGCTGAGTACTATCTTCGAGAGATTGTCAGATTGCACAGTGTACCGGTCTCCATTGTTTCTGACAGAGATTTGAGGTTTACATCGAGACTATGAGAGAGTATGGGAGTAGTTTGACACTCGTTTACGTTTAGCACTACGTACTTATCCTCACACCGATGGGCGATCGGAGCGATTGATTCGATTCTCGAGGATATGCTCAAGGCATGTATATTACGTTTGGTGAATCGTGGGAAGATTATATGCTTTTGTGCGAGTTTGCCTACAACAACATATATCGAAGCGAGTATCGGGATGCCACAATTTTGAGGCACTTTATGGTAGGCCTGCCGGGTCACCAAAGCATGTTGGGTGGCACTTAGAAAATACGGCGAGCACGGGACCGAAGTTGTTGTGGACCATGCGAGAAGGTAAGGCAGTTAGGCGAGAGGCTTCAGCGGCGGCGTAGGATAGGTAGAAGAAATATGCGGACAAGTATCTTGAGGGTCCGAGCTACGAGGTTTGAGATTTGGTGTATTTGAAAGTTTCGCCCTAGAAAGGTCATCAAAGGTTAAGCATTAAGGGAAACTAGAACCGAGGTTCATTGAGGCGTTCATAGTTGATGAACGTGTCGGCATAGTGGCATACCGTCTGGAGTTGCCACCGAAGTTAGCAGGGATACACCAGTGTTTCATATTTCCATGTTGAGGCTGGCTAGGTCGTAACCGAGGCCTGTGGTTGATATACGTCGGATTGAGGTGCGACCTGACGTGTCATACGAGGAGCAGCCTTTGGAGATTATGGATATGAGGACTCAGATTTTGAGAAATAAGGAGATCCCGAAGGTTTTGGTACGATGGCAGCATCACGAGACTGAGGGTCTCACTTGGGAGCTCGAGTCTACAATGCGACGACGGTATCCCCACTTATTTGCCGGTAAGTATTTTCAGTTTAATTTAAATTTCGGGACGAAATTTCACCTAGTTGGGAAAAACTGTAACGGCCTGAATTTAATTCACTGTTATTAATGACGTGGTTGCAGACGTGGCTGACAGCTCAGACGCTCGTGGACCCGCAGCTAGGCTTGTGCGCGCCTGGAGCGAGGTAAATGTTTATTTTTGTGTGCTGACTTGTTAATTTGCGATGTTTATATTGAAATATAGTAAATGGCATCGCAATCTGTGTACTTATATTACTTTTGACGTGCACGATCGTGTGTTCAGTGTTCGCTTCGATATGCGTGTCGACGCGGGTACCGGGTAGTCTAACCGACTTACCCCTAGGTCGGGAGAAATAATACACATAAAAATAAATAAAATGGGTTAAATAATAATATAGAATATATATTTTGGTGGTTAAGGATAGGGTAGTACGCATGTTCCGATTCGGGACGCGAAACCAGGCGTCTAAACACCCGAAACATCACTTTTTGAGTTCAATACAAGGGTGAGTGTGTCATCGGTGTTATAATTGGAGTCATGGGAGGTTGTAAAAGGAACAAATGGAGGACCTTGGATTACATAGAGATGCACAAATGAGATGTGATGCTAAGTCACCTATAAAAGTCAAAAACTCATTTTCCACTCGTTTCTCTCTCTTATCTAATAATCCGAAAATGGAGATAAGGAAAACAAGGGTTTAAGTAATCAAACTTGGTGATTTGAGGAGCTTGGAGGGTGAAAACATCAAAAGCAAGGTGAGAACCACAAACACCTCAACTTTCTCTATATTTTGATATCAATTTTAGAGGTGTTGGTGATTGTTTGGTGGTTGTTAGGGTGTTGTTTTGATGGGGTTTGTCATGTTTTGAAGTTCTGTTGTTGGTGTTGTGGTTGTTGTTGGTTTGGTGGGGTTGCTAAAAACCCGAAATTTTCAGCAGTTTTGCTGTCCAGAACGTGATTAGCGCGCTAATGATGTCACATAGCGCGCTAATGTTCTTCTTGATGAATAACGTATAACTATTTGTGAATCAGCGCACTAATTATCAAACCCCGCGCGCTAGATTCTGCTATTTTGACATTATTTTTGTTAAATGACTTAAAACACATCCAAATGACTAAAAATCAACTATAAATGGAAATAAGTCATTTTGAACGGTAATTTGGGATATTTGGGACTAGGCGGAGTCCGAGGAGGTTATTGACGGACACGGAGTGCGATTTGAGGTGTGTAGTATCTCAACTGAAATTTCTTGAGCAGTACTTTATTTTGCTTTTGAATTCACATTATGTCTTTCATTACGCTATTCTTTGTATGTTATAATGGACGGACGTTGAGGCTCTCCCTCCGTGCCATTTTGGTGTGTACGTCCACTAGGCCATAACACGCATGCCATCTCAGTGAATATGGCTACTCGAGAGTCTTGTCGGGCACGTGTAGGTGCGTCATAGGTTCCACATGAGACCACTTAGTAAATTCGGACATCGGCCTTCTGTTTGAGTGCTACTCGTCGGCGATGAGTCCGTTGGGAGTCCGAAGTATGACGCTAGTCTGACCCTAAGCTCTAGGAACACATACACTTTGAGCTTTCACTATTACTTATGCATGCGATGAGCACAATTGCCTGTATTTATTTCCGCATGTTGATTTAATAGTTTTGTTTAAATTTCAGTATTTACTTTCCGAATTGCTCATTTGATTTTCTTGTGAATACTCACTCTGAACTCGTCATCTGCCTTTTTGTGATGGCTTGAGTGCAGATCCTAGTACAAGTCGAGACAAATGCAAACTTCAAGAATATTTATGATTCATATACATATAGCGAGGCTTTGTACGTTTGTATATACATATTTTGTTTTATTTTGTGATTTGGGATTGTGAGATACCTCGGGAATCCATATTTTCGATATTTTGATACATTGAGGCACATTATTGGTTTATAATGATATATGAGTTTTCCACACTATGTATCATAGTTAATTGCATGACTTTAATGTGTTATATATTGTTTGTTATGTTAAAAGACTCATTGTGATTTATTTAGGTTTAAAATGATCTTAGCAGATTAGTTGAGTTCGGTAACAATTTAAACATAAATTGTTGTAATGTGAGGTTAATAATGAGTAAATGATGGATGAGTTGGCATGTGGGACACAATCAGCGTGCTGTAGTAGGCCTGGTTGTTGGCTCGCATCGGCCCGATTCTACAATCCTAAAGCGGGCCTTCGCCGTGCCTAGACTTACGTGGACCCCAGAGTTCGTCTTTGAGTCACGCAAACCTAGTTAGCCTTCCATTACCATTTACTATTTATCAAGCAATTAAATTTAGTTAATCAATTAGTGAGTTATAATAGTTATAGCGGAAGTAATTAAACCTCGAACTAAATGAAAAACCTCAAAGACATACAAGTCATGACATCTAGAGTGTGGAAACCCCGAATATGTATATTATCATCAATGAACGATCGGTGGAGAGTAAACACAAGATATACTTGTCTAAGATTTCTCAAAAACTCAAATCCCGAGTGTTTGAAAACAAGTATATATATATTAATACAAAAAGAATCACCTATGTCAAACAAGTGGAAAGAATTGCTCCAAGTATCCTCAAATGATATCTCATAAGCTGTGAAGCCTTCCCCTCTTGGATTGTGGATCTACACCCCGTCAAACACAAGAATGATGAGTAGAGGTAAGTAACGTCAAGCAGGACATATATACAACATTTTGAAATAAATAAATTAGTCTAATTCATGCGAGATAGAAAGAAAGGAACACGGAACGCATGAATATAAAAGAGGCGTAAATAAATCAATCGATAAGTGAGGGTCAGGAATACGAAAACCGAATAGCAAGGAGTCCGACCAAAGGGTCATTGAGTCGCGGAAAAAGCCAGCAGACTCGGGTTCGGGGACGAGACACGGCCTACTGGCCCTAACCCTCGCGACTATGAGATATCCATGAGACCCAGGACAAGTGCCCCCAACTTACACTCAATTCAGAGATATCAAAGGCATCCAGATAAGAGCTCATATCACATATAAATAGTAATCATGACTCACTTACCAATTGACCACTCAACCAATGGAAATTTCAAAAAAAAGAAATGATGAACAAAGCAATAACAACAAATTAAAACTCAAGAAATAACTATAAAATTCCTTACTAGTTTACTTACCCGTATCTAAGCTAATACGCACTCAAATCGGCTCGACACGCCTCCAAATCCGTACCCAAAACCCGACACTAGTAAACTATGCCCCTGATAATCATATGGGCAAATTTACATTGTGTTAGAGCTCATTTAAGAAATTTTTAGATTTTTAAATCCCAAAATTGTTAAAATTAGGGAAATAATAGTGGTGGCACACTTTTCGAAGAAATTCTTCGGGTGTAAAAACTTCTGACAACTTCAAAACCAATTTTTCTATAATTTCCTCAACATTTTCTATTTTTTTCCCAATTTTTCCTAAATTTTCTTGAATTTTCCTGATTTTTATTTGATGTTATTTTAAAAATTAGTTTAATTTAATTAAATTGATTTATTTGATTTTTATTTGAATTAAAAATCAGTTTTATTTAATTAAATTTTAAATTATTATTTTATTAATGAGTTGGGCGGGTAGGCCGCCTTGGCCCGGCCCGGACCCTCCTCCATTTTGAACGAGCAGAGAGAGCTTTTGCTTTACGTTCGTTCAACAAAACGATTTTTTTCTCTTTCTCTCAATCAATCAACCACATAATCCACACCCCATATACATTATTTGAACATTGCAAAGAAAACCCAATGTGTAAATTCGACAAAAAACCCAACATTTAATCCCTCAAAATCAACAACCACAACATCAAATTCAAGAAATCACAAAGTTTATGGAGTGGAGGAGTTACCTAGCTTGAAGAACTCCTTCTTCTTCACCAACGCTTCATCAAGTTGCACATTTTTCCTCCTCCAAATTCACTCCTGCACTCTCTCTTTTCTCTCTTCTTTCCTTGCCAAAACGATGTGATGATGATGAATGAGCAAAACATCTTGACTTAATGGTTCATTTGACTTATTAGATAAGTTTAAACCTTAACCCTTGATCATGTGTGCACACATATCTCGAGGTTTATCTGGTTGACCACCCTGTCTTGTCCCTCAAGTCACCATTAAGTAACTCAATAAGTTGACACCTTGTCTCATGATGTGTAAATACGTGTCTCGATGCACATCTATTGAACGTTGTTTTTATTTCTCTAACTATAGGCACTTTAATGTTTATATTTAATGTGACCACATTAGCCACTTATTAAACCAACATAAATTCACATTTAACTCACATTAGACTTACCCTATAAGCCGATACCTCGGTCTCACGTCGACACGCAATTCGAGGTACGCCTCCGCTCGTCTCGACACCGATATGCCCCGCGTGTACCTTACCCGCACATTTTCGAAATTAATTAGTTTAAATTGTTCAATTTTTTTGGTATAATAAATAATACAAACATCAGACAAAAATAGCATACCTCGGTGTCGACTCCGAGATTTAGACATGTGTATCACGACAAGTGGGTCCCACGTACGACCCTGAAATGACACGTGACACGAGTTAGATTTTTAGGGTCGTTACATCCCCGTGGCGGTCCATTTGGAAAATGGGTCGTTACATATAATGTAATGTATATAAAGATTAATTGGTCCAGTTGCGGATTGGATAGTTGATTAAAACGCGTAATTCGCATTCTAGTTAAATCCGAAGCGGATTGCAACTTTTGCAATCCAATCCTATTTAACAAGCTCGAATTATAAACCAATTAGAGCTAAATGAATTGAATCAAAGCTGAATTCGCATAATCATGGATTTCTTGTTCAGTTAAATAGAGATGTGATTAATGAAGGGTAATTGTGTCTATTTCCTTTCAAGTACGTAACGATCACCGGAGGGTGAGAATAGCTTTATTACATTGTAAGAGGGGAGTTTGGGCCCAAGATTGGAAGTGCATTACAATTAGACTGTGCAATGGGTGGTCTAGGCGGGCCGTAGCAGAGCTTAGCTTAAAGCGAGTTTTTTTTGAAAGTCCGGTCCAAGCCTTTCCAAGCTGCTTTTTATTTGGCCCACCCTAGCCCACTACTGGATAGAGCTTGGTCGGACTTTTGACGAGCCTAATTGTGGTTATTTACATTTTTAAAATCATATATATTTAATAAATATTAAATATTATAAATAAGGATAAAAAGGTGGTGTAATGGTTAAGATGTTTACTAATACCAAGAGGTATTGGGTTCAAAACTCATAAATAACTTTATTTTTACAAGAATATATATAAAAATTAAAATTGCAACAATTTAAATTGCGGGCGGACTCGGGCCAAATATCTAAACCCAAACCCAAATAGAACTTTTATTGAATTTCAATACTCAAAGCCACGTCCATGTTGGCCAGCGTGGGTGAGTCGACTTTGACACGGTGCATAGGTCTAATTAAAATTTACAATCCAAACCAATTTTTGGGAGCGGTAGGCGCCAACCAAAAGTTGAAAACAATAATTCCTAAGCGGCATTTAGATTTGCAATCAAGTTTATCGATGCAAGATCCAAGGGTACATTCCTCAAAACCAATCGAAAAAGACACCGTTGTTGCCTGCTCCACCTAATATGTCGAACGGACATCACCACACGTCCGCACGCTATTGATTCGGGAGTTGCGTTCCTCAAAACGAAACCTGGACCAAGAGGTATTGGGTTCCAAAGTCACTCTAACGCACTCTCTTTGCTCTCTTCCTTCCTTACCAAAACGATGTGATGATGATGAATGAGCAAAACGTTTTGACTTAATGGTTCATTTGACTTATTAGATAAGTTTAAACCTTAACCCTTGATCATGTGTGCACACGTATCTCGAGGTTTATCTAGTGGACCACCTTGTCTCACTTGTCTCTCAAGTCACTATTGAGTAACTCAACAAGTTGACACCTTGTCTCATGATGAGTGAATATGTCACGGCCCCGAACTCCGAGGCAAACCTGGGTACCACCACGTCGCCAGACACGTCACCAAGCATGCCACGTCACCACACGCTTATTTTTAACTGTCCGCGACCTAAACCTTTGTACGTATCTTATTCGCCATAACTTAGTATTTATGGATGTTTTTATGAATATTTACATTAAATTGACTAAGTTAAGTTGTTCGCGATTTATTAAATTAATATAAGTTAAATTTCAAGCGAAAGTCTTTGAAGCATGCAAATATCGTAGAGATGAAAAATTTGCATTTTATAAATAACTCTATAGTGTGGAAACCCGACATTAGATACCATGTATATCAAATAGCGACAAAAAGTACCAAAGATGAGCATATACACGTATCAGGTATACAAGTCATCCAAAAAATTCCATAAAAGCAGTAAATAAATGCATACAGACACCTACGCAAAAAGTTGATGGGGCTCTCCTAACTCAGAGGTAGTCGCCTAAGACCCCCTTGCCCCTAAGACGTCATAGGATGTGCAATTTGTCACAAAAAACAATGACAAATCCCGGGTGAGTAAATCCCGAGAGAACGTTAGCTAATATTCACGAAATCCAATAAAACAGTTACAATTCATGCAATTTAAATAAGGAACAAGAATAAAAAAAATCGCATGAAAATAAGTCGTTGAGAAGTCGAATTTGGACACGAGTGAAGCGTGACAGAGAACCCCGGTCGACATCCGGGAATCGTCTTAGCTAAACCGAGAGGAACCCATGACGACCACCTCGCCGAACATCTCACGGTCGAATGAGAGGAACCCATGAACGAGAGAACCCCATCCAAACATCTCACGAGAGGAACCCGTGACGAAGACTTATGTCTTTGTCAAACATCTCTCAACCTACGGGTCTTGCGGAAAATAATCACCGCATAGCCCTAACATGGCCAATTACTCGAACATCACGGGGTAGCTAGCCCCGGGGTGTGAGTCCGTCCGTCGACAAACACACTTACACACGTGGGAGTGGATGAACGATAAATGAATAACAATAAATAAGACAATGGAATAATTGAAATGTGAAATAAAGTAAGTATTATAAGCTAGAGTTTTAACTAATTTTCTCGTGGGTTTACTTACCTTAAACAATCGCAATTGTCTCTCCAAAATATCTCCCTCACGCCTCAGATACGCGCTCGATATACGACTATAGTCTCCTAGTCCACGTCGTTGCATTTCGTCGGGGATCGATCATTCCCGAGCAACGCGCCGCGTTGCTCCACGTCGTTCGCCGCCGCCGTCGATGTCGCCTCGCCATTGCGCAGCCATGCTGCTGCTGGAGCAAACCTCGCCGTGGCCGCGGTTGGCTGAGCTGAATCGCCAGTCCGGCGATCGAGCGGAGTTCAGAGCCGCTCGCGCCGCCATTGCTCGTTCTGATCTCCCGATCTCCCCGCCTTGATTGCTCGTTCCCCATCTCCCGCCTTCACGTTGCCGCAAGCCGCCGTCCGCGGCCTCCCGTCTCGCTCCTCGCCCGAGCTCCCTTCACCTCCTTCTCTCTCTCTTGGTCGTCTCTATCTCCCTCTCTCTTCTGGTCGTCTCTCTCTCTCTCTCTCTCTCTTTCCTCTCCTCTCTTCTCTCTGTCACTAGACGTCCTCACCCCTTCTCTCTCTATCCGTTTTAAATGACAAAAGACCTTTTTTTTTATTTTGGAGGAAAAAATAGAGAAATGATGAGGGATGAGTTTAGGTATGGTGATTTGATGTGTGATGTGACAACTAAATCCCAGACTATCTCATACATCGGCGTTACGCGCTCGCGCGACGTCGTACACTCTCGTCACTACACGCGCACAACGCGATCGATAAAATATCAAATAATGCGACGTGAATTATTTAATAATAGTAAAATAAATAAACACTCGCTTACAAAAATAACAAATTTTACCTCGTTAGGCGTACTGGACTTTTTGCGAATTCCACGTGGGTGCGAGTTTATGATATTAATATGTAATTTATCGGTTCATCGGGATTAATTAAGAGCGGGCGTTACAATCTTCCAAACTAAAAGGAATTTCGTCCCGAAATCCAAATTTAATGAAATATTTACCTTGGAATAAGTGGGGGTATCGGTCTCGCAAGGTAGACTCTCTCTCCCAGTGAGACCTCGTTTTTATGATACCGACATCGAACGAGTACAAGTGGTATTTCTTTCCTTCTAAGAGTCGTACCTTGCGATCCACTATCTCGATAGGGTGTTCCTCGTACGTCACATACGAGTCGAACCTCGATTCTATTCATATCAACCATCGGTCTCGGTCCGATCTAGCCAACCATAACATCGAAATGTGAAAAACATTATGAACACGCGCCAATCGACTTGGCAATCTCAAGTGATAAGCGATCTTCCCAACTCATTTCTCAATTTGAAAGGACCCAATAAATCTTGGTGCTAGTTTCCCTCGATCCCAAATCTCGATGACTTCAACGGAGAAACTTTCAAGTAGACCGAGTCATTTACCTCGTAGCTCGGCCCATCGCGGTACTTATCCGCATACTTCTTACCGTACGTGTTGGGCGACCAACAACCGATTGATGAATCGTCTCACCTTCTCGTATGGTCCACAACAATCTCGGGCCCCCAGCTGCTTTGTATCCTCGGGTTACGCCAACAAGTCGGTGATCTACATGTTCTACCGTCAAAGCTTCAAATTGTGGCATCCCAATCGGCACGATAGGCGTTGTTGTAAGCAAATTCACGAGAGCGGCAAATACTCCTCCCAATACCCACCAAACTACAACACACATGCCCTGAGCATATCCTCGAGTATCTGTATTAATCTATCTCATTTTGTTCGTACGTATGAGAATGGAATGCGGTGCTTTAAAATCGTAATCTAGTACCAAACTGCTCCTGCATAGCTTGCCACAATGATGATGTAAGTCGATTGTCTCGGTCTGAAACAATCGAAATTGGTACTCCGTGCGGTCGTACAATCTCTCTTTCGAATAATATGCTCAACTGTGTGAAAATATACTTCATAGAAACTGGTAGGAAATGAGCCGACTTCGTTAACTCCGTCCACGATCACCCATATCGCATTGTGTTTCGCAAAGTCTGCGGTAATCCACAAATGAAATCACATCGTAATGTGTTCCCATTTCCAGCGAGGGAGGGGGGAGAGGCTGCGATAACCCTTCAAGCCTCATGTGCTTTCGGCCTTAACGTTGGCACACCTCGCAACTCCTAACATAGGCGCAGACGTCGCCTTCATCCCCTGGCCACGAGAATAATCGTCGCATATCGTGATACATTTTTGTCTGCCCGGGATGCAGTATACCGGACTTGTGAGCCTCCTGGAGTATCTCATCGCGTATCTCGCCTTCTTTGGAATCCATAACCTCCTCGGTGCCTCAAACACTAATCCACAGACTCGCTCCAATCTGGGTGATCGGAACTGCGTGCCATCTCATTGAATCTCGAGTGCATCTCGTCAGCCCTTTGACACCCCAACACTCGCGAAATAGAAATAGACGGTACACCAAATCGTACAAATACGTGCGTCGCTGTAGCGAGAAACCTATGTCAAACTTTGTGTTGCGCCGCCTCGAGTAAACCATGCTCGTGCATCATATGACAAACAATTGTCTCGGAATACGGTCATCTCTCGCTCAATGCATCTGCTATGACATTTGCCTTTCAGGCTAATATTTGATGGAGAAGTCGTAGTCCTTCAACAACTCAGCAACGTCGTCATTGTCTCATGTTCAAATCCTTACGAGTGAATAAATATTTCAAACTCTTATGATCGTCAAACAATGTAAACCTCTCGTCGTAGAGGTAATGTCTCCATACCTTCGGTGCAAATACATTGCCATGCAAGCTCCAAGTCGTGCCTTTGGATAATTCCTCTCATGGGTCCTCATTTTGTCGGGATAGGTAGGCGATTACGTTGTCTCCCTGCTTCAGTACACAACCTAGCCATGTGTCGCAAGCAACAATATGAACTGTCAATCTCTTGCCTGGCTCCAACACTAGTAATGGTGTAGTAGTCAATCTCATCTTCAACTGTGTAAATGCGTCATCGCACTCCTTTGACCAATCAAAAGGTACATCATTCTTTGTCAAATTAGTCATCGGCGCGTCGATCTTCGAGAAATCCTTCACAAATCGCCGATAGTATCCTGCCAACCCTAGAAAGCTCCTGATATCTGTCACTGTCTCAGGTGTCGGCCAGTCGATGACGGCATGAATTTTACTCGGGTCCACATTTGATATACCTCGTCGCGATCACGTATGACTTGACGACCAAAACTTCGCACTTCTCGAACTTAGCATACGGTTTGTACTCTCTCAACGTCATCAATATATGCCTTAGATGTTGCCGTGATCTTCGCGAGTCTTGTTATAGATCAATTTGTCATCGATGAAGACTATGACGAATCTATCCAAATACGACTTCAATACTACATGCATCAAGTCCATGAACATGGTGGTGCATTCATCGATCCGACGACATCACTTTGTAAACTCAAATAACCCATATCAGTCTTGAATGCGTTTTAGGTATTTCTCCATCTCGAATCTGGTGATAACCGATCTCAAGTCGATCTTAGAGAAGACACGGGATCGCCAAGCCGATTCAAACAAATCGTCGATCCTGGGTAAATGGTAACGATTTCAAATCGTCACTGATTCAACTTCCTATAGTCAATGTACATCCTCAAGCTATTATCATTATTCTTAACGAACAAGACCGGTGCTCCCCATGGTGATGTGCTCGGGTGTATAAACCCCTTCTTCTCTAAGTCTTCCAGTTGAGTCTTCAACTCATCACGCTCATTATGTGCCATCTGGTACGGTGCGTTAGCTATCGGTTGTGTGCTTGGCACTAACTCAATAACGAACTCAATCTCTCTGTGTGGGGGCAATCTTGGTAGATCCTCAGGAAAGACATCGTGAAACTCACTTTCGACAAGCTGGGACATCCTCGAGTCAACCTATGGTGTCTCGGTTGACTCTACTATTCTGTAAACACTTCCATCTCTAAGGTCGTAGCCAATCTACCCCTAGTGGTCGGCGGTATACTCACATCACCGGTGAGCGAACTACGGTAAGTCGAGAGATGCGAAAAGTCACTATCTTACGGAAACAATTCATCTCGGGCATGATACGACGCTAGTCGATCCATGCACAAAAGTGCATCGAACTCTAAGAACTCTAACGCATAGGAAGATAGGGAGTTGGTGTCCAGGAGATCCGTATCATGCAACCCTCACAAATCATGTTAGGGTAAACCTTCTCCCACTGTTTCTTTGAGAATCGGGAGTGTATTAGCTGTAATCGATGCTAACCACTAACTCATCAACCATACGTCCAGAAATAAATGATATTGTGGAACCATAATCAATAAGTGTATGCATAAAACGATCGCAAATCGAAATCATACCCTCGACGAGCTGTCTGGTGGCCTCGCGGTCTGGCTGTGCTACAACGTGTACCGCTCCCCGGCTTTGAAGCTGGTAAGTCTTTGCAATCGGTGCTCACTACGAAGCCATCAGACATTCTTTCTTAATGTGTCCAGGCTGTCTGCATTTGAAACAAGTAAGATGTATGTGTCCGACCCCAGCCACGACCAGCTGTCGACTATGGCCACGACTCGACCATACTATCCTCGGTCCTTGCCTCCCGATCCGGGTCGGTCTATGTCCCCCCGGTGCATAACCACCACTCGATGGTGTCTTGGCCTTGTGAAAGGTACTATCGCATGGGAAATGAGCGCTGGTGATCATCATGTCTAAGCCGTTGTCCTCGTCTATCTCATGTAATCGATGATCCTTTTCCCTTTCTGTCGGACCGGTGCCTTCTTTGGGACGACCGATGCCAACAGATGGCATGGGCATCGCGGCGCGAAAGAGAAGATATGTCTCGTGGGCTAAAGCCCTCTCGTAGATCTCCTGCGGTGTACGAGCTCCACTGATACTCTTCGCGCTCGCAATCTCATCTCTAAGTCCAACTCCAAAGTAGTGAACCGATCGCAATACGCAGAAGCCAAGTCCCCAGTGAAGCGTAATAGGTAGCGAAACCTCTCCATATATTGGACCATGTGCGGTTACCTGCCCAAGTAGTCGGCTCTCCATGAGTATCGGTATGAGCGGTCCACCAAACTCGGCCTCTCCTCGGAGCATATATCCAGGATATCTGGCTCGAATACGTCGTGAATCCTCAAAAGATTATGTAATTTCTCATGCGCGAGAAGCCATCTCACAGTTTTGCCTCTAGGTTTTCGCCTCCAGGTGAAATATCCCATTTGAAATCTCATAAACTCATTTGTCGGAGCAGCCTCGGTGACGGGGGGGGAAGTCTCGAACGTGATCTCTTGTGGGGTCTGTGTTAGTGTCACTGCGTGTTTAGATGCCGGTGTTATAGCCTCAGTACGAGTCTCTAAAACTGTAGTCGGTGTGGTAGTCTCTGCCATAATTGCGATGGCGTGGCGTACCACTGAACAATCGCGCGCGCTGCCGTCTCTCGGTGACGCGCTCGGTGTGATGGCGGCGGTAAGCGTCGCGATAGCGTGTCTCGAGCACGGGGCAAGGCCATCATCTCGCTTCGAAGCTGTCGATCGTGTGCCGCGATCCGATCAAGTACACTACGATCGGTCGCGATAGGCGTAGTACCACTCGTCGTCCACCATCCTCTCGAAGGTGGAGTCGGTTGTCCGTCCATGTCGTATCAAAAGCGAAGGTCCGTATCGGCCTCGTATACGCATATATACTATTACAAATCAAAATATATAACGTATAAGCCTTGGTACTACCCGTCCCATGTTCGCTTCCCAACTAAAAGTTCTAAGTCGGGATCTTCTTGGTTTCACGTCTCGGTTCGTTTGTTAAGTTTTATTCGGTTTCATTAAACTTTTCCCCCAGGTTCGCTTGGATCAGGCTCGATACTCATGTTGTGACGGCCCCAAAACCCGAGGCAAAGCCGAGATCATGCCACGTCGCCAGACGCGTCACCAAACATGCCACGTCACCGCACACTTATTTTTAACTGCCAGCGACCTAAACTTTTGTACGTATCTTATTCGCCTTAACTTAGTATTTATGGATGTTTTTATGAATATTTACATTAAATTGACTAAGTTAAGTTGTTCGCGATTCATTAAATTAATATAAGTTAAATATCAAGTGGAAGTCTTTGAAGTATGCAAATATCGTAGAAATGAAAAGTTTGCATTTTATAAATAACCACTATAGTGTGGAAACCTGGCATTGGATACCATGTATATCAAATAGCGACAAAAGTACCAAAGATGAGCATATACACGTATCAAGTATACAAGTCCTCCCAAAAATTACATAAAAGCGATAAATAAATGCATACGGACACCTACGCAAAAAGTCGATGGGGCTCTCCTAACTCAAAGGTAGTCGCCTAAGACCACCTTTGCGGGTCGTCATAGGATCTGCGATTTGTCACCAAAAACAATGACAAATCTCGAGGTTGAGTAGATCCCGAGAGAACGTTAGCTAATATTCACGAAATCAATAAAACGGTTACAATTCATGCAATTTAAATAAGGAAGCCATGTAAAGCTGTGGCCCCCCGTCGGGACATGATCGATAATGTAATGCCATGTAGTCGCACGATCTCCGCTCGTACAAAATTGCCAACCTATCCACCCGATGTCTAATAGAGATCGGTAAAAGTCTTGAGACTTCGTCAACACCGCCCACTATCACCCAAATATTGTCATGTCTCATATTTGAGATCGAGGTAAACCAGCGACAAAATTCATGGCAATGTGCACCCACTTCCACCGAGGAAAGGGAAGTGGGCATTTGTAATCCACTGGAGTCTCACGATACTTAGCTTTAACTAGTTGGCATACCTCACACGCTCTAACGTAATCGAAACATCGATCTTTATCTACGGCCACCGAAAAGACGACGCATCGGCGTACATATTGGCCCGACCTGGATGAACTGTAAAACGTGAGCGGTGAGCCTCATCAAGTATCGCCTCACTTAACTCAGCCACTGATGGAATCCATAGTCGACCTCAAATCTCGAGCACGAGTGCGTCGGACCGACTCAAATCTGGATGATCGGACTCTTAGCAAACTTCAAGAATTTATAGTATTGCTCATACGTCTCCCGACCCTCAGTACCTTACGAATCGACACGTCCGAGTCCTCATACGCCCACAAATCAACACTGCAGTGCCGGTCGGACTATCACAGAATACATCGACTCGACCGCCTCGAGTAAACCATACTCGTGTGTCATGTGGCAAGTAATAATATCTGAGTCTTCCCCTTTGCGGCTCAATGCGTCTGCAACAACATTGGCCTTCCCCGGGTGATACTCCAATGAGAAGTCATAGTCCTTGAGGAACTCAAGCCAACGCCTATGTCGCATGTTCAACTCCTTCTGAGTGAATAGGTACTTCAAACTCTTGTGGTTAGTAAACAACACAAATTTCTCTCCATAGAGAAAATGACATCAAATCTTTAATGCAAAGACTACTGCCGCTAACTCCAAGTCATGTGTAGGGTAGTTCTTCTCGTGAATCTTGGTGTCGAGACGCGTAAACAAACACTCAACCGTCTGCATCAATACCCTTTCCAAACTCGGGTAATACTAGAAGCGGTGCGGTAGTCAATCTTTCCTTCAAAGTCTGAAGGCTTGTTCACAACTATCATTCCACCTTTGAAAATTTATATCTTTTTTCATCAATTGCATCATTGGTGCCGTAATCTTTGAGAAATCTAGAACAAAACATCGGTAATAGTACGCGACCCCAAGAAGCTGCGGATCTCTCGTCACTTGTCCGCGGTGTAGGCCAATATATCACATCTTTGACCATAGCGGGGTCCTTGACGACACTCGTGGCTCCGACGATGTGTCCAAGAAATTCGACCTCTGTAAGCCAAAATTCACACTTTGCGAGCTTTGCATACAATACTGTGAGCTCTCGAAGTTTGCAAAATCATCTTGAGGTGCTCAACGTGATCTTCACGAGTCTTAGAGTAGATAAGGATATCGTCGATGAACACAATAACGAATCTATCCAAATACTCTCTCAACACTCGATGCATGAGATCCATGAACATCGTTGGGCGTTCGTCACCCCAAAAGGCATAAATGTAAAATGATAATGCCCTTATCGAGTGCGAAAAAGCAGTTTTCTCCTTGTCCCATTGCTCTAATCCTCGGTGATGGTACCCAGATCTCAAATTAATCTTTGAGAACCACTGTGCTCCTGTCAGCTAGTCGAACAAGTCATCAATATGAGGAAGTGGATACTTGTTATTCACTGTCACCTTGTTGAGCTGTCTGTAATCAATGCATAATCTCAGGCTGCCATCTTTCTTCTTAACAAACAAGATTGGCGCGCCCTAAGGAGACATGCTCGGGTGGATGAATCATAACTCCAACAACTCATCAAGCTGTCCTCTCACTCATCTAACTCCTCGGAGCCATGAGTGCGGCGGAATAGATATAGGTTTGGTCCCCGAGACCAAATCAATGATGAAGTCAATCTCACTAAACGGTGGTAAACTTGGTAGCTCTGCTGGAAAGACGTCAGGAAACTCGCATACCACTGGTACCTCCTCCAACCTAGTCATAACATGTTCCGTCGACTCAATACACTAGTGAACGTTTCGACATCTATGCTAGTGGCGACTTTACCTCTGGTAATAGGCAAACTAGTCGAAGTCCCCTGAAAATTAAACTCTAGATGCCCTATAATTCGAAATGTGACTCTCTTACTGAAGCAATGTATTTGTGCATGATAAGCACTCAACCAATCTATGCCCAACAATGCATCAAACTCGAGGAACTCCAACACTCTCGGGTTTCTTTGGCATGATATGACCCTCTATCTCAACCGAACAATCAACACACAACAAGTTCGAGTAGATCTTGTCCCCAAAGCAAGCGTCGAGGATCAAGGGTCTCTCTAGTCTAGTAGGTCTCAAACCCAACTCATCAACTATACGACCGAAATAAAAGAAACAAAGAGAGCACTGAATCAAACATAGCATGTATGAATCTACGCAAATATAAATCGTACCTCAATCGGATTACAGTGGCGTGATCGGATTGGGTACGACAACTGCGTGAACGCTCGCTCCCGCTTTGTTGCGGGTGCCTCGGCTTGATCGTGGACACGCACCGATAAAATGGCCTAAGCTTGTCCACACTCCCTACAACCCCTTTGAGATCTGATCCGATCCACGAACCACACGTCCTTGTCTCATCCCTGTGCTCGACTAAACCTTTGTCCCTCTCTGCACCGTTGGAACTCGACCACATCTCTCGGCCATTGCCTCTACCATCGATCCCTCTCAATAATATGCGATACCGAGGACTTGACGGTGGTCTTTGTTTGTTGTGGTGCACAAGCGTGGCTGCTCGCACACTGGACCAAGCGACATTGGCGCAAATATGCGCTGCGCATAAGGCGAAGATGCAACAGATCCCACGCTCTGAGCTTGATCTCTCTGGCTCGACTATCTAAATCTCTTCTTCATCCGATCACCTCCAGAACCTCATACTGACTGTGACAGTGCCGATGATGCAATCTGGCCGTCTTTCGGCGCGTGTGCTCACAAAGCTCTCGTTAGCCATATATAGGCCTCCTGTAATGTGCTCGGAGCTGTCGTCACTACAACATAAGCAATAGAGTCCAGTAGACAGTGTACAAAGTAGTAAGCCTGGTCAGCGTCAGTGTCAGCTGCACCCCCAAAGATACTCCATCAAGCGTAATATCGGTCCATATCTTTGCATAACCGACTCCCAGGTCCTTTGTCGAATGGTCCGAAACTCGGTCCTCTTGGGTTCTGTTTGCAGGAGGAATGTACTTCTCGTTAAACCTCTCCTTGAACTCGGCCCAATCCTTGGGCTTCCCCTTCGACGCCACCATAGTGCGCCACTGGACATCGGCCTCGCCAGAATAGTGAAGCTAATGATATACTCATTTGCATATGAGCTAGTGTGGCCAATACATCATGTATATTTTCATGGCTCCTTATATACTTCTCTCGTAGCCTCAGAGGTTAGTACCCCGTGAAACTTCTCCGGATGATGCTTCGAAACTCGCGAGCCGCCTCGCTCGTGTAGCCACAACACCGTATCGGTCGGCGTGCTCGTCGTATCCTCGGCGGTGTCTCAGGTGTAGGAGGTACTATATCGACCTGAACATGTGCCTCATCGACCACTGCAGTCTACCGAACCGAAGGTCTTTGCAAGTGGGTCGGATTGTAGGAGCACTCCGGCTGAGAATGGCGGGTTGCGCGTGGAAGGTGATGTTGTCGCCTGAGCCCTCAACAGTCGGAGAATCTCCTGAAGCTGTTGATCGTGAGATGTAATCATTTGTGACATGCCATCTAATCTCCTATGTACGTCCACCGTACCACTATCGCTGGTATCGGGCTGATCGGCCATCGCTAACTGAAAGGAAAGCGATTTTCACGATCAGAACATAGTTATCGATAGTTAATAGTACAACAAGTCAAATAGCTCGTAGTCCAGTTTTAAATTTCTCCAACTCTCATCACTTCCCAGCTAAGACTTAGGTTAGGATTACAGGGTTCCACTCTAAGTTCAACCATTCATAACTTCCGCTAGTTTGTGTCTTAATGGATTGTGATTTAAATCAAGAATTGAGTATTTAAAACTTCGGCTCTGATACCAACTATGACGACCCCAGTTCCACAATTCTAAGCGGTTTCGCCCGCCTAGACTTACGTGGACCCCAGAGCCGTCTTCATTGAGTCACATGCAAACCTAGTCAGCCTTCCTTTAACATTTACTATTTATCAAGCAATTAAAGTTGAGTTAATCAATTAATGAGTTATCATAGTTATAGTGGAAGCAATTAAACCTCAAACTAAATGAAAAACCAAAAAAACACACAAGTTATGACAACTAAAGTGTGGAAACCACGAATATGTATATCATTATTAATGAACAGTCAGTGGAGAGTAAACACAAGATATACATGTTCAAGATCTCTCAAAAACTCAAATCTCAGTGTTTCAAAACAAGTTTATCTATTAATACAAAAAGAATCACCTATGTCAAACAAGTGGAAAGAACTGCTCTAGTATCCTCAAATGATATCTCCTAGCTGTGGAGCCTTCCCCTTGCCGGACTGTGGATCTGCACTCCGTCAAACACAAGAATGACGAGCCCATGTAAGTAACGCCAAACATGACATATATATAGCATTTCAAAATAAATAAATCAGTCTAATTCATGCAGATAGAAAGAAAGAAACAAGGAACGCATGAATATAAAAGACTGTAAATAAATCAATCGATAAGTGAGGGTCCGAAATACGAAAATCGAATAGCAAGGAGTCCCTACCAAAAGGTCGTTAAGTCGCGGCAAAAGCCCAGCAGACTCGGGTTCAGGACGAGACACAACCTACCAGCCCTAACCATTGCGACTATGAGATATCCACAGATCCGGATAAGTGCCCCCAACGTACACTTAATTGGGAGATATCAACGGCGTCCAGATAAGAACTCATATCACGAGATAAATAGTAAACATGACTCACTTACCAATTGACTACTCAACCAATGGAAATTTCAAAAGAAGAAATGATGAACATAGCAATAACAACAAATTAAAGCTCAAGAAATAACTGTAAAATTCCTCACTGGTTTACTTACCTGTATCCAAGCTAATACGCACTCAAATCGACTCACACACGGCTCCAAATCTGTACCCAAAACCCGACACTAGTAAACTATGCCCCCTGATAATCATATGATCAAATTTACATTGTGTTAGAACCTATTTAAGAAATTTTTAGATTTTTAAATCCCAAAATTGTTCAAATTAGTGGAAATCATAGTGGTGGCAAACTTTTTGAGGAAATTTTTCGAGTGTAAAAACTTCCGACAACTTCAAAACCAATTTTTCTATAATTTCCTCAACATTTTCCATTTTTCCCCAATTTTTCCTGAATTTTCTTGAATTTTCTTAATTTTTATTTGATTTTTTGTTAAAAATCGGTTTAATTTAATTAAATCGATTTTATTTGATTTTTATTTGAATTAAAAATCAGTTTAATTAAATTAAATTTTAAATTATTAGTTTATTAATGGGGTGGGCCCGGGTCGACCCGACCCGGTCCAGTTGGCCCCTTCCCTCCATTGTTGAACAAACAAAAAGCTTTTGCTTTCTGTTCGTTCAACAAAACAATTTTTTTTTTCACTTTCTCTTAATCAATCAACCACATAATCCACACCCCATATACATTATTTGAACATTGCAAAGAAAACTCAATGTGTAAATTCGACAAAAAACCCAACATTTAATCCCTCAAAATCAACAACCACAACATCAAATTCAAGAAATCACAAAGTTTATGGAGTGGAGGAGTTACCTAGCTTGAAGAACTCCTTCACCAACGCTTCACCAAGTTGCACATTTTTCCTCCTCCAAATTCACTCCAAAGACACTCTCTTTTCTCTCTTCTTTCCTTGCCAAAACGATGTGATGATGATGAATGAGCAAAACATCTTGACTTAATGGTTCATTTAACTTATTATATAAGTTTAAACCTTAACCCTTGATCATGTGTGCACACGTATCTCGAGGTTTATCTGGTGGACCACCTTGTCCCACTTGTCCCTCAAGTCACCATTAAGTAACTCAATAAGTTGACATCTTGTCTCATGATGGGTAAATACGTGTCTCGATGCACATCTATTGAACATTGTTTTTATTTCTCTAACTATAGGCACTTTAATGTTTATATTTAATGTGACCACATTAGCAACTTATTAAACCAACATAAATTCACATTTAACTCACATTAGACTTACCCCATAAGCCGATACCTCGGATCTCACGTTGACACGCAATTCGAGGTACGCCTCCGCTCGTCTCGACACCGATATGCCCCGCGTGTACCTTACCCGCACATTTTCGAAATTAATTAGTTTAAATTGTTCAATCTTTTTGGTATAATAAATAATACAAACATCAGACAAAAATAGCATACCCGGTGTCGACTCCCGAGATTTAGACATGTGTATCACGACAAGTGGGTCCACGTACGACCCACGAAATGACACGTGACACGAGTTAGATTTTAGGGTCGTTACATCCGTGGCGGTCCATTTGGAAAATGGGCCGTTACATATAATGTAATGTATATAAAGATTAATTGGATCGATTGCAGATTGGATAGTTGATTAAGACGCGTAATCCGCATTCCGATTAAATCCGAAGCAGATTGCAACTTTTGCAATCCAATCCTATTTAACAAGCTCGAATTATAAACCAATTAGAGCTAAATGAATTGAATCAAAGCTGAATTTGCATAATCATGGATTTCTTGTTCATAGTTAAATAGAGATGTGATTAATGAAGGGTAATTGTGTCTATTTCCTTTCAAGTACGTAACTATCATTGGAGGGTGAGAATAGCTTTATTACATTGTAAGAGGGGAGTTTGGGCCCAAGATTGGAAGTGCATTACAATTAGACTGTGCAATGGGTGGTCTAGGCGGGCCCGAGCCGGACTTAAGCGAGTTGTTTTTTGAAAGTCCAGTCCAAGCCTTTCCAAGCCCGCTTTTTTATTTGGCCCACCCTAGCCCACTACGGACCGGTCAGACTTTTGACAGGCCTAATTGTGGTTATTTACATTTTTTAAAATCATATATATTTAATAAATATTAAATATTTATAAATAAGGATAAAAAGGTGGTGTAATGGTTAAGATGTTTACCAATACGAAGAGGTATTGGGTTCAAAACTCATAAATAACTTTATTTTTACAAGAATATATATAAAAATTAAAATTGCAACAATTTAAATTGCAGGCCGGACTCGGACCAAAAATCTAAACCCAAACCCGATCGAACTTTTATTGAATTTCAATACTCAAGCCACGCCCATGTTGACCGGGCCGTGGGCTGATCGGCCTGACATGGTGCATAGGTCTAATTAAAAATTACAATCCAAACTAATTTTTGGGTAGCGGTAGACTGCCAACCAAAAGTTGAAAACAATAATTCCTAAGCAGCATTTAGATTTGCAATCAAGTTTCTCGATGCAAGATCCAAGGGGTGCAAATAGTAGTTTCCTCAAAACCAATCTGAGACAGTACACCGCTGTTGCCCTGCTCCACCTAATATGTCAGAACGGACATCACCACACGTCCGCACGCTATTGATTCCGGGAGTTGCGGTCCCTCAAAACGAAACCTGGACCAAAAAGGCTGGTGGAGCTATCCCGTACTCCCTCATCGCCTTTTTCATCCAAATCAAACTCACGGCCACCATGCCTCCGTTGCCAATCCACTACTCCACGTGGCAGGCTATAAACTCGCATGCTAGGTAATAGAGAAACTACACGATGCACCAGACCAATACATTTGTCGCTTAGTGCAGATCCGGATTCACCTTATCCAGCTTAAGAGGGGGCGTAAACGTAAACGTAAACGCTTTTTCTTCCTTGTAAGGTAAGCATAACAGACTTAACAGTACGAACTCGCGACATCTGGAGATGCGTATAGCACGCTTCCAGAGGCAGATCCACGGTTGTTGTAAACCACCGTGAGTTTTGCTGTGTATTGTCTATCACCGGCTCTTGTTTTAATTCGCTCTCTAGTCTCTAGCGGTGTGTTGTGTTACTGTGCGAGTACGTGCTATATGGAGTAGCGATTTCCTTGTTGATCGATTCTGTACAATAAGCGAATCGCGCAATCTTTGCGTTCGAGAGAAGCGAAGATAGGCATCGTTCGGTGTGCGGACTCGCTTTTTAACGATTCAACAACTACGTACTACTCTGCGTCTTCGATTGGTGCGCTTTTCGCGTGGTTTGCCGGAGCGGATTCCGTGATCTCTCTTTTTCCGGGTTTGTCGCTGCTTGGCATTGATGAGTTTTCTTCTCTACTTCGTCTTATCTGGCGTTCGATCTGGTTTTTGTTCGTTTAGGTATCGATCCCTCACTGTCGTGTTGTTCTTGTTCTCTCTCTGAATTAAGCAGAACTGATCGAGAAGCTGATCGATCGATCGTTGGAGGTGATGAAGATGCGATCGCTTTCGAGGTAAGCGCGGCGATTGTTTACTCAAAATCTCATGATCTGCGCAATATTTTTATATGTTTGTAAGGTTTCGGAGTTATATATGCGATTGTAGAGCTTTGAGAAGAACAAATCGGTTTAGATCTGTCCGATATGATTTTGAAACCCTAGCTAGCTCTTCGAAGAAGACACTGATGCCACAGCGGGTTGTTATGAATTTTGAAACCTAGCTAGCTAGCTCTTCGAAGATGCTGTTTGAGACTTTGTTGAATCAAGTGCTACTATTCACTTTGGCCTATAGTCGTTTAATTCTCTTTCTTTTACTTCGTAGAATTAACGCTACTGCCACAGCTTATTAATCATCTAATTAAGTTATGAGAACCTCAAATCTCCTTATTGATCTGAATCGCGATTCGCGACGCAGAATCTTCCTAGTGGTTGATGATGGATGTTGGTATGTTTTTAGAAATTCTTCTTTTGGCCATTTACAGACGAATATGATTATAAGCCCTAAACCGTTAGGTAAGGATATGAAGAAGTATATATTTACTCGAGTCACTCTCAAGTATATATAATGGCCGTTGAATTAATATTCTTAGGCGCGGCTTTATTACTTGAACTTCTAATCAGTTTGTCTTAGATTGTGAATACTTTTGGTTTCCATAGTTTACTTTGGCTAAAGAGCTGCTGTCAAGGTAAAGGTATGTCGACACAACGAAAAAGGAGTTTTTCATAAAGTAAGTTAACCTTACTTTTTAATTCATGAAATAAGGATGGGTACTTTTTAAGTTAACCTTACTTTTTAATTCATGAAATAAGGATGGGTACTTTTCATTAATTCATTTACAAAATTAAGGTATGTCTCCTTTTGAAAAGGAGTCATTGATGATGATGTGGCTTCATGTGATGTGTGTTGATGAGGTGGAGTGAATGACTCATTTTGAAAAAGAGTCATCTATACAACTAATGAGGTGGAATGAATGACACCTTTTCAAAAGGAGTAAACATCTTATTTACTCCTCAAAAGGAGTAATTTGTTCAACTCAAAGTGGTGAACCCATGCAAACGTCATATACGTATCGAGATGGACAAGTCGCATCACGTACGTATCTCGAGATGGACAACCCGCATCACCCACATATCTCGAGGTAGACAAGCGATGTAAATGACACACGTATATGGACGTGGACAACTCATGCAAACGCTACGCATGTATCTCGCGGTGGAGAAGTCATGCAAACGACACGCGCGTATGTCGAGGTGGCCGACTTAGCAACCTCGTGCAATTCATGCAAACGTGACATACGTATCGTAAGGTGTGCAACTCACGCAACCTCACGCAATCCGCAAACGTCGCGTACGTATCTCGAGGTGGAGCCCACGTGGAGTGTTGAGAAAACATGAATGGCCCACGCGGAGCCCACGTGGACCGTTTCCACAATACACGATTGGCGCATTTTGACAATGCGCCATTCGTGTAATAATTTTTGGTACATCTAAAAACGCAATTTACCTTCGTTTTGGAATAAAAAAAACTTATCTTATTTTATTCATTTCTTTTATTTTTCACAAGTACATCGTAATTTTTCCCAACGAAAAATCTTTAGAATGACAACGCACAATGAAACGCACACTCCTCTTATTCAAAAGTGTTTTGAATCTCGAGATGCATAATAGCTTGCATCTTCCCAAGCGAACACAGACGGCCTGTTTGGGGTGTCATTGTAGCACTGTCTTTAAATGCAAAGTCAAAAGTGCAAGGAATATGGAAGAAACCATTTAAAAGGCTAGAGGTGTGAAAATGACATAAATTGGAGTAAGGGCTTGTCTCTTAAAAACATGACGTGGCAACATGATCTTGAAAAAGAAATGACTGTTTCACTACAGTTACATGTACTTACTACATGCCTCTGACAAGTCTTTTTTCATCATTAGTGGTATTAGATATTACAAAAAAAAACTCATTCTACTCTTTAGAACAACAGCACAGGCTCACCGCTTCCATCCTAAATGAGTTGGAGTTATTTATACGGATCAAACTCTTCTATTGCACTTATTTAATACGAACATATGTATCATTTTAGTGTTTCCTAAATGGCTAGGAGTAAGGAGTTTTTGTCTTGAGACGGAGAACATTGGAATCGCCTTAATTAGACAATGCCAAATATAGACTCGTAAACAAAAGAAGTTACAATAAAATAGCCTCAAAAAAAAAAGTTAAACTAAACTCCTAACATATTTTACCTAGCTAGTACTTGAAAATAAGGCTTAATATCTCTGACGACGACGCAAAAAACTTGTTCACTAACTGCTAATTTATTCACGATTGCCATGTAGTATAAACATCCCAAAATACTTAAAATACCTTCAGGTCCAAGTAGGAATATTGACCAAGTAAGAGTTTGCAGTCAAACCCAAAACTACAATTGTAAAATATAAGTTAAACTTAACTAAGTGTTAAAATCTATTTTAGTGAAAAGCAAATAAAAATAGGGTTATTCTAAAGATTGTGAAACTCTACAGGTTTCAACAAGGATTGCAAGGCGCCAAGACAATTCCAAGGTGATTTTCCTTTAGATCCTTATATAACATTAACCATGTTCGGTACTATATACGAAGTATATATGAAGGCATTGAGCGCGCGGTGTCCTCATAATCTATAGTTCATATATACTTCAAAGATACTAATACGCCTATAAATCCTTAAAGATTTTTTTGACAGGTGTTATATATAGTACTAAACTTAATTGTAATTTACATTTACTAATTTTTAAAAATTATTTAGGACACCGCGTAATAAGCGAAACTCCAGGCGATTTCACCTCAAAACCCTTGTTTGCCATAACTTACAAGTGTCGATGGAGAATAGTGTTGCCATGATGCCAGAGTAAAAAAAAATAAAGAAATTTTACTGCATATTGAAATGGAGTTGCAAAAGGCTATATGGGATGTTGCCAAAGCCTCATCTTGGTTTTGTAATTAGTTATAAACATCATGTAATTATAGATTAATACGAGAATTACCCGCAGAAGTCATTGATCTTGTTAAGATAACTACACAACCACCCATAATCTTATCATCTTAAGGGCCTCAAACTTTCAACAAATTGTTTGATGAGTACAATATGCTCTTTTATAAGCCCGAGAGAGAATTATTCTAACTTTCATTATAAATATAAAATTACATCAAATTTGTAACTGAAATGAAGTTTAATAGGCATAATTTCATTTAATTACATAGTTACATTTTATTTGAAGCCTAAAAGATGCACATGAATCGTTTCTAATTAAAGAGGGTAAGCCAACTTATCACAACATTTCAACGAGTGAAATGGAATAGATATTGCATTGTCTGCTGAAGTGTGGAACTACCCTAATTAAAATAGAGACAACTACCTCAATTTGACGAACATTAGCTTAAGGAGACAAAACTTAAACTAAAGCTGATATTGGCTTAAATATGGATCGATACTTAACCATATTAGTTTGGATTAGTTAAACTCGGTTAAGAAAACTCAGTTATTACGTTGACTCCTAATACAACATGGTTATCTCTACTACTCTGATACCCTAGTCTATAAGTAGGATAGACCATTAATTTGGCATTGTCTCTAGTAATGTCTTGAGAACTTCATTGTTGAGAGTAAGAGAGTTGGAGGCTTGGCGTTAGCGTAATCTTCTGAAGTTGTAAAACCTTCGTTATCTCTGCTGTGGATATAGTCACATTGACAAATTATGTAAATCCGTGTCTTTGGTATGTGTGATTGCTTGTTTGATGCGTTTGCTATGACATCAATATAGGGAAAACATTTAAAGAATAAAATCTAATAGCTTAAATCTATGCAAGCAAATTAAACCAAACTCAAATGGAAATAGTTGCTCTTCTTTTGTGGATGTTTTATCGTGAAAAACTAGGATGTGTTTTCCAAAACAAAATCCAAAGGATGTAAATTTGACATGTTTGACATAAAACTGTAGAAATCTTTTCATAGGATTTTGGAATTGCTGAGAAAACTAGAAAACTTTTTGGGCTTTAATAGTATATAGTTCTCTACTTCCCCGCTCCTCCCTCAAATTGTATACACGTGAAAGGAATTAAAGTACTATTCTTTGCGCGGCAAAACCCTGTTGCCATTGAAAAGTGAAGGTTTTGAATTAAATAGGAATTAAAAAAATATTGGCGGAAACATACCTTTATCCTATTTCGTTTGTGTGGAACTGTGGTCTTTTCCATAGCTCAAGAGTTTGGAAAACACTTCTAAAGAACTCTACGCATCACACAAAAATGTCAAAAGCCTTATTATAAAAATCACACCTTTCGTGATTTTATTATCTTATTATTCTTGGGACTTCTCTAGCGATCGGGATGGTTGAAATATGAGATATTGTTAGTTATCTGTTGGGAAGTCCCAAGAAAAGGTTTTATTAATTGGACCTCATAGCTTATTGCCATAGTTGCTTAGAGCAGCCGTGACAACAGGTAACTTGTGTTCTTATGCATGTATAGACAACAGGTAACTTGTGTTCTTATGCATGTATAGACAACAGGTAACTTGTGTTCTTGTGCATGTATAAACATCTGATCCATATAATAAGTTAAAAACATGAGCATGGTAGAACTTATTTCTTAATCACGATCAATTCATAGGTTAGACGCTTATTTGAACATTCTAACGCGGTGGTTTTCTTTGTTGTTCTGAATTGCTTCTATTTGCTCATCACCTTGATTTAGAACTTTGTAGCCAGGGATGCAAATGGGAAGGGTAGGGGATGGGGACCCGTCTCCATCCCATCCCCGCTTAAGAATTCATCCCCCCATCTCCATACTCATCTCCATGCAAGGATGAATTTTCATCCCCGTCTCCGTACTCGTCTAATTCTCGTAGGGAAAATTTCTCACCATTTAATTCTCCATTAGGGACCCCCGCGAGAATTCACCACAGAGAAATATTTCTCCCCATTTAATTTTTCTCAAGAAAAAATTATAAAGAGTAAGGTGTCAAAGATATGTACATATGTATATATGTATTAATATTTTTAAATAGTATTTATACACATAATATACATATATCTATTACTGGCATATGCATATAGTTAATGTAGTTTGGTAATTTGTACAATAAGCTTTTGCAATTTTTTTCATTTGATTCTAAATTTGTAAAATGTAAATATCGTTGCAAACAATTCAAAACAAAATATACAATTAATGTAGTTTGGTAATAATTTTTTTTTATTTGTTTAACTAAATAAGTTAAAACTATAAAACTCATTAGAGTTTGTTTGTCATGTGTATCACTCGTGTTTTGAGGTAGAAACCATTGAATATTAATATATATACATATAATATATACCTATATATACATATATATATATCATATGGTATGCATGTATACATATGTAAAATTAATATATGGGGATCTACGTGGATCTATATTTTTACCTTACCCACGGAGATCTCGCGGATATATATTTTTACCTTACCCATCCCAATACCCGTATCCGCGCGGGTATGCGATTTTCTTCCCATTCCCGCCTCTATCCCCATTTAAATTCCTCGTACCTATTATTGTTGCGGGGATTCTCCGTTTTTCATGGGGATTCTCCGCCCCATTGCATTTCTAATTGTACCAAGGTTAGTTGCTCGACTAGGACAAAGTATTTGGATGAATTTTAGTGGTGGAATTTTGGTTGGGGACGTGTAGATTGAATAGTCACACGTCAGTTTGGAAGATCTCGGAAGGAGAAGAGAGCTTTCTTTAGCATTTAATCTCTGACATTCACTTTACACTGATGATGTTTCAGGGGTGTTGAAAGTTTGGAACTTAGAAACAGAGCGAAATACTTTGTTTGCTTTGCCTTTTGCAACAGAATAAGGTATGGAATTTAGGATTCAGGAGGTTTCATTTGTAATAACGTTGTCCAAGCACTTCATTTCATTGGACGAATAGATAGCTTCTAGACTTCTTTTTTTTTTTTTTTGGGATTTTTTTTTACTTTGCTTGCAGCTTTACAGCTCTCAATTATTCTGCTCGTATTTGGATAAAAAGAAATAGAATTTTTTTTTTTTTTGGGATTTTTTTTTTTTGACTTTGCTTGCAGCTTTACAGCTCTCAATTATTCTGCTCGTATTTGGATAAAAAGAAATTATTTAGTGTGGCTGTTTCAATTTTGTGAGCATGAAAATAGTATTTCACTCATCTCTATTAATTCTGGGAGCGGCTAAACAAACCTTACTTTTTGCTAATCTTACCCCATTACCCAATTATTCCCCAATTTTTAATTTCAGTTGCTAATGTATACTCCACTTTTTTCTAAAATTCTCAAAATACCCTTCTCTGTCTACGTTCAAACCCCATCTCCCTCCTTCCATCACCCCTTAACCCTGTTCATTTCTTTGTTTTGGCCATAGTAGTGCATTTGTCTTGGGTCGAAATTATAGTAAATTTTTTTTTTTTTTTTTTAATCGTCGAACAAGGTAGGATCTAGTTTTCACTAAGGCCCTAAAAGTAAGGAAGTACCATAGAACTTCTTGGCTACATAAGCCGAGACGTAAAGAGATCTCGAGGATCTCACCGAGATCTCTTTAGAGTGGTCTCAGTTGGCTTCCACCAAGACTTTTGAAGAGGTCTCAGTCGACTTCCACATAGATCGAGACCTCTTCAAAAGCCTTGGTGGAAGATGATCGAAATCTCTTCAAAGGTCTCGGTTCACAGGTTTCAGTGAGTGCCAGCCGAGACTTTCAAAGAGATCTCGGTCATGTGTGACCGAAACCCACAGGTGACAAGAACAACAACAACGCAGCCTCAGTCCCACGGACAAGAACGAACAAAAAAAGTTTCAAAACTTAAAAAATTTGAGAAAACGACTAATAATCACTTGGTTTTGTTTGGGATTGCTAGATATCTTATTTATATTGACATTTTATGCTTAAGATGCGAGATTCAAGGCTCAAATCAAAGCCCCAAACCCATCAACAACACTACAAAACCAACTCAAGAAACAACAAAAACCACAAAAAAATCTTGAAATTGACATGAAGGTTTTAAGCAAATAGGAATTGAAGTAATGGCGGAAGCGTATCTTTCTCCTATTTTAGTTGTGTGGAACTCGCGGTCTTTTCCACGGCCCCAAGAGTATTTTGAAGCACTTCCCAAGAGAACTTTTTGTACCACACACTTGCCAAAAGTCCCTATTCTCAAATTACATATTTTGTGATTTTATCATCCCATCATTCTTAGGGGACTTCCCAAGATATCATGATAGTTGTGATATAAGATATCTTAGTTTTCAAAACTAATTCAACCTTATCCATTTTAATCATATTTAAAACGTGGCCCAACATCTCCTACTCGCACATTGTGTGTAGACTTTCTTGTCGGGTCGGGTCGTGTCGATCACACACATGAGCGCCCTGTGATCACACACATGGGCGCCATGTGTTTTGATAACGTAGATATCTCCCACTCGTATATCGTGTGTGGAAAAAAATTCAGTTCTCAATTGATGGTGTTTCATTGTAACTAATGGGTCATGCGATCGTGAGATAACACTGTTAAGCGGAAGATATCTATGTTATGAAAACACGGGCCCATGTGTGTGATCAACCCAACCCGACAAGAAGTCTACACACGATGTGCGAGTGAGAGATGTTGGGCCTTGTTTTAAATATGATTAAAACGGATAAGGTTGAATTAGTTTTGATAACTGAAATATCTTATATCATAACTATCCTGATCTTTTGGGAAGTCCCCCAAGAATGATAAAATAATAAAATCACATAATATGTGATTTGAGAACAGGGACTTTTGGCAAGTGTGTGGTACAGAGAGTTCTCTTGAAGTGCCTCCAAATACTCTTAGGCTAAGGAAAGACCACGAGTTTCACACAACTACAATAGGAGAAAGGTACACTTCTGCTATTACTTTCAAATTATATTTGCTTAAAGCAATGATGTAGGGAATGCACTTATATATTGCATCCAATCGATGCGATTTCGCTCGAATTTCGTCAAAGTTTGGTTGGATGAGGGTGCGATTGAAGAGAGGAGAATGCATTGTCGCTTGAGTGATATGAGGGGCATTAAGGTCATTTCGTGCGGGGTAAAATTAGAATGCCTAAATCTTTTTTTTACTAAGGTAGGTTCAACAAAAAATGGGATCCGTTTAGCCACTCCCTTAATATATATAATTGAGTATGTGCTTTCATAATTTTTAAAATCGTCTCATTAATTTATCCCGAAGTATCATAGGTTTACTATCATACCGTCAAGTTTCTTTGATTTCTAATTAAGGCATTCGTATGCGGTCTTTAGATGTTACCACTTTACATAAGGTTTAGTATTGATGGGTGGTACGCCTTTTCTTCCAATTTTTATATTTCTTATTCTTTCTTTATTGTTTTTATTATATATCCTCTTAGACATCCTCATTTCCACTATTTTCGTTTTATGTATGTATTGTTTTTTTACTACCTAACATTCCTCCCACAAAGCATAGATGGCCTAATTGTGGTCTTAGAGTATTTTCCTTAATGTGGCTATCCATGTTGCTCTCTTCTGCTATCTCACTTCTTCTATTTAATTTGAATTATGTGTGTAGCGTATTTCTAAATATGGTTGTTTTGTATAATTAATCATAAATATCTATAATAGTTGACCTTTCAAAGTTTTAGTTTCTTTAATTTTGATACTGTTTCTTTACTTTGATCCAACTATTTTTGAACTCACAAATGACAATGCATATATTTTTGAATTATGTGTGTAAGGTATTCCTAAATATAGTTGTTCTTTTGTATACACCTTTACATTGATCTCAACTATTTTTGAACTCACCAATGACAATGCATGTGTTGTGGTTTCATTTAAAATAACGTACACGTTCTTTTAAAATTTTAATTTCACATTCACTTCAACTCTTGTTTAACTAATCTAAAACAACCAAATATTCTTAATCAAATAAAATAAAGTAAACATCCGAAAAGAATGTTGAGATTTGGTGGCGCAGTTCAGTTCAACCACTTATATAGCTATTTCTGTAGACTTCCTAGCAGTTTCAGCAATCCACTATAATGGCCAATTTGGTTGGAATCCTTGATCATAATAAAACTCAAAATAGGATTATCTCATGGAAGAACCATATCAATCAACCAACGAAAGAGAAAGTAGTATAAGAAAATAAATGAAATCCAAACCTTGTCCAGAATAATTATAGAACCACAGTTTTCGCCTCTATTCCAGTCGATGATATTGAAAAATATCTCATATATTAATTAAAAGATCAGATCATCCATTAACAAAAAAAGATCGGATCATCATGTAGCTAATTAGTATGTGTATATATACGACTTTAAGACAGTTTTGAATGATGATCAAATGCACGTAAGTTTTGAAACGGTTACATTGGTCAATTAAGAACTCAATATTAATTAAGTTGAAACTATTTAAATTTGTAATGGTTATGTTTAAAATCAAAACGTTTATTGACCGTTTTGAATTCCATATATATGAGTTTCATTTATTCATTTATAATAGTTACATTTTTATAAATTAGTCATGAAAAGTCTTTTGCCTTGAATATAGACAGATTAATAAGGAACATCTTGAGTGTCTTTAAATTTAGTAGGATTAATAAGGAACATGTTGGGCATGCCACGTGAGTCGTTGAGAAGGAAGCTTGAGAGGAGGCCATGTGGCACCTCAAGGCCTTCCTTTAATATATATATATATATATTTATATATATATATATATATATATATATATATATATATACATATGTATAGAGATTGGAGTTGGAGTTGATAACATGGCATAAGAGTCGATGACGTGGCGAGAAGGAAGCTTGAGAGGTAGCCATGTGGCACCCGAAGGCCTTCCTTTAATACATATATAGATATATAGATTGAAGTTAGAGTTGATGACGTGGCATAAGGTTGATGACATGGCGAGAAGGAAGTTTGAGAGGAAGCCAATGGCACTCCAAGGTCTTCCTTTAATATATATATATAGACGTGTTTTCTTTCGTTTGATGAAACACCTATATACAACCTTTGAAAATTAAGTTGGTACTTATTTCTCAATCTAATCGTGTGGGCGTGAATACACCACTGCCAGCTCCTAGCTTCCCTAGTTATATCGATAATTAATCATGCATGGTACACTTAATGCCGATTTCCTCACTTGGTAATGGCTTATATTTGGAGTCTTGCTTGGTGGCCTTTGTTCCTTCTTGGTGCTTACATTGCTTTTGATATCAAACCTTCTTGAGGGTAATAGGTACGTCCAAAAATGTTCTTCGTACATTTGTTAATCAATTTGATTAGTTGTAGTATCTCTATGTATTTGAATGACATTTTTTTTAAAAAAAAATCTTAGAAGGTGAGTTTGTAGAATCGACAGATTATAATGTCTTCATTTATAACGAGTGTATATTAATTATTGATTTCGTTATAGTTGCGACGGATAATGTTTTCTTTATAGTTGATGTTGAATAAAGTGTCTTTGTCATAATTTCTTGTGTTTGCTTTTTTTTTTTTTTTTTGGTACATTCTTGTGTTTGCTTCAGATATTCAAAATAGAAGGGACTCACATTTAAAAAAAAAAAAAAAAAAAAAGAAGGGACTTAATTGATCTTGTTTTACAATTACCAATCAGATATTCAAAATAAAGTTTAATTACTTACAGAGAGAAGATTTAATTGATTGAGGCATAAAATTGTTAAATGCAGGTATTAGTTGAATAATTAATCTAATAGCCCTTTTTGAGAAAGAAAATAATATGATTTGGGTTCATTATAAGCTAACGATGTAAGTCATTAAACATTAATGATCTTTGTGTGAACAAACACAAAGATCATCTAATCTAAATTGCGGAAATAAAATAAGAATTACCTCAGCCATTGTTGTTCTTTCCAAAACTTGATCTTCCAATTTCTTCTTCTCCTCTCCTTAATGGTGTTGGAGTCAAAACCTTTTGGAGAATAAAATTGGGGACCAAACTACGTTGATTAATATCCCAAAAGATAACCGCCCATCAACAGTTATCTCTAATCATAATTTGACACTTGTAATGTGTGGGGCCCACATGGATCACTTAGGATAAGTATAATGTAAAGAATACTTACATTCTCCCACTTGATCCATATACACATTACCACCAAAATTAAGAAATAAAATACATGAATCATGGCGATAGGTCCTCTATCAAGTGAGTAATATCTTCCATGTATCACTGATGGATTAAATTTCTTAACATATTGTCATAACTTAATGAATAAACCTCATGTTTATTCTTGGTCCAAACTTAATGATATTTCTCAAATCAAATAAAACATGAATGTGTACACAATACATAAGTAAAGAAATACCTCAAAGAGTTCCAATAAACATCATTCTTACAATAATAATCACATAATGGATCTAAGTCCCATCCTATCAACATGATCCTTAAACTTCATTGGTGGCATGCCTTTAGTTAAAGGATCTGCTATCATTAATTCGGTGCTAATGTGCTCAATGACCCTTGTTTTGTCCTTGACACGTTCCACTTATGGCTAAGTACTTAATGTCGATGTGCTTGCTTCGAC
Source organism: Stephania cephalantha (assembly GCA_039657325.1). Classification (NCBI taxonomy): domain Eukaryota; kingdom Viridiplantae; phylum Streptophyta; class Magnoliopsida; order Ranunculales; family Menispermaceae; genus Stephania; species Stephania cephalantha. Next base: position 45,168,468 of record CM077575.1, on the reverse strand, counting down.
TCCCACTTTTATTGTTCTTAGCCATAAAGATAGCATTTGAATTGTCACAATACATTCTCAATGACCTAGAGATTGAATCCATGATTCTAAGCCCGAAATGAAACTCTTTAGCCAAACACCTTGAGAAGTAGCCTCAAAACAAGAAACAAACTCAGCCTCCATAGTGGAAGTAGCAATCAATGTTTGCTTTGCACTTCTCCATGATACTGACTCCACCATTAGCATGAAAATAAATCCCAATGTTGATTTACGTGAATCAATGCAACCAAGAAAGTCGAATTTGAGTATCCGGTGACTTCCAAAATATTAGTTCGTCTATATGTAAGCATGTAGTCCTTTGTCCCACGAAGGTATCTCATGACCTTCTGCGGCTCTCCGAGTGGTCCATACCGGTTACTTTGATATCTTCCTAACATCCCAATCGCAAATGCTATGTCAGAGGTCTTGTGCAAACTGAGCATACATCAAGCTTCCAACTACTGAAGCATAAGGGATGTTAAGCATTGTTCCCGCTCGAGATCATTTTTAGGGGATTGGTTCAAACCGAACTTATCACCCTTCTGATGGGAGCCACACTTGATGAACAATCCTTCATTACGAATCTTTCCAAGACTTTGTTGATATAGGCTTCTGAGACATTCCAAGAATACGTGTTCTATCTCATGGATCTTAATGCCAATAACATAGGATGCATCTCCCGTATGTCCTTCATATCAAAGCTATTAGAAAGGAATTGTTTCAACTTCATGAAGCATACCCTTATCATTTGTTGCAAGTAAAATGTCATCCACATATAGAATGAGAACAAATTTTGCTCCCACTAACCTTCCGATATATACAATTATCCATAATATTCTCAACAAAACCAAATGAAGAGATAACATCATGAAACTTCAAATACCACTTTGTCGGGAGGCTTGTTTCAATCCATATATAGATTTCTTAAGCTTGCAAACCAAATTCTCATTGCCAATAGAGGAAAATCCTTACGGTTGTTTCATGTAAACCTCTTCCTCTAGTTGACCATTAAGAAATGCGGTTTTCACATCCATTTGTTGCAACTCAAAATCAAAATGTGTAACAAAGCCAAAATTATGCGAAGAGAATCTTTCTTAGATACGGAGAAAAAGTTTCCTTGTAATCGATTCCTTCCTTTTGTGTGAATCCTTTTGCAACAAGTCTGGCCTTGTATCTACCGATGTTGCCTAATGAGTCCTTCTTTGTCTTAAAGATCCATTTGCATCCAATTGCTTTGGCTCCTTTAGGCAACTCAACAAGGTCCCAAACGACATTCGATGACATAGAATTCATTTCATCAATCATAGCATCATACCATAATTCAGATTCAAAGACACAATTCATGGCTTGTGAAAAGGTTTCGGGATCACTCTCGACTCAGGCATTATAGTCCAATTCTTGCGGATACACAATGAAATCACTAGGTATTCTTGACCTTTTAACTCTAGTAGATCTTCTTAATGTTGCATCAACATTTTCTTGAAGATCATGTTGATCAACTTGTTCATTTACTTGAGGTACTTCATGAATAATTGGTTGTTCTACCATTTCAAGTTCTTCATGAACAACTTGATCTTGGAGGATTGTCAACAACTTGTGGAGTTTGAACTCTTTGTTCCTCGATTCTCAATGGAACTGAGCAAAACTTGGAATGACATACATATGATCACTACTTGATTTAGAAGGAAGATCATCTAAATGAACCCTTTTAGGAACATTATCTGAAAATGATTCCTCCCACTAATCATGTCATTCTCTAGAAATTTTGCATTTCTAGATTCCACAATTCTAGTGTTATGAGAAGGACAATAGAAGCGATATCCTTTAGACCTCTCGGCATATCCAATGAAATACCCACTAATGGTTCTAGGATCCAACTTCTTTTCATGTGGATTATAGATTCTCACTTCACACGGGCATCCCCAAACGCGTATATGTCGCAAACTAGGTTTCCAACCTTTCATTAACTCAAATGGCGTCTTTGAAACGACCTTAGTTGGAACCCTGTTTAATATATACACTGCTTAGTTTTAAGAGCTTCACTCCACAAAAGATAGGTAGAGTTGCATTACTACGCATACTCCTAACCATATCCATCGAGTCCAGGTTTCTTCTTTCTGCTACACCATTCTCACTTGGAGAACCTGGATTGGTGTATTGAGGAACTATTCCTTGCTCTTGAAGAAACTTAGCAAATGGACCAATTGCTTGTCCATCTTCGGTGTATCTACCATAATACTCACCTCTCTCTGTCGAGGATCGACAATCTTAGTTTGTTTCCCACTTTGTTTCTCTACTTGACCTTGAAAACTTTAAAGGCATTCAATGCTTCATTTTTATGATGAAGCAAGTAGACATACATGAAACGTGAGAAATCATCAATAAAGGAGATAAAGTATTTTGGACCGTTTTAAAGTCCATATCTGGACAACATATGTCGATATGGATGATTTCTAATAATGTTGAACTTCTATGAGCACCTCTCTTGGATACTTTAGTCTGTTTTCCCTTTATGCGGTTCACACAAATCTCAAAATCAGAAAGTCAAGAGCACTTAGTACTCCATCATTTACTAATCTTTTGATTCGATCCTTGGAGATATGTCCCAATCTCAGGTGCCATAACATAGAAGATTCACCATTCATGACACTTCTTTTCAAACCGGTAACATGCATTGCGGTGGCATTATTTTCTAAATTCAAACAAAATAAACCATTCAATAAAGTACCATGTCCAACGATATTTGATTTAAATATCAAATCAAAAGATGTTCAGAGAAAAGTTGAAGTGAAATCCCAAATACAACAACTTGGAAAGCGAAATTAAGTTTACGGAAAAATTAGGTACATAGAAAACATTGTCCAAATTTAAAATAAAGCCACTAGACAATTTTAAGATGCATGTTCCAACGAACTTCCACATGTGAGCGCATTTTATTTCTGAATAAATGCTCAACTCACTTCCATTTGGTTTCATGATTTATCATATCTGCGCAATGTATTGGAAACATGGATTGAAGAACGAGTCAATCCACAAGTGTCATGTAAAGTATCAACCATATTAGATTCAAAACAAACATATGAAATTGATATACCTTTCTTTTGAAGCCCTTTGTTGGAATTTGATGCAATCCTTCTTCATGTGTCCCTTAACTTTACTGGAAGAAACAACTTGGATTCTTTCTTCATAATTCCACGCTTGGGGTTGCATTTTGTCTTTCCCCTTCCAGTTGGCTCTCTTGTCCTTTTCTTCTTGTCCGTCAAGCAACACACCATTCTCTCCTTGCTCCATAATCAGTCTACCCTCTCCCGAACACACATGGTCGTCAACTCGTTGATCGACCATTTATCTCTATGCGTGTTATAAGAGATCTTAAAGGGTGCATCTTGAGAAGGGAGTGTGTTCAAAATGTAGTGGACTAAGAAGCTCTCGGACATATCAACCTCAAGTGTTTTGAGTCGCCATTATGCCCTCATCGCATGATGTGCTCGCGCGCACCCTTAACTCGGTCATCCGGAGTGATGAGAATTGCATGATTAGAAATCTTGGCGTGCCTTATCATATGTCGAAAGCCGATCCTCGATGGCCTTAAGCAATGGATGAACCTTGTCATACTTCTCCACCGTACCCAGAATACTAGCTAGTTATGTTCGTTTTAATGAACATAACACAAATGCGGTTAGATCTCTCCCATTTTTCGTAGAGATCAAGCGCGTCGGGAAAGACTAGCCTCGGTGATTGCTGGTGGTTCGTCCTTACGTATGGCAAAATCTATATCCATTACTCCCAAATGGAGGAGAATTCTCTCCTTCCATACCCTATAATTCTCTCCATTAAGAGTCGGGATCTCAAATTTTAACTCAGAACCTAAGACGGGTATATGAGTAGCTGCAAATATTAAATAAATAAATACATGCTTAACAACAAATAGAGACTACAAATAATATGTTTTACCAATGCAAACATAATAAAAGAAATAAATCAAGTGACGTAAAAACATGCATGTGGGCTAATGCCTTTACTCAATAAGATTCATTAACCATATAATAAAACTATCAAATTATTTTCATTTTCTCAATTCTGTGGGTAAATTAAGAAAATACAATTTGATATTCTATTCTAATTAATTATATGAGTATAGTAAAATATCCTGTGGGATAAATTTTACCACAACCATATTACTAATTACAACAAATGCATGAATGATCCTATATAATTTAGATGTTGTGGCCACTCTTAACATTATTTAAAATTTCACATGCATGGATCATCCTACATTTAATCAATGAATTTCTTAATGTATTGCATCCTTATTTAAACAATACTAACAAATTATATACATGCATATATACTTCATGGCATATTATCTCATGTATTATTTAAATAAAATAATTAATGTGCCTGAAAATTAAATATATAGAACATAATACTCATCAAGTGATTATCAACTTGTACTAAACATGTATCGGTTCTATTATATATGCATATATATATAATCCCTCTTATGCACGTGTACTACTCTTAATATGTAGGCGTCATATTCATATAGCATATGTCGGTTCTATTATATATGCATATCCATGCATATTGAACATGCCAAACAAATATATGTGACATAGCTACTTTGTTTTGTATAAAATTTCATATACTAGAGTGTAGCAAACATTAAAAATTGCTATTCCGCCTAATTTGATTTCAATGATATACACACTTTAATGTGCGTACAGGAGGTCAAATTCAGAATTTATAGGAAATTCTCCAGATCACCGAAACTAACTATGTGAGTATTTCAGTTTATCCAAAATTCCAAAATATTACGAAAAATCCTTTTCGGCACATGTATTAATAAATCCAATAACGCCAAACAAATCGGATTTTGAATAGAGAAACACAAAATACCAAATAAGGATCGACTCCAAAAAAAAAAAAAAAAAAAAAAAATTCCAGTAATGTCGATCAAAACAATACTGCGGAAAAATTCTAGATCGACATGATATGAATCAAAGGTTTAACCACAAAGCTCTGATACCAATTGTAAGTCATTAAACATTAATGATCTTTGTGTGAACAAACACAAAGATCATCTAATCTAAATTGCGGAAATAAAATAAGAATTACCCTCCGGACCATTGTTGTTCTTTCCAAAGCTTGATCTTCCAATTTCTTCTTCTCCTCTCCTTAATGGTGTTCGGAGTCAAAACCTTTTTGGAGAATAAAATTGGGGACCAAACTACGTTGATTAATATCCCAAAAGATAACCGCCCATCAACCGTTATCTCTAATCATAATTTGACACTTGTAATGTGTGGGGCCCACATGGATCACTTAGGATAAGTATAATGTAAAGAATACTTACAAACGAATATTACGTATTTGCTTTGTCCACTTCATTTAGATTAAAGCTTATAACCTACATTCACTTTTGCCTTGATTATTTTACATTGAAGTTATCATAATCTCAACCTTACTGATTTACTTTCTTTCATCTTTATTTAATATTTTTTGCTTCATATGCATTCATTAATTTTCAATAGAGTATTTTATATTTATTAAAATTATCATGTTGCTCTCGTGGTAAATTGAATTACAATCTCAAAATTGTTGCCTCTCTAATTTGAAACCTTTTAGGAGACTTCCTTGCCTAAGAATGAACTGCGCTATATATACCTATACTGCTTTAAACAACCCTTCTTGAACCAGCATGGCTCACTTCTTCGCGCAACTTTGTTCGAAGTCATTCTTCCATGTCTAAGGGCTAAATGGGTAGGTAATTTTCAATTCAATTATTTCCGACTTCACTTATGGCTGGATATTTGGAATTTGTGTTTCATGGCTTTTCTCTTGAAAATGATGAGGTGATAATGATGACGTTTGAATATCTAATATGGGCAACTGTTGGCATTGTTTTAACATTTTGAGTTCATAAATGGTGGATTGAGACGAATATAATGAAATGGTAACAAAAAAAAAGATGGTAAGTTTAAGTCAATCATTTTCGATATTTCAGATGAATCATAAAAGGGTAGTCATATTGAGGATAAAGTTGCATATAAAATTCAAGCTAGGTGTAAATAATTAAGGGTGAAACAATTGTGAACTTGTGATTTAAAAATCCTCTTTAAGCTAAAATAAGAATTTTATGAGACTGTATTTAGTCTTGTTGGGTCTTGAATGTCCACCACGTTTGCTTGTTGAATTCATACTTCAACTGATGTTGCAGATGCTTTGCATTTCAAAGAACAAACAATTGTAGATTGAGGTTACAATTGGAATCATCTCCTCGAGACAATATTGTTTCCGCTACTTTTGTGCCTTGTGTATGACACTTGTCTCCCAATATACAACAATCTCGAACTTGAGATTGTAGCACTTTAGAACACAAGAACAATTAGACTAAATTACTAGTACTCGTTAAAACAATGGTTATAAAACAGAGAGAAAATGAGATTTTCTTTCGAGAAAAAATTGGAAGCCAAATGTAGCTAAGCGAGTCTATTTACGTAGGAGAAATTGATTTTTATATTATGTGATATTGTGTCGATCCATAAGTGTATGATGTTCCAATTATCAGTTACAATTATCAGTTATGCGTATTGAACTACTAACGCATTGAATTAAATGATATTGTGTCGATACATATAAGATGTGTTATTACGCATTTAAATGTCACAATTTATGTACAACGCGTGCCATTCATATAGACGTAATGTCTAAATATAATACTGCATTGTATTAATAGTTTGATACACATAACTGATTATTGGAACGTCGTGCACTTATGTAACGATATCGCATGCTATATAAATCGATTTCTCCAATGTAAATAAACTCATTTGACTTTTGGCTTTTAGTTTTTTCTCATAAGAGAATATTCTCGTTTTCTCACCATTTATAAGCATTGTATTAGTAAGTATTAGCAATTTGGTCCAATTGTTCTTGTCTTATGAAGTGCTATAGCAAGTTCGAAATTGTTGTATCTCGTAAGACAAATGTCATACACCGTGAGCACAAATAGCGGGACACGTTTTAAAGGATATAGAGTCCAATTCTAGTCTCTATCAACAATTTTTGTTCTTTGAAATTCATAGCATCTTTGACATTAATTGAAGTATGAATTCAATAAGTGGCGAAGGGAGACTAAAGACCCCAACAAGGTGATAGGACACCCATATTTGATTGATTGATTTGCGAATTCAACAACGATAACACAAAGAACAAGAACCCAAAAGTAACCCCGAGAGAAAGTCTTAAAACTCTCTCAAACCCAAACACTCATAGAGTGCCCAAATACATTCCAATTCCCCTCTCCCATCCTGCTAACTCACCCATATTTATAATATTTCCTACTCACTCCATATGACCAACTCTATGTGGGAACTTATCATTACTCCCCCCTAAACATCCACCTTGTCCTCAAGGTGGAAAGAAAATGAAACATACAAAAGAATAGTAGAGCATTAAGAGCATAAACTCATATATGGATGGAAACAAATTCTCGAAGCGACACGATCCTTGGCGCATTTTCTACCAAAGCCATTTCATCAAACACCCGCTGCTCACTTTGTGAATGCCGACAAGAACATGTAGTAACAAATAACCAGAGAGTGTGTAAGTGAAAGGAGACCATGTGAGATTCCATGCGATCTTCTACTTAGGGTGGTGAATAGCATCCCGCCCCCACCCACCAAAAGGGGAACAATGGAAAACACTTCAAATGCTTTTAGTGAGTCTAGTCGCAAAATACGATGTCAAAACACATGAACTCAAGCTCGAATCCATCCCATGGAAGGAAATAATGAGCACCCCACAAGAAACAAGAGGAACACCACGAGCCTTGATTTGGTGTATGGTCGAGAGTTGATGAACAATCAATTGATGCATAAAGAGATGGGACCGCCCACTTTGAATGTTGCAAAACCCAATGGAACTCAATAGGCCAACCATATTCGAATTTCGGTTTGGTACCAAGCAACGATAACACCCAAAATAAACATGAGAAGCGATGCCATGGAAAGTAATCTACGAACCCTTAGAACCAAGGATGATTACGAAACATCGTAGGGTAGAGATAGTGCCCAATTGAAATGGAGCTCTCGTCGAACAACTTCTCCGATTTGTACATTCCAATGAAAAACCCAAAAGTGAGGCGTTGCTGCGGTCTTTCACGAAAGAAGAAGGAACGAATGTGGAAGATAATATGACGCCTGATGATTATCCTCGAGTTTTGTGAGATCAAAATGGGCCACCATGTTGGAGTGTGACCAAAAGAGCTCAAGTTGAAGATAAGCTATAGCCAGGAAACATAACATGTAAACAAATAAAGTGGGCCCACAAGTAAAGTTGAAAGACACAAACCCCTGAGATGGTTGAGCCCACACCGATCGTACGCCTCGAGATGCCCAACAACCAATTAATCTCATTTTCTCCAAATTCTGATTTTTGGGTTTTGGATGAAGCAAGTTTTCCATGAATGTTGTGGACGACAATGGTGGGGAAAGCGGAGGTGGCTAAGGGGGGGGGATCGAGGACAGTGACGGAGAGAACCACAACGTGGAGCACGAAGGTCCGCTCCACGGTAGTGTCGTCTGGATCTGGTGGCCATGGTAGAGGGGCGATGGCGGAGTATGAAATCAGAGACCGACGACAGATCTGGTGTCCGCAATTTGGTGTCCGCAATGGTCGATGCATCGGGGTCGAGGCCGGTGGCCTTGAAGTATTGAAGATGAACTCGAGAGGCGTGAATGAGGCATTCACTTTGGTGAAGGAATGTCGATAAATCGGAGGCAAAGTCTTGAACTATAGAGATGATCAACAACGCATTTGGTGTCGGAATCTCAGATCGGGATTGCTCCGGGATGTGTTTGACTATCAGATCTGGTGATTGTGGTACACCAGGGGTCATCAACTCCTCAAATAACCCTATATTTGACGGACCGAAACTTTTGCACTTTGCTATATGCTCCGTCTGTTTTCTTAAGATTGTTGAAGTGAAACCCATATGTTGAAGGAAGAGCTCATCGCACTTCCGAGCCATGCCTCTGATCGCCGTCTTTACTTCAGATCTAAGCTCCTCAATCGACGCCTCAATGGTTGAAATCTTCTTCACCTCCACTTCAATTCGAGCCATTCGAGATTCCATCCTATCTAATTGAGCTTCCATCTTTGAAGTATGCTCGATACCATTGATAGGACACCCATATTTGATTGATTGATTTGCGAATTCAACAACGATAACACAAAGAACAAGAACCCAAAAGTAACCCCGAGAGAAAGTTTTAAAACTCTCTCAAACCCAAACACTCATAGAGTGCCCGAATACATTCCAATTCCCCCTCTCCCATCCTGCTAACTCACCCCTATTTATAATATTTCCTACTCACTCCATATGACCAACTCTATGTGGGAACTTATCACAAGGCTATCTATGTTTTATTGGAGAGATTTTGTTTTATTATTATAAAAAAACCAACACATTTGACTCCAACTTGAGTCAAACCTCCTAATTTTGCATTTTGGCAAGTGATGTCTCACTCATCCCATAAGAGATGCTTTGATTTATCACAGAATATGGGCAATAAAGAAACAATATATGAAACGTATATAGAAAATGAGGTCGTTTATGTAGATATGTGGTTAAATTCGTTAAAATAAAATAAAAATAGTAAAGAAAAATAAGAGCAACACCAATGAATATAAATTAGGGAAAAGTGGTTTTAATGGTTTTGACATATCCAATGACTGTCTACAAGCTCCCCACAAAATTAAACTTGACGCAATAAGCATCAAAGAATTTGAACGTATATAGAGATATACGTAGGATAAGTTGAGATGTAGGTAATTGAGAAAATATTTAGAGGATTGTGAAAGCATATAGTCAATTGTAGGTTAGTCGACCCTGAACTTATTAGACTTCTTTTTTTCTTTTTTGACTTTAATCGGAGTCGAACTCACGACCTTACCAAATTTTGCTTTTTGACAATCGATGCCTCGTCTATCTCGCCAAAGATGGCGTGACAACTGATTAAACTTCTTTATTCATCTTTTATTTGACAACTACTTTATTTATCTAATTACCATATCCAATTAATTCGGAGTAAAAGGTGAAAGAGAAACTAGAGGTTGGTAATAGTACTCAATATATTTTGCATGTATAATAAAGACCTTTTTTGGTATGAGGTGGAGATATCTCCAAGGAGATATTTTTCATAGGGAGTTCCCATATCTCTCAACTTACACTCTAGGGTGAGAGATATCTCATCACCACCCTCCCTAAGGAGTTATCTCCCAGGAGTTGTGGACACAATTACCCCTCATTAATAACCTTTTTATTACTTATCTTTCTCTTGTTTGAAGGCTATTTATATCAATTTATATTTTTTATTGTTTAAAAATTTGAAACTTCCCTACAAATTTAAAATTGAACCAAACATGAAAATATTAACTCCAATGAGTTAACTCTGAACTAACACTGTAAGTTAGCAAAAACGAACCAAACGAGGCCATAACCTTTCCTAAGATACACTATTCATGCCCATTCCTTGGAGTCTAGGACAGTATGGATGATAAAATATGTTGATTTAGAAAGGTAGATAATTAATATTGAGTACTTTTCTTTTGACAAACTAATATTAAGTACAATTGAATAACCTTATCTTGGTATCTTGAGCTGTGTTTGATTGCCACAACCTTTTCAGATAGTGAAAGGTGATTAGTATTGATTAGGTTGGCCACTATTAAAACTTAATTCTCTGACTGAAAGCATCAGCAGTGGATAGGAATTTAGGGTTGCGAATAAAAGAGAGTCAAGTGAGCGTGAAAGACAGAGTACATGTCAATTGCATCAAGTCTTTAATAATTGAAGTTGATGGAAAGCAAGGTCACTGATAACTGAATGTACTGTGACTAGGAGTTTTTGTCCTTAACTAATTATTCTCACGAGTCAATCAATTATTTGAGCACTAGCGTCTATGCTACAGTACAGTGGCATGGCAGGGGTTGCCATCCACCTTGTGCTCTAAGGTACAATTTTGTTTGTTTGCTTGTCTGTTTTCTCTTTCTTATATTTGGTTTTCTATATTTTTGTTTTATGAATTTATGTCTATTTTTTTAGCTGAAATAAATATCTACATGTGTATATTATACATTTTGAAAAAAAAAATATTATTTAAGAACTCTTTCATAATTGCTGATTTTGGCTGGAAGTTAAATGATTGACTTTATTGTGAGTTCAAGTAGGTTTATATCCCTTTTAAGAATCTAGGATTGGATTTGTTGCCCTATAAGCGGTTACAGAGCTCATAGATGCTTATCCTTTTTTTCTTTTTTAATTATTTGGGTTAGATATTGGCTCGATGGGAAGTTCTTAGATTCGCTTTTTCCAAACCATTCTTTCAATTCGTCGGCTTTCTCTTCTATAGATAAGTTTGATTTCACCTACTTCATTCGTACAAGATGAAACATAAAGACGTTTAATGAAACCCTCATCTAAATTCAGATTGGGTTGGGTTCGGGTTATCTAATCGGTTAGTAAAACAAAGTTTGTTGAGAGTGAAAGTTGTCGTTTGAAAGTAAAAAATAATCTCTATTATCTTTGCCGTGGACATAGACACACTGCTGAAAAATGTTATTTGACTTTTGCCGTGTTTGCTCTAAGAATTTGTACATTCGGTATTCTTTTAGGGCAACTTGTACATGAAGTTTCTTTTGTTCTAATGCCTGGGTCATTTTCAGATATTAATTTGTATTGTGCGGTCTGCATGATTGTTGTTGATGTAGTGCTCCTAATGTATATATAAATTGATTATAACGTTATGACTGTAATAGCGCTTGCTACAATGGATACAAAAAGCAGGGTGAATTAGAACTTTACCCTATTTGTTACATACATACATATATCCTTACTATCTAAGGTGTCATATTCATATATGTTGAGATATGATAAGCCAATATGATTAGAAAGGAGTGATGGAATTTGTGTCAACTTCGTGAAAGTAGAGATAACTATTATTACTTGCATGTCCCAAACTTATTTTATCATTTGTTTCCTCTTAAAAGCTCTTCATTTCTATCATTAATTTGTTGTCTGCTTATTCTTTGTTCCAATAGAATATGTGCATGCTTTGATTACTCATTGCTCTACAGGCTAGGACTAATTGACATTCTGTAGGACGGGATGAATCTTCAATTGATGCAAAGTCCTGGGCGAAGATCTTTGGAAATGCACAATCTTGACAATTTCACTAACCCTCAGAAGTCAAAATGGCCGCGATCGATTTGTGTGGATGTCCTTATGATTAACAAAAGTACTTAAGATCAACCCAAGGTATGAAAAAATAATTTGGATGACATAAAAAAAGTTGATAACCAAAGGTTTGATCGATTTGCAATCCGGCTGCGCTTTGTTCTCCATTGTGTTCTCCAATAATTCATAGCTATAGGTAGTTTCTTGATTGTTTGAAGAAAACACATAATGAGTGCACTCCAAAAATTAAGGCCGGTTTATTATTACTGTATTATGGTCAAAGATCTTAGATTTTATTGCAGACAAAGAACGTGTTGAAGTTAAACTCTAAACCCTAAACCCTAGAGAGCTAATAATGAATGAACATGCAGATATTAAACTTCTATGTTCTTGGTGAGTTGAGTTCAAACAATAATCAATCTAAACATATAATTGCAATCACTCGATTCAATCCATAAGAACTAGGTTTACTTGGCAATTGAATTTCGGAGAATGCTTGACCAGATGAAATTAATGCCGAGCGCATTCTCATCGTTGATAACCATCTCGCGGCAGTTAAAAAAATATTGCATAGGTAGCTAAATCCTGGCAAATATGTTTAGAGCTCAAACATGTCATCAGTTCAAAAAAGTAATCCCCTTTCAACTTCAAGAAAGTTGTCTAAACTCTCCCAAATATAGAGAAGATAAGGCTGTCTTAAGACTAGCTTATGCTTGTAGCCTGCACCGATCATAAATTTGTATAGTTGGATGCTGAAAGCTGACTTGCATAGTTCATTTGATAGGTATATTAGCTACATAGCGGTTGAGATTCTTTGGTCAAACAAGAAGTGTGTACGTATGCTACGTAGAGACTGATATTCTTAGGTCAAACATTGAGATACGTGCGCACACATAACAATGCAAAATTCAAAGTGAGTGTGATGACCCTGTAATGTATATTGCAATATATTTATCCGATCATTAATTTCTTATATTTTTGACAACCTTACTTTTCTATCATGTGCGAGGCAGGAAGGTGAGGCAACATATATGTAGTACCAACTTCTTGTGGCGTGACTGTGAATAGCATGTGTATATTGTGATGAAGAGATCCAATTGTCAAGCTTTAAGGTATTTTCAATGTGCAATGTGTATTGTAGGTGTCTGTAGTCACGATGTTGATAAATTGAGAGGTCTATTTAGGAATCCTTTTCGTTTTTTTTTTTTATTCGCCGCATCATCTTCAAATAGGAGAAGGAAAGCTGCATTTCTAGATGCTCTTTGAGGGACTAATTAACAAGGTAATTCAAACCTGACGTGTCCTCTCTTGCTAATGCTTATTGTATATGAATTTTCTTCTGTTTTGATGAGACCTCCTGAATTCACGCACAATGTTTGTTCTTGAACGGAATATGTATAAATGGTCTGCACTAAAATATAGTCTATTGAATGTGTGTTGAAAAGTTTGACGTTATGTATAAGGGACAAATTGAATTATCAATTTGTGTTAATAAACAAATTATACAAGTATCTATCTGCTTCTGTTTCATTATTTAATTTGGCCCTTCTGCAGTTGGAATTTAAGTTGTTGAAACTCCAACTAGCTCGCCTTCCTCTTTATTATTTGCTAAATAGTGGAAAACCTTTCTTCTCATGAAGCATGGCACACCAAGCCGTATGAAGCTGAGAAACTGACTTCTTGATTAGATGATGTTTACTAAGAACATGAAGTACTTTTTATTGAATGCATGTCATTTCTATGGAATTGCCTCAAATACGAAAGATACTGAATACCTACCACTAGCTACAGATAAGAAGTCTTTTCTTAATTTAAAAGTAAGTAAATATTCAACAACAATATAACATCACTTTTAAAATAATTGAAGTCGGCTACATAAATCAAATTCTTTTATTGTGCTCGATTTAGTGCAATTGATGGTAGTAACTAAATTCTCAAGCCCAAATGATTAAAAATGTCATTTTTTGGCATCTTCATTTTCTTGAAGTAGAAATAAAATAAGATTGCACAAGTTCCCGTTTCTCGTCTACAAATGAAGGGTAAAAATCTATCAATTCAAGAAAACATGTGTTTCATATGTTTTTTCTTTTATTTTCTTTTATAGCATATAGTTCTTATATCAATTTATAATGAACCACAGACATGAAAAGATTTATGAGTTACTTTTTGCAATTTTTTAGATTAATTAGATAGAAAAAAATCAACTTATTACCAATTCAAACTTTCACGCAGTGAGATTCGAACGCTCAACCCTATGCCAAACCATTGATGTACCAATTGGTTGGTGTATGTAATTACTTTTGCAGTTATAAAACTCTGTTCTTAGTACTTCATGTATGTACATGTATGTGTAGTACTCTCAAACAAATAGAGGATGCTAGCTTGAGTGGATCTTGCCATAAAAAGGAAAACAAATCAAATGCACGCCTAGACTCTCTCTCTATATATATATATTGCACGTAGATTTGAATTGTCATAATATACTATTAAAAGAAGAGCATCCCTACACAAGTAGTACATATGAAGCTCTACTCATCTTCTACATTTCTCTATCTGTCAGATGAGGGAGGGGCTGGCTAGCTTTCTATATAAAGAGAGGGGAATCCAATAATTAATAACATATATGAATCAATTAATAGCTAGCTAGGTAGGCGCGTACACTTGGTTTTTATTAGGAAAGTTAGTGAACTAACCAGCACAAACTAAAAGATAAACACACTTACACACACACACAACACAAACACATGGATGATTAACTATATAGGTACTTTCAGTCTTGGTTCCATGCATCCTAATTATATATATATATATGCAATTACAATTAATTTCCACCAAAAGATTTATCTTATCTCTTATCTACTAGTTCATCCCACCCACCAAGCAAGTTCATAGCCTTTTTGCCATTTATATCACGTCAATATCATGACTTAAACCAGTTGCAATCAAAAATGTTCTTAATTTCCAATATTTGAGATAACTTAGCTAATTGTGCTATTCACCATCAACTACTACTAATTAAGTACGTTCCACCAAATATTCAATTATCATGCTAAAGATCTATTGGAACACTTTCAAGTACTTATATGTGGGCTTCTTAATTACTTTTATTAGCTTAATTACAAGTCCCATCAAAAAATTACTAAGCTTTCAATATATGTTCCCTAATCCCTGTATATAAGTTGATGTTTCCACTGAATGTTTCACTACTTACTACGCCCACATATATGCCGTGTTCACCATATGCTCCACATATAAATATATATTAAACTGAGAAAACCATATATATAAGGAGAATTAATTAACATAATTGAAGTCAAATAACGTCAATCATGATGTTACATTAATCCCGAACATCAGCCAAAAACGAATGAGAATTTGGAATCCCATATATATTTTATTAGTGGATTACGTACTGTGATTCTCAAAGAAGGTAAATTAATGGCCGGGCACCAAAAAAGAAAAGAAAAGAAGAGTGTGTTCCATTATATGCTTTCCGTAGATAGCTAGACTTCTTACCTTTGAGGGTTCTTCAGTATCTGTTCTTTCTTTGCACTAATTTTTGCTCATACCACTATATCAACGACAATTCGTCAAAGCACAATTAGGATTAACAAACTATTAATGTACTTTTATCGGGGTAATTGGTTCTATGCCTTGTTATGTTCTACTAAATGTATTGAGCCGACTATTGATGATTAATAAAATTTTTATTTTACTTCAACAAAAAATTTCAACAAGAAGGCACGACAATCTTATAATTAATTAAGATCATTAGTTAAATAAATGGGAAGTGAATGTTGAGCGGTAAAGCAACAACAATTACATAAAATAAACGTAGCGAGAAATGAGGATGCTTAGATGGATATATGGTAAAACTCGTAAAGAAAAATAAGAAATATAAAAATTCAAAGACAAGTAGGAGTAACACCAATTGATACAAAGATTAGGGAATGGCGGTTGTGGTTGTTTGGTCACCTGCAAAGAAGCGACCTACAAATACCCAACTAGAAAACTTGACTCAATAAAAGCGTAGAAATTCGACGAGGTAGGGACAAACCAAAGTTAACATGAGATGCATTAATTAGGAGGGATTTGAATGGTTTGAAAAGCTCACCATCAATTGCACTTAATCGAGCACAATAGAAAATTTTGATCCATGTAGCGGCCATGATTAATTTGGGACCGAGGCTATGTTGTTGTTGTTGTATTAGTTAAATAAATGAAGAAGTGTTAGAATTAAAAATAGAATGCAATCTTGATCAACACCGCCAATATCATTCAATCAAGCATCATGATATCAAAAATTATAGGTTAATGCATTACTACTAGCTAGCAATATAGATTTACATACATTAAAAAGATTGATGGACGGATATATATATATATAGAACTCACCATGATTGAAAGCAAAGAAAAATAAAAATAAAAAAAATAAAAATCAAACTTAGCTCTTGCACTGATTTTAACAAGCTCATCGATGACAAAGATCATGTTGAGGGACAATTGACATACATATTGATAAAGTAGGCATGGCCAATTCACCAAGGCTTGGCGGAGTAGCTGCTGAATCGATGATTATGATCTGCGAATTGAGACTGCAAATGTGTATCAAAGCTGTGCATAGACGATGAACAACTCGTTGATTGTGTGTAGTTTTCGAATACTTCACCTGTCGATAAAGGATTCTTGTTGTTGATGATGGTGTTAGCACATAAGCTTTGAAGGTCCCAATTCTCGTCAAATCCCACAAAACCTCTACTAATACTATTATTCTGATTATTAAACGAATTAGCAATCCCTTCGGTGGTGTGATTGAAAATCGAAGAAGAAGATGCTGATGTACAAATACTCTTGTCAATAATGTTCTCATCATGTGCTGCTGTTCCCACTTCCAAAGATTTGTTGTTATGGGACTTGACAAGAAAACTTTGATGATGAGTCCCCAGTTCTTCGAAGGAATATTGGTCTTCATCATGATCAGTACTAATTGAACATGATGACCTCATTTGGGCATTAGGGTTCTTCTCAGGAGGAGGCGGTTGCGGTTGTGATCTCGTCCGCAGCCTCTCCATCGTCCTCTCTCTAGCCCTAGCTCTTGCCCTAGCCCTTGATTCCCTCGCCAAAACCGGATGCAATGTAGCTTTACGC
The DNA here is from genome assembly GCA_039657325.1 of Stephania cephalantha. Classification (NCBI taxonomy): domain Eukaryota; kingdom Viridiplantae; phylum Streptophyta; class Magnoliopsida; order Ranunculales; family Menispermaceae; genus Stephania; species Stephania cephalantha. The sequence continues at coordinate 45,151,061 of CM077575.1, read as the reverse complement.
GCCTTATTCCTAGCTGCCCTCTTCCCTTTGGATTTGATGATCATCACCTCATCGTCATGATCGGCGTCGACAACCCCCGACACCACTTCGCACTCCGACGTCGAAGACCCACCACCACCACCAACAACACCAACACCAACACCACCAACACCAGCAGCAGCAGCAGCAGCAGCAGCAGCAGCAGCAGTGCTGCTCTTCCCTCCATGATCACTGCAATTGCTCATCTTATTCGTCTCCGAATTAAACCCTCTCGAGAGCTCCTTAATCGCAGATCTCGACTTGGTCAGTAGCCACTCCACTGTTTTGCTCGCTTTGTCGAAGTGCAGCATGTCTTGGAGATTGAAGAATCTCCTGGCTATATCGAGTGACAATCTCATTCTCCGGTCTCTCGGCCCTTGCGCCGTCACAATCTTGCTGTGCCGATCTTTCTTCGCCGTCGATGATCTCCGTCTCATCGGGCTCGGGCTATGCTGATTCTTCATCATCGCCCTCGCCGCCACTGCTAGCTGATCCTCCCTTGCACCTTTCTTACTGTAATTGGCCGAGCTGCAGTGGTGTTGCTTATCCTTGCCATTATTGGGAGGACCAACATCATCAACAACTGCATCAAGGGTAGTAGTAGTAGTAGTAGGAGTAGTAGTAGGAGTAGTACCAGTGGTTGTTGTTGTGTTAATGTAGGGCTCATTAGTAGTAGCAGTTGTAGCAGTGGTAGTAGTAGTAGTAGTAGTTGTTGTTGTCGTCTCGACAGATTCATCGGCTAGGGTTTCGCTGGAAGTGTCGTTGATTGTGTTCATCATCATCATCATCATCAAAGGATGGGTAGTGGAGTGATATTGAGCGAGTAGGGCTAGGTGGTGTTGACTGATCACAAACTCATCAACATCATTGACGAGTGAAGGAGAGACCGGGAAGAGAAATGGAGGGGTTAGGGTTTGATGATGATGATGATCTGATGTGGTGAATTCATAGCTGTTGTTGTTGGCGGTGGTGGGATACATATTTGATGTAGAAACACAGAGAGAGAGAGAGAGAGATAAATTTATGGATCGATCACTATCTCAACATGGACAAGTTTAATAGATATCACTAGAAATAATGTTCACCATCAGTAGGGGAGTAGTACTAGTAGAATAAGTAGTAGTAGCAGTAGTAGTAGTACTCTCTATATATATTAACTACCACTTGTTATAATAACATGTAGTACTAGCATACTTGCGATCGATGTTGTTTCTCCATTTGTTGATTCAAGACTTGTTTAAAGCATATATTTGGAAAAGACTGAAAGTGAGGGGGGATGAGAGGAGAAGAAGAAAGAAAGTGGGTATTTATTGGAGACAAAGAGCTTTTGCTGGCTTTAGAGCAAAAGGTTGGAGATTTTTTTGCGAAGGTTGGACATCCATCTTAATTCGTCAACAAGTGATGAGTTTAATTAGAGTGAGAGAGAGAGAGAGAGAGAAGGATCGATGAAGGAAAGTGAGTGGGTGTGAGACACCTCGCATTGTGGGACTTCACGTGGGTGACAGCAACCCCTCTTTCATTCAACTTTTCATCCCGTTATTCCACACACCATATCACAACACAGATATTTCAGAGCTACCAATCGTATGAAGATTGCTCACAGCTAGACCAGTAGTGTTTTTGTTTGTGTTAATTAGGTTTTTGTGCTAAGAAACACTACTTATTATTGAAACATACCAAACCCTACATATTTGTTTTTTTCTAATTCAAAGTGGAAAAATTCTAGAATATATAACACCCCTTAACACATACACCAGCTGATGTGTGAGGTTTAGGTGTGATGTCAAGGGGTATATATCATATATCCTAGCATTTCCTTTCAAAGTCGTACGTACATATATTCGTGAATTAGGATTTTTAATTTAAAGTTGAGTTCCAGAATTTGATAGGGTTGCAGTTAATTAGATTTTTTTTAAAAAAGAGAGCTTAAAACACTCAGGAATCGTAGGGATACTGTGGTCGCTCAAAATTGAAACCTATAATTAAAGGACAGGATGAATCATTGTTATAAACCCGTATGCCACATCTTCATTAATTGGTTGCAAGTAGTTTTTTTTTTTTTTTTTTTTTTTTTAGTAAAAATGGAAGTCGATCTCCCAATACTTAAAAAGGGAGGAGGAATTAATCCTTGCAATATACACGGATACCTTGACTACAATGAAAAAAATAAATATATGTAATTAATGAAATAGTACTATATACACGTGTTGGAAACCTAAGACCCTAGGCAAGGACAATTATTTCGGTTATGCAGTATTATACTGGTCGAGCCTGCCGTGCGTGGATAGCATTGCTGCTTTGACCGCCCTCTCTCTATTTTTTTAGATGTCCTTTTCAATCAAAAGATAACCACATTCATCACTGCTCTCTCAAACCTCTAAAGCACACTGATTTAGTGCAAAAAAGAGTGATAAGAATATGCCCATCGATCAATCCATCATCATCCAACGGCCCACATTTTTTCAACTTTTTTCTATATATTTTCGGTGCATGTCTTCATTTTTATTTTTTTTTATTTTTTTTTTGAGTTCCCTCCAATGCCGCGTGCTTATCGGCTTTAACTTTTCTGCTCCACAAGCCTCTGTCTCTCTACTTTCTCTCTCTCTAACTAGTCCTCCTAACTCGTCAACAAGTGTAGGCTGGGTGTGTGTTGTGTGTGTACTTGCCACTGCCATATATGTTCACGAGACCTTGCTATATATTGCTTCCTCACGAACCCGGCCCATTGGTTAAAAATTAAAATTAATGCCAACAGTCCCATCCACACTACTCATCAAACTAACCCCTCCTCTCTTAGAGTACTTTCTCTCTATCTATATATATCTTTACATGCGCACGCACATGTACACCATATATGTGTTGTTGCTTTCGTTAATGTAGCATGTTATATCACTATCGCCTACATATCCATCTTTAGGTCTCTCACTTTCACAATTAATATATGTGTATGTATATATGATGAGAGCTGCCTCTTCCGATGACTTATTCGTTCACTTTACTTTCCATTTATGCATGCCGTTCTTTTCCTCTACTTGGGCACGCCTCCTTTGCTGCGGCTTTCTATATATACGTACAATTATATGTGTATTAATTAGCGCCACCTCCACATATATGCGTATCTAATTCATCAGCTAGTGCATGAACCTGGACTAGTTGCATATATTGTTGTTTTCCTTGTTTTCGTATGTTCAAGATAAATATCAATTTTAATTTAATTGGTTTGTCAGAGAAAAGATAATTAAATTAATTAATACAGTATATATGAACAATAATTCATAGATGGTGAAAGTGACAAGTTTTTTTCCTTTGTAACCAAAAAAAAAAAAGAAAAAGAAAAAAGAAAGTGACAAGTTTTATACGGTGGCAATTAAAGCACATGCATATTGTTTTTTTTTTTTTTTTTTTTTTTTTTCTGTGTAATATATATATATATAATATTACTCACAATAGCACTTCAGTAAATTAGATTAGTTGCATTTCTTAGAGCTTTTTATGGTATGAACGAGAGCACTTAATTTTAATAACATAAGATGACCTAGCATTAATGAAAAAAATGTCATAGATACAGAGACACGTTGGTTGCATTTCTTGAATGCTAGCTTTAGATAAGTATATTTCTTGTGGTGACATATAGTACTTTAATATATACGTACGTGCGAATAGATGTATATATATGCATTATGTATTCCTCTAGAAGTTAGGTTAAAAGTCAAAGTTAGGTTCAAAGGCATGTATTGGATAAGTGCAAATTCCCACTATAAATTAATATGGAGAGAGAGGGATCCAAAAGAAATCTTTCATTTGTATTAACAAGTTTCTTTTGTACTTGGTACTTTTTTTAATTTGTGGTAAAGCTACAGTACCTATTTCGGCTAGCTGAGGGTCAGTCTCACATATGGACTATATATATAGCTATATATGAAACAATTCATTTGATTCTTCTACATCTGTTCAACTCCTCTATAAATAGCCTCTCTTTATCTCTCACACGCAATCCCAATTCCTATGGTAGTACTGTTTTGCCGGGCACATTGGGGGGATGAACCTATGCATATATTTCTTGAGTACTTCTCAACAGTTGCTTCTTTTTCCTTACATGGAATTAGTTCCAGTTATATATATATATATATATATATATATATATATATATATATATATATATATATGTATGCAGTTGCATATATAAATGTACATTCAAGATCTCTAGCTAGTAATCGCACTTGCTTTTTAAATATTTCTCATATATATAAAGAGACACGTTTGTAGTCATGAATAATTTTAACAAATAAAGCACTCTAGCTAGACAAGTTGATAACAAAATTTTGAGGTTCCTAATATCATCATGCCCTTCTCAAACCTTCTCATGCATATATATAAAAAAATGATGATGCGTATATAAGTGAAATTCTTTTTGAGGGCTATATTAGTGGAATTAATTATGTAGAACTTGTAGGGTTTTTGAAACTTTAGGGTTACACTACTAGAAATTTACGTTTTTAATTGTAGCGTTTATTTGATTGCATGTATCACGAATTGCAATAAAAGATAAAAAGTATTTTATTTTATCAAATTCAATTTCCAAACTTCAATGTAATTTTTATAAAGTTTAACAGTATTTTTTTTTTTAGATTTTTTATGATATGAGAAAGAGTACTTTATAGAATTAAGAAATATATATAAGAAGAAAACGTTTCAATAGGGTGTCACAGCCTAATTATCTGAAGGTATTGAAGCGAAAAAAGAGAGAAGCCCTCATATAGGTGTAGAAATTAAAGAATATGTTATCCATGCATATATATTATTAATTAATTAATTTGTATCTCTTTCTTATATATATATATACACACACACAAGTATGTGGGTGTGTTACATAAGCCCTAGTTTTCAAAAAAAAGTTACATAAGCAATGCTTTGGGCCTTATATAGATATCGGGGCGCGCATGTACATACATGTACTAGAACAATTTTGATCTCTAATAAAGGTTTTAAAACCCCTGTTTAAGATAAGTGTTATTAAATAACACTTAGTTGATATGAGTTTTAAAAAAACTCTATGTAATACATGTAGTAAAAATTAAAACATAACACATTCTCGCATGACATTTAATAACACTCATTTTAATAAGAGTTTTAAAACCTCCAATTTTTGTCAATTTTAAAACTTCTATTAAAAATCAAAAATATTTTAGTGACGAGACACCTACTTGCAGTCTTACATTTTCTTTAGTTGAAGATCACTAGTTCTATTTATGTATTTTACAAAAAATTAAAATTACTAGTTAAGTAATTATCTGTTACTATTTTTGGGTACTATTTATTACTATTTTATACAAATGTATATATGGCTTTTTTGCAGTCAAAATGGTGTGTGTGTCTATATATATATCACAATAGGCCTAATTTTAATTTTGAACTTTCACTGATTAGTCTTTTGAATTGCTTCAATGACCAAAAGAATTAAAAAGAGATATGTGAGATAGCTCTCAAATGCACAAATATATAGGATATGCTGATTTTCATTCCCATTCAAAAGTATTGAGAGAATGAATAGCTAATTAGAATGAAGCATAAAGAAGTTATATGCGGTAATTGATTCATAGTTAATTTGAAAAACTCCACTACTTGTTGTATGTAGCCAATAATAAGTAAGCAAACCATGCTTTGTAAAGTTAAACCTTTGGTAGACCACCTTTTGGATAAACATCTACTTGGATTAAGAGACTTTTAATGATAATTAGATACAATATATATTCCTTTTGATAGACAACTACTTTTGTGAAAAGACAAGCATATAATACAGGAGGCCTAGATCCACATATATTATATAATTGAAAGCCATTATTTTATAAATAAATATGTGTCTGTGTGTGTATGTGACTTTTTCTTCTTCAATTAATGACATATGCCTAGCTAGGTATATAAAAAAAAATCCCTTTTTATATTATGTCATTTCATCATGTGAAGGCGCATTTGTTAGTCCGAGATTCATGCTGTATTATTGTTGGTGGTTGTGATAGAATTTCAGATAATTGTAATCAACAAGAAAGTTTATTGAACCATCAGTAGCCTCATATGTTGGAGCAATTAATATATAAACATAGTCATGGTAGTCATCAAAGGATACAAAGCTGATGGCGCATATATATATATATAAGCATAGTCACAGTAGTCATCAAAGGATACAAAGCTGATGGCGCGCGCGCGCGCCCACATATATATATATATATATATATATATATATATATATATATATGTCTATATATGTGATCCACTGGTTTATATATAATGGACCTTTCTATTTGACAAGACAAGCCAAAAAGTTGAGCTTGTTGCTTCCAATCCTATTGGTGTTTCAATTATACCACTGTTTCCAACTAAGCATGTATATACCTTATCATCCACCATAGCATGTTCATTTTATATACAAGTCTCGTGGTAATCAGAAAACAATAGTACCTTTACTTTTACATGAGTTGCAATTCAAACTAATTAACTATTGCCTCGATAAGTAGTTGTGACCTATCAATTATTTATTTGAACTTTACGAGGTCTCATATTCAAATCTTCTATGTGGAGGCACATCTCTTGTAGGGTTGGGATATACACGTCTCATAGAAAATATATAGTCATGAATAATCTTAATCAATCTCATTTCTCGTATAGATTTCAAATTAGGGTTTGATGTAAGAATTTTTTTCAAGCTAGGTTGCCGAGTTGTTTTCAAGGTTTCACAATAAATTTGCAAAGATCCACCTCCAATTTTCGAAAATTAATTGATGTGTTCTTGAGTTGATTTTAGTGTTTTTTTTTCTTTTTTTCAAAAAAAATGCTTTTGATATTCAAATTGAAGCTTCGCAGTTGTCAAATGTCAAATGGGTTTGACTAACCAAGTTTCTGCAAGATGGTTTTAGTTTTGAATGCCAAAATGGGCCAAGGAAGTTGGGGATCAGAAGACGAACAAATTCACGACCTGATGAAAATCGCACCCAACAATCGATCAATGTCTCAATGATGTCGACCCCTCGTTATTAAGGCGTACGCCGACCTAAAGTATCCTAAATCTAAAAAAAATTAGCTAATAAGCCTCTAATAATAATATCAAGATAGACGTCGAATTTTAATATAAGCCTCAAGTTTATCTTCTATTCATTTAATGTCCTTAATCTTCTCGAATGGATCAAATTAAAAAATTATTTCCTGACTCCTCAAATCTCTATTAAAATTTCGGCAGATTCTCCCTTGTAAACTTGTCTCCTAGCTCGGCCAGTCCTCCACAAACTTCACAAAAAAACAACTCCAAACCATTCACAAAGCATTTATACAAGTTAGTCACCATCATAAGTATTTATTCCCAAAACTTTATCATTTTTTTGGAAATTTTATCAATTTCTAACTCACAAGTGTATTGAAACTTATAACTATATATTCTTTCAAAGTAGAGCAATCATATATAGAAAACAAGACATTGATTAATTAAACTTAACACAGTGAATCCATCCTATCCCTTCCCAAGTCTCATTTATGATAAAAATAAACTCGAAATATAAATACATAGATAAAGAAACTCAAAGAAACACCAAAAGTCCTTGAGCTTGCTCTTTTCTCTTAATTCCATTTATGGAACTTGAAATCATAAAAAAAGAACTCGATAATGGCATATAAGTAGATTTCAACACTGACATATATTCCTACGAAGCCAAGTCCGATGCATGGAGACATGTAATCACATTACATTTCAAAGTAAATCAACATGATATATGTGTCAATATGATTTGCAGTCCACTTTATTCCTATTTCCTAACTATGTTCAATTGTCGACTTCCAAACATAGTACACAAACATTACTAGCTAGGAGATCATGTATGCAACCCGAAAAACTTTCCCATGGCACCATAGTCTCTCTGGTCAATGTGCCTAGTCCAAGTGGAAAATCATTTCTATCTCGTGAACCAAAGCATGGCCAACTCATCATCCATATTCTTATGTATGCATGACCAAGAATGTGCTAAATGCAATGCAAACTATGATGTAATTGATTACATGAAGAATAATGATATCTCAATAAATAGTAAAAATGACTGTAGGGCTTACTTACAACTAACCAACCAACTTTGAGCTAAATTTTCGAGGACTACGGAGCATCGAATCACTCCAAAAAAATGGATTGAATAGCGACGAGAAATTTCCGTCGCTATTTAGCGATAGATTAGCGACGGGCCCTTAGTTAACACGTTGACTAATTTAGCGACGGGCCCCATTGTTAATTGTTGGGTTGACACGTTGACTAACTTAGCGACGGGCCCATTGCTAATTGTTGGGCGGGCGCCCAATAGAGAATTTCAACGATGACGTGGCAGTGGGCCCACTCTCTCTCTTCCACCCACACCAAACCTTAATCTCCCATTTACGAACTTTCCCTTTCACCTTTTTCTCCTCTTTCACTCTCTCCAGCCGCCCTTCTCCTTCTCTCTCGCCTCACTCCAGCCGCCCCTTGCGCCTCTTTCGCCTCTCTCCGGCTGCCTCCTCTCGCCTCGCTCCAGCCGCATCCTCTCGCCTCACTCCAACCGCCGCTTCTCGCCACATCGCTCACTGCCGGATCTCCTCGCCGGTACCACCATCACTTCGGTCTTAGGATTTTAGATTTTTTTTTTTATTTTTAAAACTTCAGATCTGTATTTGATGTATTTTAGGATTTTAGGTTTTTTTTTTTTAATTTTCAGATTTGCATTTGTTGTATTTTAGGATTTTAGGTTGTTTTGGATTTTATTTATGGTTTTGAATTTCTTTCTACTTTTTATTGTATTCATTGATTGTTGAATAAATCTGTTTTAATTTTTTAAGGTTGTTGTTGTTCTGGAGTTTTTTGTTTTGAAGTTTGTTGTTGTTGAATAATTTTTTTTTTGAAGTTGTTTGAAAAATCCATTGTTTTAATTTTAAAGTAATATTGTTTTTGAAAAACGAATTTTTTGTCAATCGGTTAAAAAATAACGACGGGATTTAGCGACGGTTCTCGTCGCAAATCAGACGTTATTTCTAACACCTATCGCCATTTTGCTAATTCCATCGCTAATTACAAGAATAGCGACGGGCAATCTTGCCTTTTATTTTATTTTTGTAGTGAATCACCTTGAAAGAAGCTTTAATAGCTTTCCTACATATTTGATTGTTATAGGGGTCAAGGTAAGTGAAACTGAATCACAAAAAAACCGCGGCTGAAGTATATATCCTTGAAAACCATTTCCAAAATAATAACTTACAATAATTTCAACTAACTTTCTATTAAAGAATTGTTCGCCGCATCAATTAAATATGACTTTATAAAGAAGTATATAAATGAATATCTTTATCCTAATAATACCGAGGTCTTTTTGAGTTCAAACTCCACACCTACGAATTGAAGGTGGTTAAGTTGGAGACAATATCGTATTAGCGGATACTCACACACTCGCGAAGAAGTGTCGCGAGTGTACCACTGCGAGATGTTGTGCCCGCAAGTGGAAATCTTACATGGTATCGAGCCATGGTTCAAATGAGGCACTGGGAGGAAAAAAAACCCTTGGATCATGAGTTTCGGTCCAAGGTGGAGCGTAAAGATGTGTGGGTGAAAGTTAATCTCACATCAATTAAATATGACTTCATAAAGATGTTTATAAATGAATATCTCTCTTTTAATAGTACCGAGACATTTTTGAGTTAAAACCTCATACTTAAGAGTTGAAGGCCGTTAAGTTAAGGACAATATTGGTACTAGCGGAGATCCATACGCCGCGGATAAGCATCGCGGGCGTATCGCTTGCATGTGTTGTGCCCACAAGTGGAAATTTTACACTTTCAACTATCTAACTTGGGGTAACATATCAGCCTTTAAAACCTTAAGATTCGTACTACTAACCGTAAAGAAAGTTGCAGACTTCACTTTCTACTTTCCATAGACTCCAAGAATTTGTAGGAGTACATGTCAGTTGCATACTCTAAGAATATGTACTCGAATTGGATCACAAACGAAGAAGTTATGAATTTTGTTATATGACTTAATTTTTATATATATGGCCTGTTCACTCGGCTATATTTAATGATTTTGAACCAACAAAAATTTTCCAAATTGATGTTTTCACAATGTAACTCCTAATTAAGACTCGATACCAACATGGGTGTATTCAATTAAGATTTTAATAGACTTTTAGTTACTTTTATAAGTGGATGACTTTTTTGAAGTTTATAGATTTTCGTAGACATTTAAAGACTTTGATGAACTTTTACGTGAACTTCGTTTTGATGACTTTTATCAACATTTAAGATTTTTAGTGACTTTTGTGAACTTCTTAAACATGATTTTTGATGATCGGTCAAGGCATAATTATATTGCTTTTTCTTAATAACTATTACTAATTTTTTTGAAAGTATTTTTATATTTTAATAAAAAAAATCATATATACATATTAATGAGTTACTATCAAAATAGTAACATAACAAATAAATAAATAAATATGAACAAAACGAATAGATAAATGACTCATCTTTTAGGGGCAAAAAAGAATAAGTAAGATCATTGTGTAAAAATTTTGCACTTTTTTGACTTAAGTAAGAAAACTAATATTTTTTCCTTAAGAATGATTGTTTAAATTTCTTAAAATGCACTTCTTGCATTTGAAAAAGAAATGATTATTTTCTTCAAAAATAATAATATTACACTTTTTGAGATTATAATTATGCACTTAATAAACGAAACTTCTTTGTGAAAAAATTGTATAAAAATGTACAATGATGCAAGAATGACATTTTATATATTAATAACAACATCATTTTCATAAACATAGACATTAGAGTATAATAAGTGAGCAATGAAATCCATGAGTTGTGGAGTGGTTGGAGAAGTTGATAAAAACAATTGATAAGAAAATACCTTATGAACAATGAAGTCTTAATTGAATAAGGGAACCAACAAAAATTAGAAGTCTCTAAAAGTTTATGCGTTGAGGTGAAGAGAAGTTGAAGATTTCTTTATGTATATTTTTATACAATAAGTCTAGATTTGTAACCAAACCACAAAAGTCAGAAAAATTAAATACATCTTACTTTTATAAACTCTCTAAAAGTTTAAATTGAATACCCCAAAACTTTTATAGACTTTTAAAAAGTTTATAAAAGTTCACATTGAATACACCTTACTTTTATAAACTCTCTAAAAGTTTTATTTGAATACATCTAAACTTTTTTAGTAATTAAAAGTAACTAAAAGTCCATTAAAATCTCGATTGAATACACCCCCGCAAATATCGTAGACCATTCAATACCAATTTCAAAATGTTTTTTAACGATCCATATAGCGGCCACTTGAATCGAAAACACCGACCAATTCGTCAAAAATCTCAATTCAAATCAAATTCAACTACAAAAAATAGCTTCAAATGCAGTTGAACTTATTGTATTAATTCCATAACTCAAAACCCTAACTTATATCGCTAAAAATTACTCCAAATCAGTGCAAATCAACCCAATACACAAATTCACAACAAGAACGACTAGTTCCCATCAAAACCCCACGAGAAGATCGAAAAATAACGAGAATTAAACTTCAAAATTGAGAAAAATGTCAAGTATTTGGAATTTATCAAATTTTGAACCAAATATCTCGTTTCTAATGTAAAAATTAGTTCAAAATGCTCCTTTCACGACGCTCTACCGATTTGCGGAGAGAGAAACCGAAAGAAAAACAAGTGTAAGGAGATCGAGATCGAGAAATAGGGTTGCAAGAAAATGAAAAATGATGAAATCTGGATGAAATTGATTATTCTAAAAGTTTTGATTTTGAAGATTGAACTGCTAGCTCCATTTCTTTTTATTTATTAACTCTTGAAATTCCTATTTTGACATATTTCGGCTTTTAGTGCTCGTCTTTTATTCGATTTTCCATCAACTCGAGCTAAAATCTCGACAAAAGAGTCTAATTAACATCATAAAATAGGTTTTGGTCACACCAACCAACACACAACTCGAGGTAAAACCTTGCGTTGATGTTGTTTTCCTTTTTCACTACCATGATACCGACTAACATTAATCAAGGTAAAGTCTCGTGTCGACATTTCAACACTAATGAAACTTGATTCCAGGCAAACTAACTTTTAAGTTTTCACATAGCATACGTATAAGAGCATCTCCATTGGGGATGTAGATTGGGTGTGGATGTGCGCCGCGTAGGTGAATAGATATTGGAATAAAAAAGCCATTTTTAATGCAAATGTATACTTCGAATGTCGAGGCGATGTGACATATAATGAAGGAATAGACATTGTCTATTCTCAATGTCCAATTCTAAATGATGCAATTCGTAACTTCAATATCTATTCAATGCACTTAGGATGAACATCCTCTCTATGTTTGACGTGACATCAATCCACACCTATAACCCACATTTACCATTGGAAATGCTATGATATACGACATTAAGCAAATTATCACGCACATATAAAATTATAAGTAAATTTTGTTTGTCATAAACACGCATTTTTTTTTGTAGTGGTACTTGTTGAGTTGGAGGCCTTGTGTTTTTGACCCTGATTAAGACTCAGTAACTTTTTAGTGGGTATCTAATGAGATTAGGGATCATAACTACAAAAGAAACCCACCCCAAGAAAAACGAAACAATTCCCATCCCAAAGCGGGAAATGAGCGGGGATGGGGATGGGGCCCTCACTCTACCTATTTACATCCCTAATTACATGTATTATATTTTTTTGGTTTTGTTTGAATTAAGGTTGGGATGCCGACTAAATTTTTTAGGATTAGTCGAAGCGAAGTAAGGAAGGAAATTTGAATTAAAAAGGTTTGGACACCTATATATAGTTAGCAAAAAAATTAAAAAAATCAGCATGACATAAATTAGGTGACATTATTACTCCATCCATTTTGGTTTAAGTTGTGCCCACAATTAAAAGACATGATAAAGATGAAATACACACACACACTCACTCACTCACTCTTTTTTTCTCTCTCTCTCTCTCTCTCTCTCTCTCTCTCTCTCTCTCTCTCTCTCTCTCTCTCTCAAAGTTATACACGTACAATTAGTAGCATATATTGTAAAGAGGCCTGTTGGATGCGTTTCCCACGTACAATTAGGAGCATATATTGTAAAGAGGCCTGTTGGATGCCTTTCCCATCAGAAACTTGTACCTATGGTTTCTTCTTTGCATATATAATTACATCCTTGGAGAGGTACGTGATACAAGAATACCCTCCACACATACTCATGCAGATATATATATAACACCCCCCATTATAGTAACCCTAAAACACTTTGTGTGACGCACAAACAAATCTCGAGGTCCGACAGCAATGCATTGTGACATATTTTGTACCTTAAGGTGTCATTGTAACATTTTTCTTATCCTTTAGGGTTGGTACTACTGTCGAACAGCCCATATGGAGAAAGAAAAAAAATGGTATATTAAAAGATGAGGAGAGGGAAAGAGAGACAGAAAGATGCTGCCAACAACTTTAGTGGTCCTCTTAATCCTTTTTATCTTGTACCATGAGAAATTATATATCGACATTTATATATGGTAGCTAGATATCCACTTAATTGTTTGACGTACAGATTATTTTAATCTTTCTCTTCTTTTCATGGGAAGAAAGAAAATGTTGATCAAGGGAAGAAATTAAATGATTATTTTAATATTAGGCCTAATACTACATGTTTATTTCTTTGATGTATAAATATAAATGCACTTGCTGCATTTTAGAATACAAAAACAAAATTCGTAACAGTAATTTCTCATCATGTTATTTTAATTAATCCTCTTCATGCAATGTATAGCTAGCCACATTCACGACCACCCGATCAGTGATCATCGATCGATGCCTAACATATATTAGTGAGACATGCATCATGATGTGCATTATGTTCTCCTAACAAATATGCATGTTATTAATTGTTATACAAAAAAATGTTGTGCCTACCAAAAAAAAAGGTTGTATTTGATGAATAAATTTGGCAAGGACATGCACAATAAGGTCCTTTTTAACCTTGTACTGCTGTACAGCTTCTTGTTCATGGTCTTTGTGGAAAACGACCTATTTTGGAGTTCTTTTGTGGAACCTCATTCACTGCTATATATTGTGCATGATGTGAACCCCTAAAAAAGCAAACTCTTGCATGTATAATGTGTTGCATAGCACACACAAACACATGCATATTAATTGATTACTTTGTCCTGCTCTTTGTCATGTCTTTGCAGTTATGTATAAAACATAAGTTGACATGATATGAAAGCCAGCTAATTATAAAGCTAGTGTTGCAAGAGAGATCACCTAGCTCTATGTATTATGCCGATATCCGTGTGTCTGGTTTTAATTTGTTGTTTTGCTCAAGGTGCGATACCTTCTGTTAATGTGTAGGACATGCTCATCAAATACTGGTACAGACAGAAAGTGTAGGTAACGAAACATATTCATGCAGTTTGAATCAAAGGTAGAAGATTTTATACAATGAGTCGCAATAAAAAATAATTGGTTCACGTGCGAAGCACATGCTCACGTACTAGTATTGTTGTTGTTTTTAGATTGACGGATTCAATATCTTTAATTCGATCATTTACGGCTTTTTTATGTTTTTTTAAGAAATAGAAATTTAATTTATTAATTAATCAATCATCATTTTTGGCTCTCAATACATTCAATAGTGTCAGTTTTGAATCGCTAATGGCAATCACGTAATGATGAACACACCAAAAAACTAAAATATAATTGTAAAGCAAACCACAACACAAAGAAATGTTGACGTAGTTCGGTCCAAGAACTACATCTGCAGGGCCTCGCCCAGATGTGAAGAATCCACTAATGGTAAAGAGTTACATATTTATGCAAGATCCCAACTAGTGATCCCTCACCAGGCTTGCTATACTATCCTTTACCCTCACAATGAACTCTCACCCCAAGATCCCCTTGGTAATTACAAATCAATAAAGAAAAAGAAAACAAAAGTTCAAAAGAATTGTCAATTACAAGCTGTTGAACCTAAAACCCACAAGAAGAAGAACATAACATGATTGTTGATATATAATTGTGTTCTTTCTTAAAACCAACGTTGATGCGAGCTTTTTAAATCTCAAAATAGCATAGATGTGTTGATCCTCTCTTCACACGTTTAGAAAGTTGTTCAAGATATTCTCGAGAGATTAATTAGGATATAAATTCAGAATAGAAATTTCGTTAAAGAAACTTCTATTTTCGTATCAATTGCAAGCTGTTGTCTTGTTTACAATTTTGATTGCAAAGCTGTCATGTTTCCAATTGCCCAATTGCAACTGTCTTGTTTACGATTGTCCATGTTGCAACGATTTTATAGCTTCACATCTAAAACTTGTATTATGCAAATGATGACTTGTAGCATCCCCTATTTCGATTAGGGTAATACCTAGCCCGAAACCCTAATTAAGCCTCGATACACTAGCCGGACTTAACAGAGCCAACAACCTCACCTTCCAACCTAATAATCACAACATGCGCGCGCACACACACATATAATATCGAATAAAAGAAATAAAATACGCAACGGAATTAAAACTTTTTCGACAAATCCAAAAGATATATATATATATATATATATATGAATATATAAAACTACCGGAATAAACCTTGATTTTAATATTGTATCACAACCCCTGTTATACTATACAAAATATAGTTAAGACAATATAGAGATACAAAAGAATTCATTACATTGAAGAGAAGAAACAAAACTCATATATCTTCTCTTTGCCCTTACATGAAGCGCCTTGCGATGTACGAAATATTTAAGGGGAGTGAGCTCTCCAACTTGCTCGATAAGTTATGCTCATATACTTATAAATTATCTACTAAAAGCCAATGAAATAAATGAATAACAATATGAACTAATAATTGTTATTTTGTGTACGATAAATGATATAAATAATACATAATCGATGCAAATCATTCGGTGCATTACACTAGTACTATAACCCTTTTTATTTCAATTTGAGTTAAAACTAGAGTTTTTCCCTAATCTATATAGAAAGTCAAATTACGAGTCTACACATTAGCCGATGTGAGATCCCATAAAGTGTATTTAAATATAACCGAGATTTCAGGCTCTAGCAGTTAGTGAATGAATAGGGTTCTCGTTATTTCTTTCTTTAGAGGTCGGTACTTATCCACCTTCATCTTTTTACTCATTAAAGGTTGATACTTATCCACCTTCCTCTTTATGTTTATTGCAGGTTGTTACTTATCTGCCTTTCTCATTATGTTCAACATAGGTTGGTACTTATCCACCTTCCTCGTTGTATTCAAAAGAGATATGTACTTATCTGCCTATCTTGTTTTATGTTTATTACATAACCATTTCCATTTGACTTCCAAGATTTTATTTCAAATCAGTAAATACCATAAGTCACAAGACTGATTGCCCCAAACTTAGTCCATATGCTACATGAACTATTAATACTAAATTACAAAGCGTAATTGATAAATATACGAATCCCACTTACATCGGTTTATGACTCCCTAGAGTTTATTCGACTAAACTCATCGTTGGAACAACTCAAGTTCTTCCTCGTTGATCAAGAACCTAAATTAAACCAATTGTAACGGCCTATTTTTCAAATGGACCTTCAACGGGGGCCAATGCGGGCCCACAACCTTGCCTACCAGCGCTATGTTGTGTCCCACATGCCATCTTATCTACCATTTAATCATTATTAACCTCAATAAACAACAATTTTGTTTAAATTATTAATGAACTCAAATCATTTGCTAAGATCATTTTAAGCCATCATAAATAACCACATCGAAGTTTTTTTATCATGACAATCTATAATTTTAAAACATTAATGTCATGCATTTAACTACGATACATAAAGTGGAAAACTCATATACCATCATAGATCAATAATGTACCTCATTATATCAAAATATCAACAATATAGAGTCCGAGATATCTCACAATCTCAAATCCCAAAATAAAACAAAATATGTATAATACAAACGTACAAGCCGACTCAATGTCTTTGAATCACAAATATTTCGGTAGCTTTCCCTTGCCACGGCTCGTACTAGGATTTGCACTCAAGCCATCAAAAAGGCAGATGGCGAGTTCAGAGTGAGTATTCCCAAGGAAATTAAGTGAGCAATACGAAAAGTAAATACTGGAATTTAAACAAAACTATTAAGTAAACACGTGGAAATAAATACGTAAAACCGTGCTCATCGCATGCATATATAATAATGCAAGTTCAAAGTGTGTTCCTAGAGCCTAGGTTCGGACTAGCGCCATACTTCAGACTCCCAACAGACTACTGCCGGCGAGTAGCACTCAAGCAAGGCCAGTATCTGGATCAGCTAGGTGGTCGGTGTGGAACCTACGACGCACCCATATGTGCCCGACATGAATCTCGGGTCGACCTATTCACCAAGATTTCACACGTACTATGGCCTAGTGGACGTACACATAGGAATGACATGGAGGGAGAGCCTCAACGTCCGTCCATTAAATCACACAAAGAATAGAGTATTGAAAGACATAATATGATTTTGAAAGCAAAATAAAGTACTGCTCAAGAAATCTCAGTTGGGATACTACACACCTCAAACCGCACTCCGTGTCCCGTCAATAACCCCCGGTCCGGCTCCGCCTAGTCCCAGATATCCCAAATTACCGCCCGAAATGACCTATTTCCATTTATAATTGATTTTTAGTCAATTGGATGTGTTTTAAGTCACTTAGCAAAAATAATATCAAAACCGGGATCTAGTGTCTTTGGGTCCGGAAACTAGCGCGCTAATGGCACATTCGATTCACATTTTAGTGAATCCTAACACATGAGATTAATTAGTGATGGGACTAACACATGGGTTTAGATAGTTTAGTCCCATTTGTGTATCTGTTTGGTTGGGAGTTTTAAGGTTGGGATTAAATGAGGTTGTACATGTACATTTACCAAAATACCCTTTAGATAAATAACACCAAAAATCCCCCCATTTCACACATTTCTCATCTCCTCCAATGAAGACCGCTGCTGCTCACCTGCGTCCATGAATCGCACCTCACCTTCGTCCAATTCAAGAGTGACCTAATTGAATCGAAACAAAAGCGATCGATCTACTATTTGTGAAGAAGCGATAAACCGATGCGACTCGGATTTGATTTTGGATTGCTCGGACGTTTCGGTTCGAGTCATTTTCCTGCATCTAGAGCGAGAGCGGTCAAGCGTTTTAGCGCCACGCACCAATAAGCCGTTCTTGACTACATCCGAGGTAAATTTTAGTTGATCATTGATGAGAGTTGTTAATCAACGTGAACACGACATTAGGGTTTGGGTTGTTGTTGGTGAGCTACTTGCTATCTTATTATTCTCTTTGTGGTGTGGGGGTTCTTACTTGGTTGAATAACAATGCATTAGACGTCCCAGAATTAATATTGACATCTACTAGTGCTATCAACCATGAATCCGAATTAACTTAAGTTTTTAGAAATCTGTGGTAATTGTCGCTATTATTTCTTCTTTACTTAGTTGAATAACAATGCATTAGACGTCCATGTGAGATTCATTATCATTGTTGGCTTTTAGCAATCGACCCTTAGCCTTGATATTTTTAAATTTTGATTGGCAGGAAAGCGGTATTTTTGATGCATTGTTACTTTCGGACGATAGATTGCATCTATCTTTCTCTTTAGTTTTTTTGGCGGTTGACGAATAAAAAAGTTCCTTAGTGGTATCTTATTGGCTTCCATAAAAAATGTTTGAAAGCCAATGCTTGAGCTTAATCAAAACCGAAATTATTTTATCAAAAACTTTGAATTCACAACCATCGAATTGCATTTTATTCCATTTATTTCAACGAGTTAAAGCCTGTTATAGCCTGGTGATTCGGCCCTCTTGTATTTGGAAATTTGGAGCAACCGACTATGTTGAGTTGTGAAGTAGTTTTTAAGGTCGCGACTATTTTGGAGCAACCCTTCCACGTCTACGATACTTATAATTCGATTTGCTTGTTTGAGAGCGGCTTAGAGTATATTGTCAAATTTAGTTTGCTTTTGATCTTCACATGTTTCGAGACTATGTTTGACCACTACGCAAACAACTTGCTTTCGGGTTAGGAAAAAAAGAAGAAGCAATGGGAGCTATAACACGTTTTTGCGAGAACTACGATTTTAGTGACAACGGTTAGAAAAAATAAATAAAGTGGTACTTGTTGCTTCATAGCTTCCAAACTTATTATTTGTTTGATTGGTGTTTTATGTAGTTATATTCGGAGTAGCAATTTGAGATTAAAATGAAGAGAAACTTGATCGAATGGTTAAGAAAGGTATTATCTATGGCTTCAAAAAGAGATTCTTACAAGTCTATGATGCGATATCACCGGATATACTATCGGAGCTATTAAAATCTCATAATTTATTAGGACATATCAAAGTTAGTCTTTTTGTTTGAGCAATCAAAATCTCATAATTTATTAGGACATAATATACTATCGGTTCTCACAGATTATGTTAGTCTTTTGTTTTTTTATTTTCATTGGAAAATACTTGCCTAACTACTATCGAAGTGCTTTCCAAACTAATCGTTTACGGGAGTGTTATCGAGCTTTTATTTGGAGGAAGGGTCGCACGCATTGACAATATTGAGTTTTAAAACAAGATTTTGACTCGTGCTACTATTGTGATTTATCGTATTGATTGTTTGTTGGTTTTATCATTGTTTGCTTTGTATGCAGTAAAATAGTCATGATGTCCAATACAAGTACTGAACTTCTTCTTTTCTTATAGTAAAATGGATCAACCTGGCTCACTAGAATCACGCATTCGTAGTGGAGGGTCATTTCAACCCCGATTAAATTATCGACGACAAGGGGTAGACCTTCCAAGCTCCTTCAACAATGTGCAGGTGCGTCAACAAAGAAAAGGGGGCAGGGCAAAGGAAGGTGTTCGCGTGAAGATTCGCATGAAGACTCGGCCGACAATTCCAAAACATCTAGACGTAAGTGGAGCCATGCAGAGGATGTTGCCCTCGTAAATGCCATGGTTGATATGGTGGCCGGTGACGTGTACAAATGTGACAATGGCTTCAAGCCCGGCTATTTGACAAAAGTTGAGGAGGCATTGAAAACAACATGTCCGAACTCGGGGATAAAGGCTCGACCACATATTGAGTCTAGACTGAAATCGTTGAAGAAAGATTGGTTCATTGTGAATGATATGATATGCGGCATTCGGCATGGTACAAGCGGATTCGGCTTCGACTCGACTTCCAACATGGTCACCGCTCCCGAGGATGTATGGGAAGATTACCCGAGGGTATGCAATTGTCTTTCAAGTTTGAAATTATTGTGAATGCATCCTAATGTGTTATTACATCCAAATGTCGTGACTAATCTAGTATTATTGGTTGCGGAACTACCGGAAGCAAGACCTTGGCGTCTAAAGTCATTCCCGCATTACGAAAATTGTTGTATCATTTTGGGAATGACCAGGGCCACATGCGAGGAAGCACGTGCACCGAGAGGATGCTTTTGAGGATGTCAACGATGTCCATGACTCCAAAGAAGCGGTACTAGTGAGCCATTAACGGTGCCCATTGAAGAGTTTGATGCTACTCCCACATCATCGAGAACGCGGACTACTACGGCTGATGGTCGTGGGAATGAAGCAAAGAAGAAGAGAAAGGTGAGCAATGATGTTTACATTGGTGACCAAATGGTAAGCGGCACAAATCGTTGCGAACGAAATCTCCAAGGTGACTAGTGCCATTCGTGTTGAACACGACTTGCGTGAATCTTTCATTAATGCTATGGCCGAAGTCCACGAATTGACAGACGTTGAGAGAGCAATTTATGGCAGCAAGATTATGGGTCGCGTGGAGCTTATGGCTGCATTCATGACTTTGCAACCGGAGTCCAGACTTCCTTGGCTACATGCGATGTTTAATTGACTTAGGACATAGTCATGTCATTTCTTGGTACTCATTTTTTGGATGGAAACAATGTTATACACTTGTCTTTTTTTGGATCGAAACAATGTTGTTTGGTGGTTTGTTTTTTGACACAATACTTTTTGACAGTTTATGTAATACAGCTGCAGTAACAATGTCTGGCTTCCTTTTTGTATTGTAACTTTATCGATATGTAACTGATAAAAAGCTTTGTTTATGAACTGCAAGCCACTACGAATTAACTCATAAAATGGTATTCCACATTTATTCTCGTCGACCAGTAGCCAAACCACATCCAAACAAGACCGATTCATCATTCCCTTGTCATTGTGCACGCATCCAATGCTGCCTTTGATCCCAATTAACAACAAGACCGATTCATCATTCCCTTGTCATTGTGCACGCATCACGCTGATGAAATGGAAGATAGAAGTGCGGGCAAGAACAGAATAATTGAAAACTTCAGAAATGTCTTCTTAAGACATCACAAAATGGAAAACAACCAACAAATAATCAATGAGTTGAAATTGGCTACATGGATTCAACGCTTCCATTCACATTGATTTAGTGCAGTTATTAATGCATCAAACATTGACATATGCCAAACTCCACACATTGAGTCTACTACATGGATTAATGTTTTCTTGTTCATACAAGATCATCGAATACAGAATACATCTAGTCAGACCACCATGGATCCATAATGACTTCATAACCCGAGCCAACTCTTTGGTAAAGGGTTCGGTCTCGAGGAACAAGTCAATACGTGGTTCCTCGTCAATAGATGGTGATTGTGGTAGAGGTACTCCTTTCGCCTCGTACAACTCTTCAATCCACATTCGCGGTGGTAGCGGTGGTGGGGGGATCTCACCTAGTTCGCTAGAGCTTCCTCCAAAGTGTAAGTTGATCATGAACCTCCCTTTCAATTGTCGCGAGCGTGGTTGTACTGTCAAAACCGGCTATTGCTTCCTCTTTCGTGTCAAAGTGAGCATAGTAGAACCCGTCGAAGTTTATCCATTGTTTGTAGCACTCGTACCACGTTCCATATACACCAGGGTCCCAACCACAAAACACAAGTGTACCATTTCCAGTTGCTTGTCATGTCCCGCATAAAACATGTCGTTTCGATCACAAGCGACCTTTGAAATTATAAATAACATATGACACTTAAAAAAAATGTAATTCAAACAGAAGTACTGAACAATGATCATAAAAATTGTAGCAGTTCACATATAAATATTCTCGGCACATAAGTGGTAGCCCACCAAAAAAAAAAAAACTCATCGACTTCAACTGTGTTCGACATTAATCGTCTCCTCTCAATGGTAAGAATCCCACATATCTATGGCTAGGTTGTTGCGAAATGCAGTCCACGCATCAGTTTGTCCCACTTGGCTGATGACTTCAGGCGGTTCATTCGACGCGTCGTCTGCTCTTGCCCTCAACCACCACGGTATCCAACAAGTCATCCGGTACCTCCATTGTTAGGAAATTGTGAAGAACGGCACATGCAATGATAATAAGTGTAGTCATTTTCACATCGTAGAAACAAGGACTACGTAACACGGCCCAACGTTGTTTCAACGCTCCAAAGCAAGTCTCAATAATGTTTCTTGCCTTTGCGTGACGCATATTGAAAACTTCTTCGGGTGTTTGTCTTTGGATGTTTGCCACTTGCCCACTCAGATAAGTGGTATCGTTGACCCCGAAAAGGTGCCAAAAACCCTTGACAGTTAGAGTACCCTGCGTCGACCAAATAGTAGTTGTCATTAGGAACTTTCAAACCATTACGGCGTGATAAAGCATCCCTCAAAATTCTCCCATCTACGGCCGACCCTTCCCAACCCGGTAGGATGTATGTAATTAGCTTAGATGGTGTACAAGCGCACATGACGTTCATCGTTGGGAAGCCTTTCCTACACCTAAATCGAGCCTTTTGATTGTTACGAACGATGATTGGTATATGCGTCCGTCAATAGCACCGAGGCATCCCTACATTGACAAAAAAAATGAATTACATAAATCATATAACGAAGGAGAATTTCTATGACTATAGCAAAGTGAACGAGGAAGTATGCCATAATTTGTACCTGAAAGTAACTCCATCTCAAATCATTTTCTTCGGGACCAATTGGGACAAGGTGCTTCAAAAGCATACGTTGCAATCGTATGAGCGCGCGAATTGTTCTCCTGAAGACCTTACTTACAGTGTCTCCTGACCTTTGGAACCATGTTGAAATGACCCTATTGCGTATGTTGTGCCCTAGTATGTGGAGGGTTATGGCCAAGTGCTCATCGACAAGCACACAACGCTTATCCCTCAACTTTCCATGTTCGTACAACATATCTCTCAATTTTTCAAATGGCTTCCTTCTCATCCGAAGCATTTTGTAGCAAGTTTCATCGGACTTGTAGACGAGGTTGTGGATTATTTGTCGATGCTTGTCATAACCTAGTTCGTATGTTCGTTCGACACGACGCCTACGACTTGCCAAAACTCTAAACATTTGTACGAGGAGTTCAATGAATCGAAGACAAATGTGGATGTGGTTCATTACCAAATCCCTTGCACGAGGTCCACCGCTTGAAGAATTTGAATCCATTGGTGGGAAATCTATTTCAAATTCGACCAAACATGCATTTATTTGTTCAAATTGTTGAAGAAGAAGAAAAAATGTTAATATATGAGTACATGCCTAACAAGAGCTTGGACTTTCTACTCTTTGGTACACTTCCAAATATTCGCTATTCTTTTCAAATATATATATATATATATATATATTGACATACATACTGTCGTATATAATATACACTATACATAATAACTTGTGCAAATTGTAAGCAGATCAAACTAGAAGCATATCATTTATCTGCGAATGTTTTTTTATGACTGCAAGGGTGCTAAATTTGGGATTGCTAAAAGCGTTTTCTGATTTTAAGCGTCTAGTGCAGGTAAGTCATACGCATAATTATATGTGAACTATTTAAAGTCGCACGATTTTGTTTGTCTCGGATTGATAGCTTACATAATAAACTGCAAATCTTGATTGATTTCATGCAGATGCAGTAATTTGATATATCTAGATCTTTCTCTCTTTCTTGCTTTTCTTTCTCTCTTTTTTTTCTTCTTATATTTGTTGGGAGTTTATTTTGTCTGCAATAACATGCAGGACTTGTCAAGGTTTGAAGATACTTTGTCCACTTTTAGAGCCATGCAAGAGCAAGCACGTTCTCCACAGCTGGAGTTGGATATAGCTCGTGTTGAGAAAGAGATTGAATCATATCCGCAGGAGAAGTTGTGTTATGAGGCTCAGATAAGGGTATTTCTTTACGTTGTTGTCTTGTTGAACATGACATATTTCCATCACTAAGTTGGTTCACATCGTTCATTGCACTATGAATTTTATTTGTGGTCTTATTGGAAAGATGTTGTTCCATACCTATGTAATGGAACATTTTCGCGTAATGCATCTCGTAAAATCCTAATTTCGTAGCGCATTCAAGACTAGAATTCCTTATGTTAAAATATTAGGAAAACGCTTCCTACAAACTAATGCCTGGCACGTAAAATCTATTAGTTTTTGGGAGTGAGTGAAGTCATGGGGATCTTCTTCCCTTTGTTTTTTTTTCCTAGAAGGAAATTTGATGTCTCTACGCATTGGAAAATTGAATGTGGATTGTAATAATTGACATAGCAATTGTAGGTTTCTACGCGACAATTCTTTGCACTTTTTGTGATTTTTCTAATTTCATTCTTTGTTTTTTGAAGGATGGGGCATTTATTCAGCATGCTCTATCCTTCTATAGGTTAATGGTGGTTTGGCTGGTTAACCTTGTGGGTGGATTTAAAATGCCTCTCCCACTGACTTGTCCAATGGAATTTGCTTGTATGCCCGAGCACTTCATTGAAGATGCTCTGGAATTGAGGCAACTATGTCAAGAAGATGCGAACAATAGGCCAACTATGTCAAGTATCATCTCTATGTTAGGAAATGAGGCAACAATAGTCCTAAGCAACGCCTCTTGTTTTAATTAACCATACTTCAATTTTCCATACTCATCGCTTTCACCACTTTCGTCAATTTCATCAATTTCATCAATTTTCATTGTCTTAGCAAACTGATCAAAACCCAATAAGTGACCAATATCGGTCCCCATTTCCATTGTCTTACCATACTCATCACTTTCAACAATTATCATCATGTTATAAAATCATTTCAAGGCATGTACATACACAAATTCATGACATTAGGCATTCGGCATGGCACAAATTCATGAGAAACCTATCGAAATGCTTGATGAGCGAAGAAGAATACCAGTGGAACGAATCTTACCTTCTCGCGTTTCACCCGGTTCGATTTCACTTATAATGGTCGATCTCTTCTTCTTCGCGACCGCGGTGGTGATGAGTTAGGGTTCCTCCTCTGCAGTTTCTCCTCTCCTTCTCGCACACACCGGCGCCTTGCGGTTCGTGACGACGCTGGCTTCCTCCTCCTCGCTTCCTCTTCAGGCGTCGATGCAACGTGCGTGGGTGGAAACGACGAAGAGAACGAAGAGAAGAAAAAAAAAAACCAGGTCGCGAGAACGAAGAAGAAGAGAAAAACAGGGACGGCGAGAGTTGGAGAATTGTGATTTGGTTAATGTGAGGGGTAAAGTGGTAATCTCCACTTTCAGTTACAATGGATTAGCTAATCCCACCAAAAATGGTGGTATTGTTTAATCCACTACCATGCCTCTTAACTAATCCCGTGGCCTAGTTAATCCTCCAAGCGAACAAAGCGGATTAACTAGTTTGTGTGGCTAATCCGACCTAAGACGGTGAAGCGAACAGCTATAAATTCGCAGTAGTTATATGTTCTTCGTTAGGAAGAACATTAGCGCACTATCTTTTTGCCTAGCGCGCTAATCTTGTCATCTAGCACGCTAATCGCATTACGGATAGCAGTCTGCAGAAAATTTCGTCTTTTAAATCCCTCCACCAACAACAAAAAGAACACAACACAAACCACCGAACCTCATAGCACTTAAAACCTACCAACACAACAACTTAACAACCACTAAACAATCCATATTGGATTCACACCAACACCTCCATAATTGAGATCAAAAGATAGAGAAAGTTAAGGTGTGTGTGATTCTCACCTTGCTTTTGATGATTTCTCCACTCCAAGCTCCTGGAATTACCAAGTTGAACACTCAAAAGCCTTGGTTTCTTGTCTCAATTTTCGGAAAGAAAGATAAGAGAGAGAAAAGGTGGTGGAAAAATGAGGGGTCATTTGATTTTTATATTCAAATGGCATCTCCTCTCACATGTGCATCTCAAGGCAATCCAAAACACCTTATTTGCTCCATTTCCAACCTCCCATGACTCCGAAATTGACACCAATAGCACACTCACCCTTGTCTTTAACTCAAAAAGTGGTGTTTCGGGTGTTCCGACGCCCGGTTTCGAGTCCCGAACCGCGACATACACGTACTACCATATCCCTAACCACCAAATATACATTACATATTAATTATTTAATCCATTTTATTCATTTTATGTGCGTATTATTTCCCCCCGCCTAGTATTTAGTTTTTAGACTACCGTGCACCGCGTCGACACGCATATCGAGGCGAATACTTAACAACAATCTCACACTAAAATGTCATATAAGTACACACATTGCGATGTCATTTACTCCATTTCAATCTAAACATCGCAAATTAGACAAATCAATACACAAAATAACTATTTACCTAACTACATGCACGCATTAGCCCATTTGCGGGTCCCACGAGCGTCTGTCTTTGTCACCACGTCTGCGACCACGTCATTAATAATGGCGAATTAAAATTCAGGTCGTTACGGTTCTTTCCAACTAGGTGAAATTTCGTCCCGAAATTTAAATTAAACTTAAATACTTATCGACAAATAAATGGGGATACGTCGTCGCGTAGTAGACTTAAGTTCCCAGTGAGTCCCTCGGCCCGTGATCGCCATCTAACCAAACACTTCGGGATCTCCTTATTCCTCAAAATATGATTCCTCCTATCCATAATTTCCACAGGCTGTTCCTCGTATGACACGTCAGACCGCACCTCAATCTGCCGTATATCAACCATAGGCCTCGGTCCCGACCTAGCCAGCCTCAACATGGAAATGTGAAACACTGGTTGTACCCCTGCCAACTGCGGTGGCAACTCCAGGAAGGAATACTACTCGCTTACACGTTCCTCAACTCGAATGTCCAACGAACCTTGGTGCCGCCTTCCCTTAATGCCAAACCTCTCGATGACTTTTCCAAGGCGAAAATTTCAAATACACAAAGTCTCCAACCTCGTAGCTCGGACCCTCAAGATACTTGTCCGCATATTTTTTCTCGCCTATCCCGCGCCGCTGAAGCCTCGCCCGATCTCGTTTTACCTTCTCGCATGGTTAACACAAATCTCTCGGTCCTATAGCCGCCGTATCCTCGGTGCCGCTCAACATCTTGGTGACCAGCAGAGGCCTACCATAAAGTGCCTCAAATGGTGGCATCCCGATACTTGCACGATAGCCGGTGTTGTAGGCAAACTCACACAAAGGTAAGTAATTCTCCCACGATCCACCAAACCGTAATATACACGCCCGAGCATGACCTCGAGAATCGAATTAATCACTCGATTGCCCATCGATCCGAGGATTGTATGTAGTATTGAACTATAAACGCGTGCCAAAGCGCTCTCCGCATACTCTCCCAAAGTCTTGATGTAAACCTTGGATCTCTGTCGAAATAATAGAGACCAGACACCGTGCAATCTAACAATCTCTCTCTCGAAGATAGTACTCACGGTGTGTGTGAGAAAATCTCATGGCGATCGGTATAAAATGTGCCGACTTCGTCAACTTTGTTGATAACCACCCAAATAGCATCGTATCTCCTCGTTGTATGAGGTATGCCATGATGAAGTCCATAGTCACGTGTTCCCACTTTCACCGAGGAATGGGCAATGCGCCGTAGCAACCCAGTTGGTCTCATGTGCTTAGCCTTCACTGTTGGCATATATGACAACTGTGAACGTATCTACCCACGTCAGCCTTCATCCCTGGCCACCAAAACAATCTTCGTAGATCGTGATACATCTTGGTCCGACCAGGATGAACTGTATATCGCGACCGGTGTGCGTCATCGAGAATGCTTTGTCTCGAGCTCCGATACCCCTAATATCCACAATCGACCTCACGTGTCTCAAGCACCCGTTTGACCTCGGACCACTCAAGTGCACCTCGGATCTGAGCCGGGCCACCGATCCGCAAATATCGGTTATCAACTCTTTGAAACTCAACAACCCGCTCAGAGACACCGTAGGAACTCGAACCGGATAACAAATATGTAGCTCGTGCAATAGCCTCGTCAAACACAACACCGACGCTACCTCAAGCAACCCGTGCTCATGTGTCATATGTCGCAATCTTGTCGGCTCTCGATGTCGCTCTGCTCGGCGCATCGCCTACGACATTCGCCTTACCTGGATGATACTCAATGACGAAGTCATAGTCCTTCGATAAATCGAGCAATCACCGTCGTCGCATGTTCAACTCCTCTCGAGTGAACATGTACCTCCGACTACGGTGGTCACGTGTACAACACGAACTTCTCACCATACGGGTAATGCCTCCAAGCCTTTAGTGCAAACAA
Source organism: Stephania cephalantha (assembly GCA_039657325.1). Classification (NCBI taxonomy): domain Eukaryota; kingdom Viridiplantae; phylum Streptophyta; class Magnoliopsida; order Ranunculales; family Menispermaceae; genus Stephania; species Stephania cephalantha. Next base: position 45,122,437 of record CM077575.1, on the reverse strand, counting down.
GACCGCCGCAAGCTCCAAGTCGTGCACTAGATAGTTTACATCGTGAGGTCTCAATCGTCGAGATAAATAGGCCACCGGGTGTCCATCATGCATCAATACACCACGCAACCCGGTGCTTGATGCATCGTATAAACCGAAAACCATATACCTATGACAGGTAATGCCAAAGCGGCGCCGAAGTCAATTTCCTCTTCGCTCCCAAAAAGCGGCGTCACACTCCTATGACCATTCAAATCTAACATCCTTCTTGGTCGCCTCGTCAATGGCGCCGCAATCATCGAGAAATCTTGCACGAAGCGCACTGTAATATCCTGTCAAATCCAGAAACTCCGGATGTCGATACTGAGACTCGAGCGTTTTCCAATCAATAATCGCTCAAATCTTGTCACCATCAATAGATATGTCCCGATCACCGATGACATGACCCCAAAATTTGACCTCACTCACCGAGAATGTGCACTTGCCGAACTTGGCATAAAGTCGATGCTCTCTCGGTGTAGCCAACACATCTCGAGATGCCTCTCGTGCTCCACACGAGTCTTATCGTAAATTAGGACGTCGTCAATATATACAATGACGTATCGATTAAAAAATGGTCTCAAAGACCCCGTGCATCAAATCCATGAAGATCGCCGGTGCGTTAGTCCCCAAACGACATGACCGCAAACTCGAATAGGCCATAACGCGTACTAAACGTGGTCTTCTCCACATCCTCCTATCGAATCCTCAATCGATGATATCCCGATCGTAAGTCGATATTTAAGAAGAACTTGGCCCTGACCAATCGATCGAATAAGTCGTCAATCCTCGGAAGTGGGTAACGATTCGAATCGTCATCTAATTCAACTTAGGTAGTCCACACATATCCGCATCGATCCGTCCTTCTTCTTCACAAAAGAGCTGGAGCTCCCCAAGGTAACATGCTTAGGGCGAATGAAACCCTTATGTAATAAATCCTCGACCGGGTCATTAACTCCTCGTGCTCGATGCTTACATCCTATATGGTCTGTGTAAATTGGTGAGTCCCGGAATCGGCTCAATGATAAACTCAACAAACTCTCGGTGGTGGCAATCCTGGCAAATCATCCGGGAATACGTCCGGAAACTCGCGAGAAAATAGGGACATCTTCAACCATAAGCATCGTCTTACACTCCGGCTCAATCATAGCCGCGTACGCCTCCATCTTCTCGCGACATCGCTAATCGCCTCGAGTGATAGGTAATGCGACGCAACTCCGATAAATGTAAACCTTGGAATTCCCTCGATGTCAAACGTCACGATCTTCTTTGAAATAGTCGATCTGTGCATAATAAGATGACAACCAATCCATCCGAACATCGCGTCGAACTCTAAGTACTCTAAGCACTCTCAAATCAAATTGGTAGGCGATGTCCCTCAATCTCCACAACATAATTTCGGCATATCCGGTTAGGGTAAATCTTATCCCCAAATTTGCCGTACTAAGAACAAGATGTGTATCTAAGGTTTGTGAAAATAACCTTAACTCTCCTACCATATGTATAGAAATAAAAGACAAGTGTGCTACCGAATCCATCATAACATGCATAAGAATACCACAAACAAATAACATATCCTCCACAAGTATCCGGTCGCTCCATGTCCGGTGCGCAACCCTAAAAGCAATAGTCTAGGTCCTATCTCTAGCCTATTGCGTACGTGGTGGTAGTGGTGTTGATGCAGTACAATCTGCCACAATATGCCCCACCCGACCGCATCGGTAATAAGTACGGTCTTTGATCCGCGCGAACTCCTCTCGACTCTGCGTATGACCATGGCCTCGACTCTGTCCTCTCGACCTTTATCCCGCCTCTGTCTAGGGCCGATCAACCGGTGCGTAAGCGTAGAATATGCCAATCGATGATCATCACGTCGATCTCTATCGCCTCGCGATCCCGATCGGCCGGCAATCACCTCGGCGAGGTCTTTGGCCTTGTCACTTTGTTGATTTAAGTATCTCCTCTGTCTCTTCGGTCTCGATCGGATCGAGAACTCGAAGCCGGCCGACGCTCGCGACCCTGCCGGCGCGCGGCTGAATCACTAATCGATCGGCCCTCTAAACCGGGTATGTCTCATATGCGAGGGACTGTCGTATATCTCGACCGAGTACGAGCTCCACCGGATACAACCGTGCTCACAATCCTCTCATCTAGACCTCGGACAAAATAATATATCGTAGTCGATCCGTACTAGCATATCCATGGAATACGACAACATATATCGATACATCTCCTTGTATACCATGAGCGACATATCACCCGAACCAAGGACAAAAACTCCTCCCTCAAGCGGACCTAACCTCCATAGGTATGTACTCGTCCATAAATAACGCTCGAAACTCTGCCGAAGTAGTAATAGGCTGGATGAGCCGCGATGTAGGTAGTCCACCAAATCGCCGCATTAGCTCTCAAGCGAAACTCGATAATCTCGGGCGATCAATCTCCTCAAACCGAAACAAGTCATGTAGCCGCTCATGAGATAACAACCACCTCCCGGCTACCTCGTATCTTCGGCTCCAAAAAAATATCTTGGTGAAAACTTAATGAAATCTCTCATCTTCTTCGCCACAACCGTCATCGCTCCAGTAAGTAGACGCCACCGCCGGGTCGCTTTCGTAGTCGCAGTGTAAGCACCACTCTGCGGCCTCTATTGGTATGCTGTCTGCGGCGTAGCCCTCTCAGCCAATGTCTCGGATACTGCCACCTGCACCTGAGCCTCGGCTGTAGTAGGAGCTACGACTGCTTGAGTAGTCGTCATCGGTGCAGCCAAAACAATAGTCGGAGCTGTCGTAGTCTCCCGAGCATCCCAAGCTCTCATCATCTCTATCAGCATCGCGAACCTATCATCCATAGTCCGCGCTAACGACTCGGCGTCAAAGTCGGTCTCGTCGGATCACTAGTATCTCCGACCTCAGGCTGAGTGATATCTTATGGCTGTCCGTCCATCGGTATCTGCATCGAAGAACGTGCATCCAATCAGCCTCAATACCAATATACATGTATCGTATTTATAATACGCCCAAAATATAACACGTATATCCCCTGATTTCTCCCCATCTCACCTCTCTTCCCAACTAGGACTCTAGGCAATTCCTTTAGGTTTCCACATCTAAAGTTTATTCATCGAGTTTATCCTCAAAATGTAATCGTATCAAAGGAGATTTTCAATTCCTCGATGTAACGGCTCCGAAAACTTGACTTGTGTCACGTGCCGGAGTCGGGTCGTATGTGGGATTCACTCGTCGGAATACGTATGTCCGAATCTCGGGTGGAGACACCGAGGTATGATATTTGTACGTTGGGAGAACTTATCCGGTCTGTGGATATCTCATAGTCCCAAGGGTTAGGGCGGGAGCGGGTGTCTCGTCCGAACCTAAGTCTCTCGGGCTTTTGCGCGACTCAACGACCTTTTGGTCGGGAATCCTTATTATTTGGTTTGTTTTTGTATTTCGGACCCTCACTTATCGCTTGATTTGTTTACGATCTTTTATATTCATGCGTTACCTATTCATTTCTTTCTATTTGCATGAATTCATTTGCTTTAGTTATTTCGAAATCTTTGTATATATGTCATCTTGGATTTACTTACACCGGGCTCGTCATTTTGGGTTTGGATCGAGTGCGGATCTACGTTCCCGAAGGGAAGGCTCCATAGCTAGGTGAATTTAGTGTATATCTTTTATTTACTCTCATCCGATGGTGATATAGTTATGAAGGGTTCCACAATTAGGTTGTCCAACTCTTTTACGATTATTGTTGAGTTGTTTAATGCATTAATTGCTTCCGCTAAATTGTAAAACGTGAAAAATAGAAATAACTCAACTTAAAATTGTGAACTTACGTATAATGAAGGATTGGAAGGCTCACTAGGTCTGCGTTGACTTTGCGAGACTAGCTTGGGGTCCACGTGGGCTTAGGCGGGGCGGGGCTCAATTTGTGGGAAATTGGGGCCGTCACACTCGAGGTTTACCAACCTTGCTCGATACCAAAATGTAACGACCCATTTTCCAAATGGATCGCCACGGGGCCAACGTGGGCCCACAACTGGCTTACCGCTAAGCGTGTCTCACATGCCATCTCATCCACCATTTAATCATTATTAACCTCAATAAACAACAATTTCTTGTTTAAATTGTTAATGAACTCAAATCATCTTCTAAGATCATTTTAAGCCATCATGAATATTAACCACAATAAAGTCTTTTATCATGACAATCTATAATTCTAAAACATTAATGTCATGCATTTAACTCGATACCTAAAGTGGAAAAGGCATATACCATCATAGATCAATAATGTACCTCAATATATCAAAATATCAACAATATAGAGTCCTGAGATATCTCACAATCCCAAATCCCAAAATAAAACAAAATATGTATAATACAAACGTACAAGACTGGCGCAATGTCTCTGAATCACAAATATTTTGGTAGCTTGCCCTTCCACAGCTCGTACTAGGATCTGCACTCAAGCCATCAAAAAAGGTAGATGACGAGTCCAGAGTGAATATTCCCAAGGAAATTAAGTGAGCAATACGGAAAGTAAATACTGGAATTTAAACAAAACTATTAAATAAACATGCGAAAATAAAAACAGGCAACTGTGCTCATCGCATGCATAAATAATAGTGCAAGTTCAAAGTGTGTGTTCCTAGAGCCTAAGGTCGGACTAACGCCATACTTCGGACTCTCAACGACTACTACTACGGCGAGTAGCACTCAAGCAATGACAATATCTAGATCTTCTAGGTGGTCGGCGTGGAACCTACACTACAAGAAAAATGATATTTAGAAACGGAATTAGCAACGGAATTAAGTTCCGTTGCTAAGAAAAAGTAGTTAGAGACGGAATTGAGACGGACTAATTCGAGAGACGGAATAGAGAGAGATCGAGACGGAAATAGAGACGAAAATAGAGACGGAATTAAATTTCGTCTCTAAATAATGGCGCCAACATTCCCACCAAAACTTTCTTTTTTTAATCGTTCATCAAATCTCGAGATTCGTGCGTGCTTAGATCTAGGGCCCCCCAACACAAAAATCGATCGTCCAAATGAGAAAAACGAGTCGTATCTCTCAACTCTCTTTCTCTCTTCTCTGCTTGCGCTCGGTCTCGCTCTCTCACCGCTAACCGCCTCTAATAGGCTCTATGCTCTCTCTCTCAGGTCACCGCTCCCGCTCTCACCGGCCACCGCTCTCTCATCGGTCATCTCCGCTCACCGCTCTCTCGCTATCTCTCTCTCTCTCTCTCTCACCGCTCTCGCTCTCGGTCGCTCTCGTGCTCACCGCTCCGCTCACCGCTCTCGCTCGTCGAGGACGTTTCTCTCCTCTCTCACCGCTCTCGACCAGACGTTTCCCAGCTCTCTCTCTCTCTCTCACCGAAATCTCTCCCAAACCCTAAATCTATGCTGTCGTTGCGATTGGGGCGCGACGAGGCCGTCGGCTCTGCCGTCGTCTGTGCCGAGAGATTGGAGCCTCCGAAGCCCTAAGCGTCGCCGACCTACGCCCCACCCTAAGACGTCGCCGAATTAGTCAAGGTAACACCCTAAGTTGTTGGTCTTTTTTTTGTTTTTTTTATTTTTGAATGGGTGTTACAATTTGGATTGAATGATAGGTTTATTAGTTCGATTTTGATACTATATAGGACTCGATTGAGAAAACAAAAATGATAAAACTCAATTTGGATTGAATGATAGGTTTATTAGTTCGATTTTGATACTATGTAGGAATAGGATCGATTGAAGAAAAAAAAACCATTTTTTGTTCATTGGGTTTCTATGTGATTACCTTATTTTTTTTTTTTTTTTTTTTTTTTTTTTTTTTCGAAGATTGGTATTACATTATTAAATTGGTATGATATGATTTGAAATGTAGATCGTTTAGCGGCGGTTGTTTGCAATCGTGCACAATTTTAGATGTCATCTTTGGAGATAGGTTTCAAAATTGTTTAGGGAGTTTTGGTTGCCATTAAGCAACATGCATTCACTTGGTTTGTCAACAACAACAAATACATTGTTCGAGACACTATTAATACAAGATTTGTTAGAGATAATAGTACTCTAATAGACTCGCTTAACCACTCTAACCGATTAACAATAATTTGTTACCAAATACACAACACATGCCACACAAATCGCCCATGGTCAATGTGACTTTGATTACTATGAGGGTCTCTCAATGCCCCCTCAAATTGAACCTCGGTGAAGAAATCTAATTCAATTTGGAAAATAAAAACTAAAACCTTGGAAAAGCCGAACTTTAGTGAGAAAATTAATGGATGATGCTCTGCAGAACATAACAAACCTTGGAACAGTTAATTCCATTGATTCCAGGTCATGTTCCTGATAATCATGTTGTTCCTTATAATGCATCTCATCAATCTAAACAATATAGATTGTCTTTTCCATTGAGTTCTGTCAAATCTACTTCTATTTTTCAATTACTTCATATGGATGTTTGGGGTCCTTATGGACAATCTTCTTTACAAGTTTCACATTACTTTTTTTACCATTGTTGATGATTTTAGTCGATACACTTGGATTTTTTGATTGCCTGTAAGTCTTCTACACTTGCATTTTTTGATTGCCTGTAAGTCTTCTACATTACATATGATTGAGCAGTTTCTTGCCTATATTCACAATCACTTTTAAGTATATGTCAAATATATCAGATCAGACAATGGAATGGGGTTGTAGAGAGAAAGCATCGCCACCTATTACAAATTACTAGAGCCTTGATTTTTCAATTACGATTGTCTAAAAGGTTTTAGGGAGATGCCCTTTTCACGATTACATATATTTTGAACAGATTGCCCTCTCAAATTCTATAATGAAAGTCTCCTTTTCAAATTCTAAAAAAAACAGATTCTAACTTCAATGACAACTTTATTATTCCATATGTTACATAACACACATGGTTGGTTGCTATAGCAAAATATCAGAATTAAAATTTCACTCACAAGTCACAACACATGTATGTACTTAAAGCGGAAGTTTCCCATTCACAATCAAATGTTATGTTTGATGGTTTTTTTTTTCTTAATTTCGGGCTATTGGACATTAGAAACTAGCGGGATCAACCTTTCTTTTTTTATTGCTTGACAAGGTGAGGATATTCTTCAACCTAAAGTGGTAAGTTGGAGCATACCGGGAAGAATTCGTCACCATTTCTATATGCTCCGATTATCGGATCCAATAGACCGGATCTAATTAAATGAGTAGTATCTCCTAAACTTCACCAACTGATCTCCATACCACGTATTTATAATAAGTCTTAATGAAAAGGGAAAAGTGAGTAAAATTTGAGCCTAGGTTCTTTCCTTGTCTCGAGATTCTCTAATTAATATGGTTTCAATGAAATTTAAAGTGACAGTTCCTTTTTGAACTTTATTTAGCTATATATATTCCCTTCTTTCTTTTTGTCTAATGATAATGTAGTTTTTATTTGCTTTTTTAAAAGTTATTTTTTGGCCAAAACCTTAATTTATTTAATGAATTGTTTCACCATTTTTGCTAGATTTTTAATATAATGTTTTTCGATTTTTTTAATCTTAGTTTAATACGCTTTTTTTTTATTAAATCTTGGTTTAATTAGTAAAGTTAATTGCGTGCTTTCTTATAATTTTTGTAGATGTTCTCCTTAAATATTGTTAATTTATTAGATTTCCATTTTTCCAGTGCATGTAATTTTTGTTCCAAGTCCAATGGAGATATGTACAGAAATATTAAATACATGTTGATTCAAATAGATTCTAACCTTGCCATTAAAAAAAAAAGATTCTATCTTCAATGACAACTTTATTATTCCATATGTTACATAACACACATGGTTGGTTGCTATAGCAAAAAATCAGAATTAAAATTTCACTCACAAGTCACAACACATGTATGTACTTAAACTGCAAGTTCACTCACAAGTCACAACACGTCTTTTGCATTTGAAGATTTGTGTTTGGTGTCCAACCAAGTAAATGTTTGCATTGACATTATTTGTGTTTCCTACCCAACCCTTATAGTGCCATATAAAAAGAAAACCAATAAAAAGACTTTACTTTTCGAAATTCTTGTCTATATCCCCACTAGTAACATACTTTCTTCATGGAGTGTAACATCTCGACGGTGCTTGGATTAGATCACCCCATGTTTTCACATAAATTGGCCTATCAAATTACCTTGTTTGTCTTCTTATATATTGAGCTATGTTTTTAGCATTTCTTGCTCAATGGCTAGATAAAAATTCACATAAAAGGGAGAAAGGTTATCTTCTTTCGAAAGATATTTTGCTTCTCCAAAATTTCTTATGTGAGATCCAACCATTTGATATATTTTTAAGCTTCTCATCCTTTCCATAGCACAAGATTGAAGTTTCCAGGTTAATGTGTCTTTGTTGGAGGTTATTTTTTATATAGCTTACAGCAATACTACGTTCAAAAGCTATTACAATTTAGTCTCATTGGAGAAGGCCCAAATTGGCTATAAATATTTAATATGTTGCTTGATCTTTTATAGGTCTAATCCTTTTTCCATCAATTAGAGATTAAACATTTTGATATATAGACATGCATACTTTTGATGATATATTTCTTAATTTCCTTTTATCAAAGCATGGATCCCGTGTTCGTATTTATGTCATGCTTTGTTGACATGGAAACTTTGACATATGTATTATGGTCTCCTAGATAACACCAATTTTGTGATTTTTTATGACTCATATGTTTTGATCATATTTAGTATGGATCTTTTTGGATGACTAGTTATTGTCCGGATGATCACTTTGGCATTATCTTCTTGATTTCAAAGCTATTGGACATTAGAAACTAGCGAGTTCATTACTTTTATTGGTAGGCATTTGGTCTCTAAACTTTTATTGGTATTTTGAGATTATACTTTTGCTTTTGTAGATAACTTTTGCAGTTGTTCGCATGACTTTTAGATTGATACTTCTTTTTGTGCATATTTAGAGGATTGGAAGTGATAATCCCGAATCCATAAGTGCATATATCTCATTGTAAAGCTACACCCGACTTGATATATGGTTGTGTTCCCCCTCTTTGCATATATCTCACTTAATTTTTTGGGATTTAATCATTTGGTGCAATTTTTTTTTCCTCAAATAAAAAAAATCCTTTTTTTTTGTTCTTGATTTTTTTTAAGCTACATGGGAAATCGAGCTTGTTTGGTGCCTGAAATTCCGGGAAAGAATTGGTTGATGAACTAGACATGATAATATACCTACTATAACTTAAATCAACAAAAAAGAAATTCTAGAACAATATAAAAATAATTTTTTCATAGCATCAAAACTCTATGAAAGGTCTTCAACATGCAGCGCTTGAAAGGCGACTGGTTTGGTATGTTATGCTTAAGTCGGTTGTGGTCTTTGTGGAGAGCGTCAAGAATAGATGGCGAGGTCTTTTTTTCTTCTTCATGCAAGCGGTTTTACGCTATTCGGTTTAGTTGAGAATTGAGATAAACTTGAATTCGGTTGTATTACATCGAGTTACTCCCACCATATGCAAACCCACAAGGCACCCCCCCCACGTGGCATTACATCGAGTTACTTACCATTGTTTAATTCATGTAGTTAATTATAGATATTTTAGACTATCATGCTCATCGTCAAACACTCAAACTTAATTGATTTGTTTTCTTCTTTGATTCCCGAGGATAGAAATTGGATGTCGGATGTACTCCAGTGAGAGACAAAGCGCGCTTAAGGTTGGCCTTTTTAGAGCGATCTTAAGTCGGGATATTGGAGCTTTCGACACCGATCTCACTACTGGAAAGATCATTGCTGGAATTACAAATCACATGAATGTCATACAAGATGCTATTGGCGAGAAGGTACGACACTAATTAATAGTACATACTAGTACATGAATCTGCAAGTTTGTATATGGTTTTACTATCTAGAAATTCCCACTAGAATTATGAAAAGAATTATCTGATTTTTGGCAATTAAATGACCAAACATCATGAAAATCAAAGAAGACTCAAAATTTGATCTGAATAACTTATGCATTTTAGGCGTCGGCACTACATATATAAGTGGTTCTAAATATCTTATATATTTTTGTGTTTGTATTTCCTACTCAATTTCAGTTAGGCCATTTTTTATCTTGTTTCGCGACCTTCTTTGTTGGAATCGTGATTGCTTTCATCAGATTCGTTGGCAAGCAGCATATATATTGTCAATGTATGTATGTCAAATTCTGCTTTTTTGGGGGATGTTAGCACCCCCAATATATTGTCAATGTATACCGTAGGTATTATTTCCGCCCTTACCTTTTGTCCCGCCCATAGTGGTATGCTAGGCTGCTTTGGATCTTACAAATCAGACTACGCAATTTACAGGGGAAGACAATATGGAGCTTTTATATGTTTTACACGGTCAAGAAGGCGGAATCACACATGTACGAGAGTGCTATAGATCTGCTTAAAGTTATAAACATGATATAATTTCATAATGCATTTTGAGGTGAAATATGAGATTCATGTGGTTACGGGTGCAATTATCCGAGAGATGGAAACTATTTATACACCGACAATCGGAGGGTAGGATTTGTGGTGAGTTTGTTCTTGACTGCGTTGTTTCTTCCCTTATTGGTGATTTTCAATTTGGATTTTTGTTCTTGTTGGGTGATTAAGTTGCCCGTCTAATTTTTGAGCAATTGCTTGTGATGTTGTTTGATTTCTATTCTTTTGGATCTTATCGATACCTTGTTGGTTGATTGCTCTTGTTTTGCTCATTTGGGTTGTTTTGGGTGTCGTGGATAATTTGGTTTTATCAATTGTTTTGGTTTTGTATCTCTCTCTTTCGTCGAAGCGCTTCGGTCAAGAACATCGCAAATGCGCATATTTTATGGGTTTTTTTTTTTTAAGACGTTTTAGGTGAATTGCTTGATTCCCAGTTTGAGATTTCATATTTTCTTCCATGAATCCATGTTTGTGCTTCTTATGAAACATGATCTTTGTGCACAATTGTTCCACTTCTTGGCGAGATTGAACACATTTCTTCAATATCTATTTATAGAATGTCATTTATGTCTCCCTCACATGATTGCTTTTTTAATCATTTATCTCTTATTGTTGATCCATGCGGGATAAGCTCCAAAGGAGACGTCGGGAGGCGACCGGACTACACCGGATCGCCGGTGGATGATGAGGCGGTGTACTACAAGGTGGCGGGTGATCGTCCCAAAGGATGTGTCTACGAGTCTCGGGTCGTTATGGAGAAAGAAGAGAAGATACGTAGATCCGGATCTTTGGCACATCCCAGTGCTAGCACAACGAGGGATGGGCAACTTTATGATACTTATGTATTTTTATGGTTGTTGTAGAACAATGAGAATTGTAGTTTTTTTTATGGATACTTAGGTATCTTAAACATTTATTATACTTGACTACGTTTCGTGAATATATAAATCTTTTTTAATATCGAATTTTATGTTTTTTTTCTCATTTGAATCTTTGTTGTTGATATATATATTGTTTGAGATTTGTGTATGCATGTCAAATTCTACTTTTTTGGGGGATGTTAGCACCCCCAAGGAGTTGTTGGAAGGGGTGCAGGCGATGTAGCAGGTCCTATGGTTGTATTTTTCAGGTTTAGATGTTATGGAGAACCAAATTGGATTAAGCTTAGGTTGAAAAACTAAACAAAGCGGAATTGAGACGGATTAGCAACGAATTCGAGATATTCCGTTGCTATTCCGTCTCTAATTTTCGAGGAATAGATGCATGAATCAAAGCAACGGATCGAGACGGAATTATTGTATTTCGTATCGATCCGTTGATAATCGAGACGGAATTAACGGATCGAGACGGAATACAATAATTCCGTCTCTCGATCCGTTATAATCGAGACGGATCGAGACGGAATATAATAATTCCGTCTACGATCCGTTATAATCGAGACGGATCGAGACGAAATACAATAATTCGATCTCGATCCGTTGCTAATCGAGACGGATCGAGACGAAATATAATAATTCCGTCTCGATCCGTCTCTGATTAGCAACGGATCGAAGACGGAATGCAATTACAATTGTACCATTTAGAAGAATATCCATTTTTCATTAGTCTCTCGTTCGTTTCTAAATTCGTCTCTAATCGAGTCTCTAATCGAAACGGAAACACATTTCCGTTCTTTGATTGAATCGGCGTCGACGATTTTAGAAACGTAATAGATTCCGTCTCTGTTCCGTTGCAGAATTGAATTAGAGACAGAATTTATGCAAATCAGAGACGAAAATTTTTGTTTCTGATCTGCTGTTTTTTTGTAGTGCTACGGCGCACCCACACTGCCCGACAAGACTCTCGGGTCCACCTATTCACCAAGATGGCACACGTGCTATGGCCTAGTGGACGTACACACATAACGGCACGGAGGGAAAGCCTCAATGTCTATCCATTAAATCACACCAAGAATAGAGTATCGAAAGACGAATATGAATTCAAAAGCAAAATAAAGAAATCTTTTCAAGAAATTTCGGTTGGGATACTACACACCTCAAACCGCACTCGTGTCCCGTCATTAACCCCTGGTCCGCTCCGCCTAGTCCCGAGATATCCCAAATTACCGCCCGAAATTACCTACTTCCATTTATAATTGATTTTTAGTCAACTGGATGTGTTTTAAGTCACTTAGCAAAAACAATATCAAAACCGCGGGATCTAGCGCTACTGGTCCGGGAATTAGTGCGCTAGATTCCCGATCATGTATACGTTCTTCGTCGGGAAGAACATTAGCGCGCATGCTAATCGTCATCTAGCGCGCTAGATGACGTCATCAATGTACTATTCGCGTTACGGACAACAAGTGTGCTGAAAATTATGGGTTTTAAACCCCTCCACCAACAACAACAATGACCATAACACTAACCACTAAACCTCATAGCACTTAAAACCTACCAAAACAACAACTAAACAATCTTTATTGGATTCACACCAACACCTCCATAATTGAGATCAAAAGATAGAGAAAGTTGAGGTGTGTGTGATTATCACCTTGCTTTTGATGATTTCACCACTCCAAGCTCCTCAAATCACCAAGTTGAACACTCAAAACCCTTGGTTTCTTGTCTCAATTTTCGGATAGAAAGATAAGAGAGAGAAAATGTGGTGGAAAATGAGGGTCATTTGACTTTTATAATCAAATGGCATCTCCTCTCACATGTGCATCTTAAAGCAATCTAAAGCACCTTATTTTCTCCATTTCCAACCTCTCATGACTCCGAAATTGACTACAATGGCACACTCACCCTTGTCTTTAACTCAAAAAGTGGTGTTTCGAGTGTTCCGACGCCGGTTTCGCGTCCCGAACCGCGACATACGCATACTACCATGTCCCTAACCACCAAATATACATTACATATTAATTATTTAATCAATTTTATTCATTTTATGTGTGTATTATTTCCTCCGGCCTAGTATTTAGTCTCTTAGACTACCCGATACCGCGTCGACACACACATCGAGGCGAATACTTAACACACAATCTCGCACGTCAAATTTCATATAAGTACACACATTGCAATTCCATTTACTCTATTTCAATATAAACATCGCAAATTAGACAAATCAGCACACAAAATAATTATTTACCTAGCTCAAGGCGCGCACTAGCCTAGCTCCGGGTCCCACGAGCGTATGAGCCATCGACCACGTCGTAACCACATCATTAATAACGGAGAATTAAAATCCACGCCATTACACATTGCAATCAATATGTGTCCATTATACTAAATTTAGAACTCTTAAATTAGTCCCTAAACCTAAATCAAAACTCGTAAGGAATTTAGCAACAATGCCGTTTTTTTGAGTAGGGAGCGTGCTCCTTACTTTGGTGGAGTGCTCCACCAAGTTGTGTTATTCAATGTTCATGAGGGAGCACGCTTTTCTGTAAAAGGGAGTGCCCTCCATCATCGAGCAACTCGAACCTGAATAGAGCAACAGCTTGTGTTCAATCTCGAAATCATCCTCAAACCTCCCCAAAACATTGGGAAGACCTCAAATGAGGTCTTATACCATCAACAACCAACAACAACCACGATTAACAAGAATTCCACTTATTTACATAATCAATTCAACTATAAACTCCAAAACTTATAAACTAAAATCTTACCAAATCAATCCTAACTCATTGTCACATTGATTTGATATCTCCTTCCTAGCCTTTAATCACTTCAAAAATCATTTTCTCTCCATATCTATCGATCATCACCAAAACCCTCATTTTGTTTCCTTATCTCTCGATCAAACAAAGTGATGAAAATTTTGAGTTTTTAGTTTATGTATTGATTTTCCTGAAATTCGCATCGCATGAATCTTGAGGAAGATCTCGACAATTCAACCCTTAAAGTGACACTAGTCACTTAAGTGATACATATTAGAACTCCATTTTCACTGTACGGATCTCGATCCAAACCATCCAATGGTTTAAACAACTCAAATCCAAACTATATGTTATATATATATATATAAATTAATATATATATTATACACCTATGTAATTTCTTACACTTATAAATTCATTGGATGCGCCTACGAGTATCCTCGAGGCGTGCACACTCATTCCACAACCCCCACGTCACACTAGACGTCGACAACTTATTGATTGATTACTTGTTTTCCAACTATATGCTTATATTAATTTATAATAATAGCCTATAATATATTTATTTCATTATCAAATCAACCAAACACAATATAATCACGTCAACGTACCAACACACTAATCGAAATATGTTAGGCTTAACCATGAGTGCAACTAAAATTAATTAGCATTCGATTTTAAATAATCACTGTTTAACGACACAGTTGTTACAATTACAATTAATTTATACGCTAATAAATAAAACAAGGCAAATAATCGACAACCTTTTTACATTGATTTGCTAATCCTATTTGTTCAAAAAACATTAAAGCTGTCATAAAGTGGACTTTCAAAAAAAATCGTACATTTGTAACAATAGAATAGTTTAACAATCATTGATTGTTCTCTTGACAAAGCTGTACTAATTTTTCTCTCGCGGGCACATCATTTGCAAGCAAAGCATGCTCACGATACTTCTTCGCGGACTTGTGGATCTCGTCTGTACGATATCTTGTCCCAGCGTAAAAACCTTCAACTCATAGGTGTGGAGTTTTAAATCAAAAGATCTCAAGTACTAATTGAGGAGACATCTACACTTATATACTTCATCATGAAGTCTTTTTTTAATAGATATGTGACTATATTTCGATTCATACATCTTCTATACTCCACCTTGGATTGCGATTCATCCAAGGTGTATTCTCCCTTGTCCTAGCCGAACCATGACTTTTATATCATGTTGATCTTTTACTTACAAGCACATCATCCACAAAGCGACTCGCTCGAGACATTTCTTCACGTGTTTGTGGATCTCTGTTAGTACCGATATTATCCCCAACTTAACCACCTTTAACTAATAGGTGTGAGGTTTAAACTCAAAAGGTTTCAACACTAATTGAGGAGACATCTACACTTAATTATATACTTCATCATGAAGTCTTCTTTAATTGAGGAGATATCCACACTTATAAGAGTTGAAGATTTGATTAGGACATTGACAAAATATACTTTGGATGAATTTCGGTGGAGTATTGAGGATGTGTGGACCAAAATATTAGTTTCACATCGAGTTAAGTGAAACTTTATAATGAAGTATACACGTGATATATCTCCTTTTAATTAGTACCGAGACCTTTTAAGATAAAACCCCCACATATGTGAGTTGAAGGTAGTTAAGTTGGGGACAATAGCAAGATCTTGACGAAGATCCTGGGCTTGTGCTTGCGCATATGCGGGTCGGCGTGACTAACATGGGAACAACAATACACATACATCCATTAACTACTCGAACAACAACACATTAATTACTCGAACATGAAAATAAAGCTTAAGATTAGGGAAGTAAACATAAAAACTCAAACGAAGGAAGACAATATAAACCTTCCAATAAGGGAAAACAATAACCTATGAAATTAATTAAAACTAGTGACAACTATCAACCTTATAAATGTAATTCTATACACAATCTTGAAAAAGGAATCGACGTAGATAAGTGATAGTTGCTTAATTATAGTGAATACAATAACCTTAACAGAGATACAAAATTGATCATCTCATCATATTTGAAAAGATATCTATATGAATACAAAATAAAAAAAAGGGTATTGGAACCACCGATGATAAAAAACAAAGCTTGGCAGTGGTTCGATCAAAAGGTGGAAACACAAAGAAGAACCTAAAAAAGAAAATTTAGCGTTTGGAGAGCCGTATTGATCAAAGTCTTTGATAAATTCGTTACGTATTTTTATTAAAAAAGGAAAATATAAAAATGACAACACGTACGTCACCTTTGAAAAGTGGAAGATACAATGACCCACATAAGCCCTCTATGTGGCCTCTACATGCATGTTATGCACCGATCCGTGGAGGCCCTCATCCCGAGGCGCACATGGATGACTCAAAGGTCCGATGTGACTTCTAGTATGACATACCCATTTTGATTCTAGCACTTCTCAAAAACAAAATTCTTCCTCGCAACAACTAATTTAAGATTTCTAGCTAATATTAATTAATCGAAGATCTATGTATAGTATTATTAGGAAAAAAAGTTTGCATACATTACTTGCACAAGTGCGACTTCTATACAATTGAGATTGTAAAATTTGTACAATTACGAATCGCAACACGCCATTTGTAATTTGATTGAGAGAATAAATGAGGGAGAATCTATTAATTTTTTTATTACTAGTTAATTTACTCCCACTTTAACCGACGTCTTCTTTTAAGTTGGAGGAGAATAATTTTTCATGCCTTGAGATGTGTGCATCGTTTTCGATGCATAACACACGTGGTGTGTATCTCGAGACACACACGGACGACTTTTAAAGACCCATTACCTTAAACAAGTGATTAGTGTTAATCGAAAGCTAATTAACCCGATTTAGACTCATGGTTAAGCCCAGCTTGTCTCGAATAACATGTGTGTGATGTTTGGCGTTTATACGACGTGTATTAGTATTTATGGAAATGATTGGGATTATTTAGCCTATTTTTGAATAATTGACAAATTACGAGATGCCTAATAATGTGTGTGGGTTAAGGGT
This sequence comes from Stephania cephalantha, assembly GCA_039657325.1. Taxonomy (NCBI): domain Eukaryota; kingdom Viridiplantae; phylum Streptophyta; class Magnoliopsida; order Ranunculales; family Menispermaceae; genus Stephania; species Stephania cephalantha. The sequence goes on along the minus strand of CM077575.1, from coordinate 45,105,279 downwards.
GATGCGCATGAGTCGTGGGGTAGCGTGCACACCCTAATGTTTTCGTTGGCACACACGACGAAATGATGAACACGTGAATATAGGCATATATATTTATGTATATTGCATATAAATATATATTGAAAAAAATTAATAATTGGTGGGCGCCTAGTGACACGCGGTCGAGGGTGAGGGTGACACGTGTGGGACGTATAATAGTGTGTACTCGCGAAGGTAGTCGTTGGCGCACGTGGCGAATTTATAGGCACGAAATACATGGTTATCTATATATTTATATATAAATAGTTATATAAATGAATCATATGGTTTAGATCAAAATAAATGTTAAAGCTTGGATTCGTCTCAAGATACACGTAGGGTGAGAATCGAGGAAGTAAATGCGTTGATCGGTTGTTGTGGTTGGCATTGTAATGTCTCGAGATGCATGCAACCACATCACAAAGAAAATTAATGTGCATATGTATGCATGTATAAAATTTGGTATCATATTAAGGAATGTGACATTATGGCCTCTCCCTTAGATTGTCTTCGAGATTCATGCTTACGAATATCAAGAAAATTTGTAGTTGATCTTATGTAAGTCGGCCAAGAGATGTTGGGTTTGTTTAAAGCCGCAAATATCAACGTCGAGATACGCAACACGTATTTTGAGAAAGATCAAAACGTAAAAGGAAAATGACAACCATTAAATTTGCCTTGAGATTCGTGCTATTCGAATCTCTAAGAAATCTAATAGTTATCTTCAAAATCTATAACGTTCCATTCATTTCACAAGTAAGTGAAATCAAAATCAAAAGTGAGAGAGGATGAGAAAGATCGAAACAAGAAGAGAGAGGCGATGGAGATGAAGTGGTAAGTTGATGTTTTGATATTTAATGTTGTTGTCGGTGATCGTTGATGTCGTTATGTTGTTGTACTAGTTCTTGTTGTTGTTGTTGTTAATGGAGTTGTGGATGAAAGCTCGGTTTGTCGAGGAAGGAAATGACGCAGAGGTCGTCTCCCCTCCCAAATTGAACTGGGGTTGAACCCCAATTCCAACAAAATAAAATAAAAATCGTTTGAACTGTTGAAAAAGAGGAGCAGAATGATGAGGAAGAGGGGGTTGGGCCTCTGAACCAGGTCGGTTCGGCTCGGTTGAGCCGAACCTGGTTCGGCCTAGTTCAGGCCCAAACTTTTCCTGAAAATAGAGAGAAAAGAGAGAAAAATGCTGGTTCATGAAAAACTCCAAAGAATTGAGGAAAAATATTGGAAAATAATATTTGACCAAATAGATAGAAATCGATGAATTTCTATAAAAATGAAGAATTTAGGATTCGTGCGAGACTTTATATGCAGTTTTTACCTTGAAAAATGTGAAATAGTCGTATTGACCTAAAATTGGTTTTGGATTCGATTGGGAACAGTTTAAGGTTTATAATTAATGAGTATTAGATCCAAATTGATGAAAATTGGTTTAATTTAGGTTCTTGGTCGACGAGGAAAAGTCTATGGATTTCAGGAGTTGAGTAAATCGGTAAAAAAGCTGGGAAAACTCTAAGCACGGGTAAGTGAGACTCGTATTTTTATAAACTATGCAACATAATTAGTATATTTAGTTCATATAACATTATAAATTGGGAATGTGGCAATGTACCGTAACTTGATTGTATTTGTTTATAAATGTGAAAATCCTCGAAAGTGTCGATAAGTGGACCCAGTATTAAGGGATGTGAAGGTTAGCCTGGAAATGAATTCGCCTTTTGTCTTAATAAAAAGAAAAGGTTAGCCAGGAAATAGATTCGAGTCCTTTCATCCTCGAGGCGGAGTGTTACCTTAATCGTTCACTTTGTCCATTTATGGTTGGTAGTTCGATTACACTTGAATACACCGAAACGGAATCACATGATGACCAACATGAGGGTTCCGTGGATCGTATTCTTGTGGTAAGGTGAGAGTATGACTCTCAAGTTATTACGAATTAATAGCTCAATTACATTTGAATTCATTGGCATAACCCCATGTCGGTCAACATGTGGATTCTGAGATGTATTCTCGTGTAAGGCGAGTATGACTCTAAAATAAAAATGAAAAATACAAGTCACGAGTACATGTTGCAATTGACCTTTGAACTTGCATTTTGTTATCTATTGTTATATCATTCGTAATGCCTGGATAGATATGTTTTGGATTCATATTGCTATTCATTTAGTGTAACGACCCGAATTCTACATGACCCGACTCGAGGGCATTTTTGGTAATTTAATATTTTATTTGTGTATGATGTGCTAATATATGTACAATATGTTATCACGACTTAGCATAGCTTAATTAAATTGAGTTTACGCGACGATAAGACCTTATACTATGAATTTGCGAAAATTGGCTAAGTAAAATGTCTAAACTAAACAAAGGTTGAGTGTGCTAAATGTATTAATTGTAGAGTCTTAAAGTGACCTAGGACAGATCTTAACCTTTGATCTACTTCTAAGTGAGTTGTGTTGACCCTTGATCATTATGTTGTTTCAATCGAGGAAGGGATGAAGAGGCGAGATTAGTTTAAACTTAAAAAGAGATTAAAAAAGGTGTTAAACCCTATTTTCTCCATCTTCAATGCACACATACAAGCTAAAGAGAGAAGCGACAATGGAGGGAGCCATACGACCAGCAGGGATGGAGGAGGAGCCCACGGCTCAGTCGATCCTCTAGCATAGACAGACGACCTGCAGACGCATGGAGGAGTTGCGTAGGAACAACGATGGCGCGGAAAATGGCTTTGGCTCGGATAGCAGCTCCTGACGGTGATTGCTCGCTAGGAGGAAGGAAAATAGAAGAGAAAGAGATGAAGAAGGAGGCCTTGTCCTAGTTGATAATAGATCTCACTTGAAGAAGAGTTGAGAACTACATTGAAGGATATGGTGAGATTCTAACTTTCTAAATCCTTGCCTCGAATATGGTCTTGTCGATAAAAGCTAGTCGATTCGTAAAGTTTTATTCAATGTTCCTTGGTCTGGCTTTGAAAAGGGATTCATATTTAGTAAATTTACATTTAATGATTATTATCGACGAGTAGATCAAATTGTTATGGTTGGTTGCAATCCATGAAAAGGGTTTTTCGTTTTATCGACAATTTGAGCTTTATTTTTGAAGGTTTCATACCTTTGAAATGGTTTTGGAAATTAATGCACTCCATGTATTTGATGAAATTATCAAGAGATAATTGTTATATTGTTCCTTCAAACAAAAGGGAAAGAAGAACATGAATTTTAAGTCTTGTGGATTCTTTATCGAGCTTGGTTTTTTTATGTATTTGATTAGTCAAGTTTCATGGTCATGATTCCCATGCTTGAAATGGTTTTGTCCAATTCGCATTGACTTTGGCAAAACTCTCTTATTCACCTGCTATGTGCTTGATTAGACGTTCAAAAAAATGGAAATGACATGTTTTAAACGAACTTTTAAGCCATTTGGTTCTCTTTTTATTCTATGAACTAAATGGATAAAACTAATTGATTTAGATTAGTTTTAAAGCAAGTCAAGACACAAACGAGAGTTTAAATCATTTCTTGAAAATGAACTTATTTGGATTAAGTTATGGATTCTTGACTAAATGATATAATTCGAGGATTTTAACTCAAAGTCGACCTTATGTGGTTACTTGGATTCTATTTATTATGATTAGTCGATTTAAGTTGGAAAATCAAGTTTTAGGGTTCTTACATTTTTTGTGTCAACGCATTGTAATTTCACTCGAATCATAGATTTTGAATTGAAGTGTTGATTTTAGAGTCGTGAACGACTTAATTGAAGTTAGTTATGAAATAGGATGAGTCCCTATAGTCTAGGCTATCTTAAACAAAATACAAATGACTTTAAACTATAGGTGTTGCACTTATACATTTGTAGATACAAAGTAATTATTCTTTCGAATTGTTTAGATTCGCGAGGTGGTTCACATTGAGCCTCGAGCGTGCGAGGATCGGGAGTACGTAGCGCGCCGAGTTGAGGTAAATTGCGAGCTTGCTCAATTATCAAATATGGCATGATATTAGTTATCTCAAGACATACGTTTTTAACTAGAGACTTGGGAAATGGGTTGCATCATGCTATTGGCTTGGATCTACGTATCTATGGAATGTGAATGCATTTGTTTTCCCCTCTTATAATATTCATAGCCCAAGGATGTTTGTGGAGTCCCCACCGAGGGCATTGTTAACAAGTAATATCTAATGCCCTAGGATGTTTGTGGCGCCATCGAGGGCTTTACTATTCATTTAAAGGATGTTTATGGAGTTTACCATCGAGGGCTTTACTTGTCTAATTGAATTCATAAGTGTATCAATTAGAGACATGAGTTAAAGTTGCATTTTCTTGTACTTTGTGATAAAGGGACGTGCATCGGTGACGACTTTGGATGAACCTATTATTAGTTTGATGGGGCGAATGAGAAGGCACATAGGCCCGTATGTCGTCTAGTGGTTGCCATCTTCCGAGGATAGACGAATCGGTCAACCGATTCTTGCCAATAACTAGTACGCATTGAATAAAACCACGACTTTATATTATTACTATTTTCTATGTATCTCTTTTTGTGAACCTTATGTATGATGATGACTTTGACTTGAATATGCTTTATCAATTTTGGTGACATGGTTTATTAATGCTTTATAAATTCATGCGATGTCTTGTTTTAAATGCTTCTTTATTTAAATTCAATTCATGCTAGCTTTGCATGCTTATGAAGTATTACTTGCGCATTTGATGGTTGAACGGGTTTTCTCGCATTAATGAGCTTCGTTGATTTTTAGCTCACCCCACTTACATCTCGGGACCATACACATCAAGCGCTAGATTGAGATAAGAGAAAGGCGATAGCTTGAAGCCCTCTATTTTGATGTGAGCCTTGTAATGCTAGTATTTATTTATTTTATTTTGAAATTATTGAACATGGGTTGTATATAAATAGGCCTTCCAGTTAGAATGAACCTTACTCTCATTTAGTTTAAACGACTTGGTAGTCTTTGAATTACTTAAGTTGTTGCAAGGATTTGAAAACACAACGATAGTTATATAGTACGTCATATGGACTTTCCTTTATTTAATTCCGCAAGTAATTATCTATATGCACTAGCTTGATATTCGGCATGTTGATTCAAAGGCGCCAGGCATCGCTTCCTCCGGCTCGATTCAAGTTATTGGGCCTTGACCCTAGATCAAAGTGAGGGTCGTCACATTTATTCATTGATATTAGTTGATAATTGATACGTTTACGAGCATCATTTATCGAGCAAGTTGGAGCGCTCTCTCCTAATTAATATTTCAAAGTTATCGATGTGCGCTTCGACTCAAGAACGGAAAAGATTAGTAGTTTATAGTCTTTTCTACGGTGAAATGATTTCAATATTGTTTTATATATTGTATTGAATTAATGTTTTGTAATAGACAGGGGTTGGGGATATGATTTTACGATTTTCGAGGTTTATGTCGATTTTTGTATAACTTATGTTTTATCGAAAAAGTTTTGATTCCATTGCATTTTCAATTATTTATTCGATTAAAATATATTGTATTGTGATTATTAGGTATGAAGGACAATGTCTTGTTACTACGGTTGAGTCCGATTGGTGTACTAGGGCTTAATTAGAGTTTCGTGACAGTATCGCCAAATTGGGATAGGGGATGCTACACGGCTCCCAAAGTCGATGTACGTTTGAAGCGTGTGTTTGATGATGTTAAAAAATCATTTTCCTTTGTTAATCAAAGGTTAATTAGTAATAAAAAAGTTAATAGATCCTCTCTATCAAATGAACTTTAACACATGACGCGTTGCTATTGGTAATTGTGCAAATTTTACAATTTGCAATTGTATAAAAGCCACTTCCTAATTGCACGACAACAAAATTTAGGTTTCCATAAATAGCATTTATTTAATTGCATATATCATTAAATTTATAATAGATAATCATAGCTAGAAAATCTCATGTTATCTTTTAGGTTTATTTGGTTAAATTATCATAACCTTTCTTAATTGTTTGATTTGTATAACTCAAAATTTAATGAGGCGACACATAAATAATGAGTTTAAAAATTCACCTCATCATTTATAATTACTAAAATATTATTAAATTTATTATTTAAGTGTCATATCATCAAATTTGGAGTTCAAAAGTAACTTATTACACAAATCAAACAACTTAGAAAGATTAGGATATATATAATAATTAATAAATTTCAAAAGGTTAGGATATGATAACAAAAGTGGTGAAAGGTTAGGGTACTTTAACCAATTTGATCAAAACTCAATTCTTGAAGGTTTAATAGCATTTTTATAGAGATACGTTGACAGTAGTAGTACTTATGATTGCTTATTGTGCTATAAATCAAAGTATTTTGAAAAAAAAAAAAAAAAGGGATAACATATCCTATAAAATCGCAAAAAAATCTATTACTCTTTGATAACATATTTTTATGAAATATATATATGGAATTGATTGGTAAAAAAATTAATTCAGTATTTACTTTTTATCCAAAAAACTCGATTTCTAGTATTAATTCTTCCTAGCTATATACTGCATGTTATTGTATAACTAAACCGCAGAAGTTCTCAAAAAAAAGAAAAAAATAAATTAAACTAAACTAAACATAGAAAGTAAACCATATATAGTAGAAATCTTAAAAATAATTAATTATCAACTATATATAAGAGAGAGCTAAGCTATCTAAAAAGTGTATATACATACATACATATCTACCTATATATTAAAAGCACGAATAAAGTGTTTTTCCTTTGTGACTTAAAAAGTTAATTTTATCCTTTTAACTCACACAAGATCTCACACAAGAATATCTTCATTTGATTCACACACATACATGGTTGTAAATTGAGTTAGAACTTGCTAAGAACTAGATAAGGTAAATAAAAGACTAAGGACTTCTACTACTACAAACTACTACTATAAAGGAGAATGGAAGAAATATGATAGTTGAAATGAGAAGTTTTTCATTCAACTTGGTGTGATTTTACAATGAGGTTGACACCCTTTATATAGGCCATTTGGTGATGTTGATAAATGTACTTAGACAATGTTACAAGTAACACATACATCACATGTCATAAAACTCTTCACAAACAACATTGACAATACATGGAATAGTGAGTATATTGGATATGAATACAAGTAAGAGCAATACTTGATATTACAACTCAATGAGAAAGCCATGCTTGACAATGTGGTCATCCAAAATCTTAGTCAAATTGTTCATCCATATCATAACACTCTCACTTGGATGACAATTTTTGAGAGAATGTGCCTCGTTAAAACTTCTACTAGGAAAAACCCGTGGGAAAAAATGTAGTAAAAGAAAAAGAGTACACTGTTCTCATAAATCTTAAGATGAGTACAATATTGTTAGGATTGCCTCATTAATTAAAAACCTTGCTAGGAAAACCCAATGAGATAAAACCATAGCTAACGGAAAAAGAGTGCAATACATTAATCAATAACTCCCCCTCATGTGAACATGGGTGAAACTTGTTTAGTTTCTTTACTTGCAATGCCCTTAAGTTTACGCAAGTCAATACCATATGTAAGCCTCTTAAATGTCGTAGTTGGTAAGGCTTTTGTGAATAAATCGGTAAGATTATCACTCGATCGGATTTGCTTGACATCAATTTCACCATTCTTCCAAGCTCATGTGTATAAAAGAATTTTGATGAAATATGTTTTTTTTCTTCCTCTTTTATAAATCATTCACTTAATTGTGCGATACATGTTTGCATTATCTTCATATAATATGGTTGGAGAATCTTTTATTGAAGACAATCCACATGATTCTTGAATATGTTCAACCATGTTTCTCAACCATACACATTCACGACTTGCTTCATGAATTGCAAGTACTTTAGAATGATTGGAAGAAGTAGCAACCAGCAGTTTGCTTTATTGACTTCCATGATACAACAATATTATTACAGATGAATATATATCCCGTTTGAAAGCGAGCCTTGTGGGGTCGGATAAAAATTCAAGCATCAACATAACCTTGGAAATTTAATTTTACTCATCTCGACTAAAATAAACTCATGTCACTTGTTCCTCAAAGATATTGAAAAACATGTTTGATATCATTTCATTGTCTTCGAGTTGGTGAAAAGTCTTGTATCTTGCAAGTAGGTTGACAAAAAAAGCAATGTCAGGTCTTGTACAATTTGCAAGATACATAAGTGCACCAATTGCACTTAAATATGGTACCTCAGGACCAAGTAGCTCTTCATCACTTCCATGAGGTCGAAATGAGTCTTTATCCACTTCAAAGTGATCGACAACCATTGGAGAGCTCAATGGATGTGCCTTGTCCATATAAAATCTTTTAATATTTTTCTATTATAATTTAATTGATGGACAAGTACTTCACTGAGAAATGTTCAATTTGCAAACCAAGACAAAGTCTTGTTTTTCCAAGTTCTTTCATCTCGAATTCCTTTTTCAAGTATTCAGATATTCAAACGATGTCATCGTGGTTTCCCACTATATTTAAATCATCAACATATCCAAAGCAATAATCACGAATCTTGTTGATGATCTTTTAATAAAGGCACATGAGCAAAGTGGATTATTTGTATATCATTCTTTAAGTAAATAATCACTAAGGCGTTTGTACTACATTCGTCCGATTGTTTCAATCCGTATAAAGACCTTTGTAATTTTATAGAATGCATGTATGAGGTTTTGGTTTTATTTCTTTGGATATTTCAAATCTTTCTCGGGATTCTCATATATATATATATATATATATATATCTCACTATCTAGGGATTCGTACATATATATGTTGTAATGACATCCATTAGATGCATATCAAGCCCTTCGTAAATCGCAAAGCTTATCAAGAATCGAAATGTGATTGCATCTATAACACGGGATAACATGTTTCCTCATAATCAATGTCGAGTCTTTGTGAGAAATCTTGAGCTACAAGTCTTGCTTTGTACCTTGTAATATCATTTTTTTCATTTCTCTTTCTAACAAATACTCATTTATATCCAATAGGCTTTACACCATCGGCATTTGAACAATCGGTCCAAAAACCTCTCATTCCTTAAACGAGTCTAGCTTTGCTTGGATAGTCTCTTGTCATTTTTGTCAATCGTGTCTTTTTTAACATTCATTCACTGATCGTGGTTTTGGATCATCATCATTTTCACATATTTCAAAGGACACATTGAAAGCAAATATATCATCAAGAACAATATTATTTCTATCCCAAATCTTACCGTAGTTTAAATAATTTATTGAGATCTCATTATTTTCATCTTTTCCCTATTTTCCTAGATGCAAATGTTCCTCGTCGAGAATCAACTTGTTATGAAAAATCTTTATCAAATGATTCTTGTGCTTTCTTGAGAGTATTTTGATTTGCATTTATTTTTACTGTTTTCCTTTTTCGATGAATCTGTATCCTTTGAACCAATAATTCTTCCACGCTTTAAGCGTTTATTGGTTCTTGTACATTTTGTACGTTGTACAGAGACATCAATTCTTGGGAGCATTTACAAATTTGGAATATGCCATTATGTCACTTGTTTTAAGGCCAAGTAAATGCATCGTGTAATTGATTTTCAATTTGTTGCAAATGAATGATATTTTGAATTTCAAGTTCACACTGATTTGTGCGTGGATCATAATGTGATAAAGTTGATGCATTCCAAGAAATTTTGCGTCATTCCTTTTGAATTGGCTTCTTATCTCCCTTAATGGTGGAAAAATTGCTTCATCAAAGTGACAATAACTAAAACGTGCAAGCAATAAATAAATCCTCTGTTAATGGCTCAATGTATGTTATAATGGACGATTAGCTAAATCCAACAAAAATCTTAAGTTTTCGTTGTGGACTCATCCTAGTTATATTGGGAGGTGGTTTGGGAACATGCACCGCACAACCAAAAATTTTCAAGTGTGGAATATTTGGTTGTTGACCTAAAATGAGTTGCATGAGGGAATGTTCATGGTATGCGATAGGCCTATAACGAATGATAGATGCTGCATGAAGAACTGCATGTCCCCAAACTGAAGTTGATAACTTAGTTTTCATAATTAAAGGCCTAGCAATTAATTGAATGCGTTTGATCAGAGATTCTGCCAAACCATTCTGGGTATGCATGTATGGAAAAGAATGTTCAAGGGTAATTCCTATAGACATGCAATAATCTTTAAATGCTTGAGATTGAAATTCTCCGTCGTTATCAAGACGGATGGTTTTGATTGGGTTGTCAGGGAATTGTGCTCTTAACCTAATGATTTGTGCTAAAAGTCTAGCAAATGCATCATTACGGGTCGAAAGCAAACAAACATGTGACCACCTAGTTGACGCATCTATCAAAATCATGAAATATCTAAATGGTCCACAGTGATGATGAATAGGTCCACATATGTCTCTCGAATCCGTTCTAAGAAACCTGGAGATTTCACAACAATTTTACTTGGGGATGGTTTAACTATCAATTTACCTTGAGAACAACTAGTACAATTATAATCACCATCTCGAAAATATTTTATAACTCCTTAAAAGATGTCCATACGAATTATCAATTTTTCTTCGCATTATTGATGATCCTGGACGACCAAGTCGGTCATTCCATAAAATGAATGTCTTTGGATCATTAATTTTCTTATTTAAGACGATATTCGTTTCGACATGTCTTATATGAGTAAAATATAATCCAAAAGATAAAGTGAGAATTTTTCTTACACTTCTTTTCCTATTTGAAACCGATGTGACATAGAGAAATTCTCTATTATTTTCGTTCATGGTTTCAATGTGATATCCATTTTGTCGAATAACTTTAAAGCTAAGTAAATTCCTTCGAATTTTTAGAGTATAAGGTATTATCAACATGAATTTTTGTTCCCCCATGCAACATAATATTTGCTCTTCCAATGCCATTAATCAAATTGAAGATGTCATATATTGTTTGAACATTAGCCTCACTTAAGTTCAAATTAGATAAATATTCTCTTTTTTAAGGATTGTGTGCATTGTAGCACAATCAACAAGACATATATCACTCTTATTTGACTCATGATTTAAACACATGATTTGATGATCCATCTATATAAATAATGTAAATTAGAAAAAGAGTTATATTTTATTCATAATAAGAAACTAGTACATATAAACTAAAAAACATAACAAAAACTAGTGCATAGAATTATTGAAAAGCATTACATATGATCATAAAAAATATCGAGATTAGTGTTTGGATCATCGTGAAAATTTGAGACATCCATATAATTAATGTCCGACAAGCTATCTCCAGACGGTGAAGTTCTTCTCAATTGTTTGGTCTTTCTCCTTTAAGGAGGTTTGATAAAGATCAATAAAATGCTTAGGCGTGCGGCATACATGAGCCCAATGGCCTTTTAGACCACGCCATGGCATGGTTGGTCACAATTACAATGCCCATTTTCAGCACCATTATTTGCCTTATTCCGAGCGACGTCATTTCTATTCCATTTATTTTGGAATTTATCGCCACGAAATTTAGAATAGGGCTTGCCACAATCTTTGTCGATTGATAATTTCCCATTTCCACGTCTCGTGGTTTTTCTTTCCTTGGACCGTTTTTATGGTTATTATAGGATGCAACATTTGTTTCATTAATTGAAGCGGGACCGGTTGGACGAGAGTTATGGTTATTCAATAGAAGAAATCTTGTAGCTTAATATTTAGCCAGTTATTTTGAGCTTTTGAAATTATCACCGTCTTTTGGTGATCATATTGCTCTTTCAAGCTTAACCACATGGTGAGAAGATATTTTATAGTGAGATACTCACTTTTCGGACCTTCATGGAGATGATGACGAAGGAATATCGGTGCTTTCGCACGGTCTTACATTAATAGTTTCTCCCAAGCCATTAGCTTAGAGATGTATCTCTAAGCATCCAGTTGCCATGACAAATAATTATTGCCGGTGATATCGAGGGCAACAAATTCAAGATTTTGAAGGTTTGTCATAGTACGAAAATATGTCAAGAACTTTGGTAAATAGTTTTTCTCTTTTATATAAAATAAATAATATACGATTAAATATATGTTCACAACTTGATTATTAATATACAAAATGTACTACTTGTATGAGTTGGTGGGACCACCTCCAGTTTGAGTGGCGAGACAAAGTTTACTTAAAACCATACCTCCTCGAACGGGATAAACCGTCTCCCTTTTAATATTTTGCTTTACCTGGGGATAAGGCTTACCCACTATCAACCCAAACTCGTAGCACTATTTGCAATATAAAAATCAAGAATAGAGCATAACTAATCATTTGTAGTATAACTAGAAAACTAGTTATGTCACATATTAACTTTGATTTCGATGTAGAAGATCGTAGAAGACGTAACTACGAGTATACTTTCATAGTCGGTGACGTTATAATGCATAGCGTATGAATAAAGTATGCATATATATAAGTGATGCATGCAATAAAAAGAAAGCAACCATGATAACATGGAAATAAATCGAACTTATTTAAATTAATAAAAGTTATACCTTCATTGCTTTGTCTCCTTATATCAAGCCTTTTTGAACTTCGGGATCTCCTTTATGCTTTAGAGCAAGCTCGTCGATAACGTGTTGTAAATTGAGTTGAAACTTGCTAAGAACTTGAGAAGGAAAATAGAAGACTAAGAACTACTACTACTACAAACTACTACTACAAAGGAGAAAAGAAGAAATGAGATAGTTGGAATGAGAAGTTTTTCATTCAACTTGGTGTGATTTGACAATGAGGTTGACACCCTTTATATAGGCTATTTAATGATGATGATAATGTACTTAGACAATATTTACAAGTAACACATACATCACATGTCATACAACTCTTTACAAGCAACATTTACAATACATGGAATAGTGAGTACATCGAGATATGAATGCAAGTAAAAGCAATGCTTGATATTACAATTCAATGAGAAAGTCATGCTTGACAATGTGGTTATCCAAAATCTTGGTTAATTGTTCATCCGTATCATAACGAGATAACATATTTTTTTGAAATATATATATGGAATTGATTGGTAAAAAGATTAATTAAGTATTTACTATTTATCCAAAAAAAACTCGATTTCTAGTATTAATTCTTTTTAGCTATATACTGCATGCTATTGTATAACTAAACAGCAGAAGTTCTCAAAAAAATAAAAATAAAATAAAATAAACTAAACTAAACTAAACAAAACAGAGAAAGTAAACCATATATAATAGAAATCTTAAAAATAATTAATTATCAACTATATATATATATATATATATATATATAGAGAGAGAGAGAGAGAGAGAGCTAAGCTATCTAAAAAGTACATATATACCTATCTACATAAAGTCAATTTTATCCAATCAACTCACGCAAGATCTCACACAAGAATATCTTCGCGATTCACACACATACACACACATATATATATATATATATATATATATATATATATATATATATATATATATATATTAAAAATCCCTTTAACTCACTAAAAAGCCCTTTAACTCACACAAGATCTCACACAAGAATATCTCTTCGACGTTTCTCTAGGCCATCTATTATGCAAGTCACCATTCAACTATGACATTGTTGTTCCAAATGCTTACACTTTAAAATCTCTATGCCCACTTAGTAGAGATAAAAAACTCATCTGATTAATAAAAATTCAGTGACTAATTAAGCAAGAGGTTTTTATGGTCTTGTGATGTATATGTATGTGGTAAAACTCCCCCAAAAAAAATATTATTGAGGCTATCAAACTTGACCAAGTTTTATGGAGTGACATTAAAGGTGGGATATTAATAAGAAGAAAAAAATGCTATTTGACTGAGTAAGTTATATAAATTGAATTAAATAAGAATTGGATTATATTAGTTTTTTTTTATCAAATGATATTATAAAGTATACTAATTAACTATTTTTTCTTTGTTTACAGCAAAGACAATGAGGAAGAAGAATCTACATCAACGTAGGTATTTTTTTCAATTTTAATTAGTATAGGTTATTTTTTGTATGTGTTGGTCGTCTCTCAAATTTAATTAGAGTTGGTGTTTGACTTTGAAGGCAAATTGGTGTTACTCATATTTGTGTATAACATGTACTAGCGGGTAGATGAGGTTGATGAGTAATCTTAATGTTGTATGGTTTCCCGTCCATTGTCAATTTGAGATTGACTCTAGCGTTTTTTAAAGAAATTACTTCTTTCGTACGTACAAGTCCACATATGTATGTAATAGATTCTTTAATCGAATGTCGTTGACAACAAGACGACTCGCCAATCAAGAAATTATGGTTTTATTGAGTTGGTAAGTCACACTACTATAGTAAGAGATTTTTGCAGGCTTTCTTAAGATTTGGGGAAAGACTATTGATACCTAAACTATACAATCTTTCTTAAGATTTGACGTCGTCTGATGTTGCATACTACATGTCGCAAGAGAAATTTAGGGATAGTCATTGTAGCTATATTTAAGAAGCTAAGGTTGTTCGTTGTTGATAAGAACATTTGACACTCCATGAGCTATGTATTTGTTAAGTTTGGAGATGAATGGTCCTACAACAATAATTTATTCTTTGTATCAGTCATTGCTTCACTCGCGTTGGGTGTTTGTTTTTATTATTTTTTACTTTTTTAATAATAGATATTTAGAATATCAAATACTATATATATATATATATATATATCAAAATCAAATCACTATATATAGAGACTATTATATATATGAATCATATATGCATTTTTCGAATAAAAATAACAAGTTTTAAGAATTGAAGTCCCGCGAGCGTAGCAAGCGCACGATAATGAAACTAATATATATATTATGATACACATCTCGTGTTATTTATATGCATCTCTAGCTAGTGAGATGGACGAGACATCGATCACTTGCCAATTAATAGGCAAGATTTGAAGAGGTTGTGAGTAGCAAAAGCTACCTAGAAAAAAATATTTTTAATTAATTAATTATCTATATATAATACTAGCAAAAGCTACCTAGAAAAGACATGTATGTTTCTTTCTCAAGCGTGCAAATTAAAACTGCTTTTGACATATTTGTTGAAAATATATATATGTTTCCAACTCCCTCATCGGACGCACATATGAATAAAGGCTTCACATGGGACTGTAGGGTGACATCTTAGTAAGTAGGCCCAACACCTTTTAGTGAAAAGGCGCGCATGGGATGCATAGATAATAAAAGCGTGGCTGTAACTTGTTAGTGTGGTGGATCTCTCTGTTTGCGATCTGTATAGATAGAGAGAGAGCACGAGTACTAATGATTTGCCAAGTTTGTTTATATGCGAGTCATCTCCCCCATCTACATCACTCACCAGTAGTAGTGCTCCTGTATGTGTTGGTTGTGGACCTAGTGTTCTGCACTGCAGTGCCCATGTTCTAGTCAGTGATACATGGGCCAACACACAAACACACACACTTGCACAGTGGAGAAGCCCAGCTGAATAAATTCCCAACCACCACTTATGGCTGTATGGATTTGTATCAAGAGGTTGTTTTTGCCAACTTACGGTCTGTGAACTTACACGGTGAAAGGTCATATTTTTATGTTTGGTTCAACTTTAAGCTTAACAAGGAAGTTGCAAATTTTTAAATAATAAAATATATATATGAATTGACATAAATACCCTTTAAATAAAAGATATAGATGTGGGTAATAAAAGGTAATTAATGAGGAGTAGTTATATCCACAAACTCTTGGGAGATAACTTCCATAAGGGGGTAGGGGAGATATCTCTCACGCATGAGTGTGATTTAGGAAATAACTTGGAGGGAAGTTGGGCAACTAAAAAGATTAGTTCCAACTCCCCTCCAAATTATCTTCAGAGAGTTAACTATACCTCTAATCAAACAAGGCCAACAATGGTTTTAAAACACTCTTAATTAGGCCTTGTTTGGTTGGTTTTATAAACTCAACTCCACGACCTCCAAGTAATATCCCAACTCACACTTGAGAGTGTGTAATATATATATATATATCTCCCCCATTTAGATCTCACTCGAGTTGAGGCTTCACGGATGACTCATGCATGTAGCCTAATGTGACTTTGTGTGCGACTTCCTCGTTTTCATTCTAGTATTTTCTTATTCTTAAATAAATTTAAGTTTCAAATTCTTCCTTTTTATTTTATTTTTTAAATCTTTTTGATATATATAATCCAAGTTGAATTTTGAAAGCACGCAACTAAGAGCATTGAATCGAGCGAGTAGTAAAGTTTGATCCATGAAGCATGTTTAAACCAAAAGTGGTCTAACTAAATTCAATTCAAATGCCTTGTTTGATTAGGGGTGGAGTTGGGGGCATGAGATATAAAACTTAGAGGGGATCACACTATAACATTTTTTGCCTTTAATTGAGGTTTTAAAACCCATATTAAATAGAGTGTTATTAAATGTCATGTGAAAATGCGTTATGTTTTAATTTTTAATACATGTATTACATAGAGGTTTTTTAAAACTCATATCAATTAGATGTTATTTAATAACACCCCCTTTAATAGGGGTTTAAAAACCTCTATTAAATATCGAAATTGTTCTAGTGTCGGTTGGAACTAATTTTGTTTGATTGGTTTTATAAACCCAACTCATCTCCAAGTTCTCTCTCAACTCACACTTGCTTAGAGTGTGAAATATTTCCTCCATTCTCTAGGGGGGTTATCTCTTAGAAACTTGTGGACGCATTAATTACCTTTCATTAATTACCTTTTTATTACTCACATCCTTCTCTTTTTGTTTGAATAACATTTATGTCAATTCATATGTTTTATTATTTAAAAGTTTGCAACTTCCCTGTAAGTACAAAGTTGAACCAAACATGAAAAAATAATCTTCACTCGTGAGTTATTACTAGTAAGAAAACTCTCTTATAAGATGGCAAAAATGAACCAAACAAAACCTTAGTTAGATTAGTCTCATTATATGGTTGCTTGTAAATGTCATTGATTAATAAATAAAAGGGTAAATATTTGTAATCATCAAATTGACAAAAAAGTATTTGATAAGTTACTTTGTACAAATTATCCCAAAGATTTACCATGAGAAGACTTTGATTAAATTTATGCATGACAAGTTTTTATGAGCGAAAAGCTATGTTGGAGTGCGAGACAAGTCAGCACAATCTGAATGATGGGAGGATTTTTTTTTTTTTTTTTTTTTTTTTTTTTTTTTTAATTCAGATAAAAAATTTAGATTATGTCCTGAAATCTAGAGTTGTAACCTTAAATTAATTAGTTTTTTATTTGTGATTGACTAAAGTTTCAGTTAGTCTTTGAATTTTATTAAGGATATAATATATTTTAATTTGTATGGGCCATGCCTTTCTATTTGCCTGTTTGTGCCTTGCACATGGGCCTCCCGTCGTTCTTCTATCTTCCATTTACTTTTCATTTTGTACTTTTTCCCCTTTATTGTAGACCCATATATAGTTTCACCTTCATATATAGGTGTACCAAGGAGCTAGGCAGATCTCTAAATTATCCCTATTTAGTTGTTCGTGAGATTCTTTTTGGGTTCTATATGTGCAAACAGCAATAGTCTATTGGTCAAGTGAGGATAATATTACAATTAGACATCGATGCACAAATCAAGTACGCCAACAATTATGTGTCCGTTGTTAAGTTAATTACTAAAATGTACTGATTTGGGCACCAACAATTCGTTGGCCCAAGTGGTAAAGAATCGACTTTTGATTCCCTTAAGTGAGGTCTCGAGTTGGAGTCTTGTGAATAAAAAAAAATTGAATTGAAAAACCGCCTCTCATATGTGGCCCGAGAGCCCGAATGTGGATAAGTCGGTGCGGTTGGCTCTGAACACCATAAGTGGAAAACCAAAAAAAAAAAAAAAAAAAAAAATATTTGGGCCGTTAATTTTCTGTAGGCCCTGGAAATAAAAAGCCCAAGTTTTACTTAATGAATGGACGTTTGATTGGGTTGGCCAACTTTTGCTGAAAGACTGCCAGACTTCAATGCGCGAGTATAGTTGGGTTTTGCAGCAATGAGCCCAAGAAGCCTATCACAAGGTTTGGACTTTTAAGGAGAGAGCAGAAGTAGAAGCTTTAATTTTTCTCCTTTTAGCTTTCTCTTCTCCTCAAAGCAGAGTAAACAAGTGCACAAAAGGGGAAAAATATATGCTTAGCAAACTATATATCTATTACTAAATTTATTATACTACCCTAAATTAAAGGCATAATCAATCTTTCAACCGTCACTTGAATTTACTATTTTATCTTTAATTAAGTAGTCTTTCAACCTTCACTTACCTTTACTATTCTATCTTTAATTAAGGGTCTTCTCACTATTAAATCTAAATAGTTATAATTAGTTGTCAAAAGAATCAGAATAAAAATGTAGTATACTATAAATTATTAGATTAATTAAATTCTTGCAAGCATAGCGAACGAGTTAAAGCATGCGTAGCACGCTCCAAAAACTAGTCTATTACTATATTAAAAGCACTAATGTCGACCGCGACAAAGTTGCAATTTTAGCATTATTTCATCATTCAATTATTCTACCCTATTCAGTCAATTTCTCAAGCTCTCAACCGAGTTCTTGTGTAACCAGTCTTTGTTCTTTTTCTTTTGGAACCCAAGACCATGAAATTGTTGAATTTTTTGCTCAAACTCCATGTCCTAATTTAATTAGGAATTAGCATTTTAGTTTGTGTTTAATTAGTGAGTTTGAGTTTTAGTAGGATTTGATTGTTTTAGAAATATTCATGTTTGAGTGGAATTGTGAGTTACAGTTTGAGAGGGATTAAGAGCTTGTGTCCTATATAAAGGACCTAGTAGGTTAGTTTTATGTGTGCTTTGAGTGTGCACCCGTGGTGCCTTTGTGCACCACTTTGTGTAATTTGATTGTTAAATACATTATTATTGATGAAATAAATTAATGAGTGTTTAATCATGTGTTTTATTTGCGTATGATGTGTGGTTTATTCCAAATCATTAGCCAATACATTAAAGAGAAATGAGGGTACATCACACCACTTATTTTGGTTGACGCACACCGAATATGTCAATAAAATATAATTCATAAGTCAACTATTTGTAGATTGTGGCAAAAGGTTGATCCATGCAGACATTGATAATTTCTCTAAGGTCAAAAAGGGAAAAAAGAGGTTTTCTCGTAGAGTAAATTAACTAATCTAATTAGCAACAAAATAAATAAAGCATGGGAAATAATTGTTTTGAAACCAATTGATGAAAATACATAGATCAAGACATACAAGTTCGCGAGAACACTATAACCCTTGATAATAGCAAGTACAACGCACATCCAGTTTAACCTAGATTTCTCTATTACCCAATTCTTCTCGAAAGGTGCGAATCAATCATGAAACCGCTTGCTACTCGTATTAAATAACTTATACGAATATGTATGCAAGGTCTCTAACTAGTTGTAGACTCTAAGTCTAGCTAGAAATGTGCATAGGCCTCTACACAGACCTAGGAATAAATCATGAAATAAGCATAGTAATAGAGAAAATATCAAAACTAAAATTAAAACTGAAATTAAAATAAAGAAAACCTTTCAAATGCATTGATCATAATAGTCAAACCTCCCTTGTAGTCTTCCTTATACTCTTCAAATTAGCCCTTCATTGAATGCAATAAAGAAAAGAGAAAGAGTCCCCCAAAATAAACCGTAATTCCTATTTATACAAAAACTAATTTCCTAGACTTTCTTTATTGTTGTGTATGAATCAAAATTCGTTCGAACTGATTTGTTGATCACATCCATTTTTCGAGGCAGATCAGTGGCTCCAAATGGCGTCTCAAATAACATGTCATGTGCTTCTTGGCTGATCAAATGGTTTCATGCTTCACCATTATTCATGGATATACATAGCCACATGACATCATTATGAGGTCATCATCCACCATATCCTTCATCCAAATTTTCATGCACGCATATACACCGCACGCCACTAACATAAACCTCAGTACCAATGCTGCCTTAGAGATACGTGCGACAAGCTTTTCAGGGCAACTCGCTATAGATCTCTAAAACACGTTGTTTCACGCTCTTTTCGTCCCCATTTCGATCCAAATGCTCATAAACATGTAAATTACAATAAGAGCTATTATTATTATTATTATATTTTAAAGAATTTTAAACCTAAAAATATAATAAATACACAACTAAAGATAACACAAATACTGACTTATCATCAATCAATCAAAGAATTAGCTTCATTTACAGCACAATAGGCCGAATTGGCTGTTGAATTCGTTGATCCATGAATAAAACCTACTTGATAGGAACTCTAGTCCTTTTATTAGAATTTCAATACAATCTTTAATCACAATACCAAAATAACAATTATCTTTGGTCTTACAATGAAGTGCATGCACCACCTATAATGTGTGGTGACCGCAATTCTCACAAGCTGGCCCCGCTTGGCACTAGATCTACGTGAACCCCTAGTCAATTTCCGCAAAGTCAATGCAAGCCTAGTCAACCTTTTTATATCGTTTTTTATCATTAGTTTGGTGTTTTAGTATTGAGTTATTAGGTTTGCAAGGTTTACATTAATAAATAGTTAAAAGAAAATAAGTAAAAAAAATTAAATAACTTATTTGCACATGGATCGAGACAACTCGATAAGTCGTTATTTAGATTTATGTATAAGTATTAATTTGGTATATATATTGTTGGGGCGTGTGCCCTAAGTCAATCTATAAACATTGTTTATCTTATAATAAGATCCATAGATATTTGTTGAAATATCCTAAATGTTCATAGTCGGTCATTATATTGAGAACTATAATAAATTAAGACTAGTGTGAATCTTGATTGATGGTCATGTGATGATCATGCGTATATGGATACAAATCAATATCATGAGTACTTGTAAGGGAACAATGTATTAGACCAACTTGCTACGAGAACACCACATAGATTAAGTCATAGGTGTTTGATGATAAGTATATCATTTAGTCATTCGACTTGAGATTACCATAGATTTCAATATTAGGAGCATGGTAATTTGACATAGTCAAACGTTACTTTAATTGGACGATTATAAAGATTATGATTGGTTACCATGTGAATAATATGTGAAGGTGTGTAATCAAGATATAATTTGTCCCTCTCGTATAGAGGAAGAAATCAACGGATCCTTCAATATGATAGAATAATAATGACCAAGTCCATGTGAATTGATATGATCAATGTCACTTGGATGTTTTCAGTCTACCTAAAGATCGAGACTAGTACGATTGAACATTAAGGGTGACTTTCTATGCCTTATGTTTAATAAAAAGATATCGCACGACAAAAGATATGATATATGTTATTCATCGATTGTATCGATTTTGATATTCATGCTACTTGAGTAGTCATAATGCTTTGCTAGAGTTTGCTTATGACTTGTGTATCAAATGGTTTTGGTTCACTACCAACGTCGCATGAACCTATTGGGTCGCACACAAAGAATGACTTTGCGCAATTTCAATTGGTCTGCAGAGTAATGAATTTAATATGATAAAATTCATGACATAAAAGCCCTTACAATTTGTTATATGATAACTTATTAATAAGGCATAGTGTAATTTGCTTGAATTGCCTAAATACAATAGTTGTATTACGAATATGTTTTTTAAGCGAGATTATCTACACATATAAATAGAGGTTGAAACCCTAAAAACGAAATAAGATTTTTATTTTTGCTATTTTCGAGTTCTCGGATTTTGGGAAAGTAAGAAAAACGTTTTCTATCTCTCTTGGGGCTAGCACTCCAAGTTGTGGTCACCGAATTAGAGCGTGGATTTCGATGACGACGCACACTCTAACGCGTCTTGAAAATCGAACAATCGAGAAGAAAACTACGGATTAAGGTATGGTTTACTTTTGTATATCTAGTTTAATGGAACTTATTTTTTGATCTTGTTAGGGTTTTTCAAAAAATTGTTTTGAATTTTTCGCTACGTATGAAACCCAAAAACTCAAAAGTCGTATCGAGCCTTAGCTTAGTTCTATTAAACGTTTACATATTTTTATCTCGATGTATATATGATGTATGTGTGAAAACATCTTAATTAATGTATATATGATGTATATATAGGTTCGTGATAATCGTTATCAAGAATTGATTTTAAAACATGTTGTTAATTCATGTATTTGATACATACGCATGATTTGATTCAATGATATAACTCATGTTTAGAATATTTTGATTAACATATGTTTTTAATATTAAACGATGTGAATTCTATATGTTCATGATAGAAGTCATGTTTAGGTTAATGTGATTCTGGTGTTGAATACATGTCTATTTTTTGTTCAATAATTATGTCTCCATGATAGAAATCATGTTTAGGTTAATATGATTAATTGAATATGATTCTCGTGTTGAATGCATGATTAACATTTCGTTTCTTGATTCAATTGCTTGTTTTGTATGGATAAGAATCGAAATTTATTTTGATCATATATCTCATTGTGGTTACCAGTTAGTATATTCCTATTAGATAGATGATAAACTTGTAATTGAATAAGAATTAAAAATCCTATAAGATAGGTGAGTTATATAACAAATTTGTAATGGATAAGGATTCAAAGTATCTTAAATTCTAATTGAATTAGAATAAGATATTAAGTTAGAGGTAAGCCCACCCCAACTTTCCTACCATGCGTCCGTAAATAAATGACAAAGTACTACCGTAATCCATCATCACATGCATATGAATACCACGAGATAGATAACTTACCCTCAACTAGTCGTCTGGTCGCCTCCCTCGGTCAAATGTGCGATCCCAATATCTTAGACCGAGCCCTATATCCGCTCTCGCTCCGTCTGTGGTGGTACTGGTGTCGTCTGGTACAACCCGCCACCGGTGGTCGCTCGATCATAGTAGGTGTAAGCACTCATTTGCAGCCTCGATCGATAATGTTGTCTTTGGTGTAGCACTCTTGTGTCTCGATACTACCGCTTGCACTTTGAACCTCGATCAAGTAGGTGCTACAACTGGTCGTGTAGTCGTTGGTGCGGCCACAACGGTAGTAGGAGCAACAATAACCTCTCGAGCTCTCAACGTATCCATCAAGAATGCGAACCTATCGTCCATAGTCCGCGCCAACGACTCCAAATCAAAGTCAAAGTCGGTCGCGTCGGATCACTCGTATCTCCGACCTCGTGCTAAGTGGTATTTGATGTCCGTCTGTTTATCGAGAATCGCATCGAAGAACGTGCATCCAAACAAACCTCAATACCCATATACGTATATCATATATATATAATACACTCAAAATATAACACGTGTATCCCCGATTTCTACCCATCTCACATCTCTTCCCAACTAGGACTCTAAACACTTCCTTTATGTTTCCACATCTAAAGGTTATTCATCGATTTATTCTCAAATTATACCACAAATGTAACCGTATCGAGTTACCTTTCGGTTCCTCGAGGTTCTCTAACCTCGTTCGATACTAAAATGTAACGGCCCATTTTCCAAATGGACCGCCACGGGGCGACGCGGGCCCACAACTTGGCCTACAAGTGCCAAATGTGTCCCACATGCCATCTCATCCACCATTTAGTCGTTATTATCCTCAATAAACAACAATTTTATAATTATCGAATTCAAGTCATCTGCTATGATCATATTAATCCTAAATAAAACACAAATAAGTCTGTTATCATGTCAATTCATCTACTAAGCAATTAAGTCATGCATTTAACTCGATACCTAGTGTGGAAAACCCATATATCATCATATGTCAAAAATGTACCTCAATGTATCAAACTATCAACAATACAAAGTCCTAGTGTCTCACACAATCCCTAATCCCAAAATAAAACAAAATATGTATATACAAACGTACAAGCCCGACTAAACGTCTCGTATTCTAGTAGCTTGCCCTTACACTCGGCTAGTACTAGGATCCGCACCAAGCCATCACAAAAAGACAGATGACTAGTCTAGAGTGAGTATTCCAAAGGAATTTAAGTGAGCAATACGGAAAGCAAATCGAAATTTAAACAAAACTATTAAATAAACATGCGGAAATAAAACCAGCAACCGTGCTCATCGCATGCATATGTAATAGTGAAAGCTCAAAGTGTGTGTTCCTAGCCCCCAGTGGTCGACTAACGCTATACTTGGACTCCCCGATAGACTACACGGCGAGTAGCACTCAAGCAAGGCCGCATATCGAATTCGCTAGGTGGTCGGCGTGGAACCTACGACGCACCCACACGTGCCCATCATACTCGCGGTAGCCCTATTCACCGAAATGGCACATGTGCTATGGCCTAGTGGACGTACACACGTAAATGGCACGGAGGAAAGCCTCAACGTCGTCCATTACAACATACCAGGAATAGAGTATTGAAAGATCGAAAAATGAAGTAAAAAACACAAGTAAATACGCTCAAGTAATTTCGGTTGGGATACTACACACCTCGCACCGCACTCCGTGTACCGTCACTAACCCCCGATCCGGCTCCGCCTAGTCTGGGATATACAAAATTACATCTGTCGTACCGACCTATTTCCATGTATAAGTGATATTTAGTCATTTGTATGTGTGTTAAGTCATTTCTCATAAATTATGTCAAAACATGGATACATTAGCGTTAGTCTGGGCATTAGCGCGCTAGATGCCCAGTGACAGCTTATACGTTCTTCGCCCGACGAACATTAGCGCGCTAGATCTTTCGCAAAATCGCGTTTTGGACATCAAAACTACTGAAAATTTATGGGTTTTACACACACCCAACAATCCAACAACAAACTACAACACCAACAACAACACTTCAAAACACTAGAAACCTATCTAAACAACAACTCAACATCCACCAAAACCTTACCGACATCTTTCAAATTAAGATCAAAAGATAGAGAAATGTGTGATGTTTGTGATTCTCACATTGGATTTGATGTTTTCACCACTCCAAGCTCCACAAATCACCAAGAAAATCACAAAAACCCTTGTTTTTCTTCTTCAAATCTCGGATAGAAAATGAGGAGAGAGAAAAGGTGGAGGAAAAATGAGATAATGTTGACTTTTATAATTGAATTTTCATCTACTCTTACATGTGCATCTTTAGGCCATCCAAAGCACTCCATTTGCTTATATTCTAACCCCCATGACTCCAATTGTGACTCGATAGCACATTAACCCTTGTATGTAACTTAAAAGTGGCCTTTTGGGTGTTCCGACGCCCGATTTCCCGTCTCGAACCGCAACATACACGTACTACCATGTCCCTAACCACCATATATACATTCCATATTAATTATTTAAGCAATTCGTCTGAGTTGCAAACGCATTACCTATCACTCGGCGTGTAGATAAGCGACGTCACGTAAGATGGAGACGTACGCGGCTATGGTTTAGCCGAGCGTAAGACGGTGTTGAAGATTGAAGATGTCCCTATTGTCTCGTGAGTTTCCAGATGTGTTTCCCGATGATTTGCTAGGATTACCACCACCGAGAGCCTGTGGAGTTTATCATTGAGCCGATCATGAGGACTCACTAATCCATAGTAGACCATATCGATGCTCAAGACGGAGCACGATGAGTCGAGGACCCAAGATTAGAGGACTTATCGCAGAAGGGTTTCATTCACCCTTGCATGTCGCCTTGGGAGCTCCAGCTTCTTTTTGTGAAGAAGAATGATGGCTTGATGCGTATATGTGTGGACTCACCTAAGTTCGAATCGGGTGATGATTCGTAATCGTTACCCACTTCCGCGAATCGATGATTTATTCGATCAATTGTCTGGGACCAAGTTCTTTCGAAGATCGACTTACAATCATGATACCATCATTGAGGATTCGAGAGGAGGATGTAGAGAATACTACGTTTAGTACGCGTTACGGTCGTTTCGAGTTTACAGTCATGCCATTTCCGACTAACGCACCTAGCGAGCTTCATGGATTTGATGCACAGTGGTGCCGAGGCCATACCTTGATCGATACGTTATTGTATTCATTGAAGACATCCTAATATATAGTAAGACTCGTGTGGAGCACGAGAGGCATCTCGGATATGTATTAGCGAAGCCGAAAGAGCACATACCGTATGCTTAATTTAGCAAGTGCGCTTTCGGCCGAGTGAGGTGAAGTTCTTGGGCCATGTCATCAAGTGGTCAAGGTATATCTCTGTTGATGGTGACAAGATTCGGGTGATTATTGATTGGAAGACACCGAATCGTATCCGACATCCGGAGTTTCCGGGTTTGGCAGATATTACGACGTTTTGTGTAGAACTTCTCGATGATTGCAATACCATTGACAAGACCGGCCAAGAAGGATGTTAGATTTGAATGGTCACAAGAGTGTGAGGATGTTTTTGGGAGCCGAAGAGGAAATTGACTTCGACACTCAGTTTTGGCTTTACCAAGTGGTGTAAAGGTTTTTTTGTCTATACCGATGCATCGTGCACCGGGTTGGGTGGCGTGTTAATGCGGGATGGACACCCGTAACCTATTTATCTCGACCGTTGAGACTTCACGAGGTGAACTATCTAGTGCACGACTTGGAGCTTGCAACGGCCGTGTTAACACCGAAGGCCCGAAGGCATTACTCGTATGGTGAGAGGTTCGTGTTGTACACGTACAATCAAAGTTTGAGGTACTGTTCAATCGTAGGGAGTTGAACATGAGACATCGGTGATGGCTCGAGTTATTGAAGGACTATGACTTCGCCATTGAATATCATCCAGGTAAGGCGAATGTTGTAGCCGATGCACCGAGCGGGGAGTGGCATTAAGAGCCAAACAAGATCGCGACATATGACACATGAGCACGAGTTGCTTGAGGCAACGTCGGTGTTGTGTTTGATGGAGGCTATTGCCGAGCTACATATTTGTCGTCAAATGTGAGTTCCTACGGTGTCTCAGAGCGGGTTCTTGAGTTGGAAATAGTTGATGACCGATATTTGCGGATCGTGGCTTGGCTCAGATCCGGGGTGCACAAAGTGATATGAGGGGTCGACGGGTGTTTGAGACATCTGGGGTCGTTTATGGATACCGGGGGTATCGGAGCTCGAGGACAAGATTCTCGAGGACGCACACCGGTCGCGATATACGCTTCATCCTGGTCGAACCAAGATGTATCACGATTTGCGAAGATCGTTTCGTTGGCCGGGGATGAAGGCCGACGTGGTTAGATACGCTCGGAGTTGTCATATATGCCAGCAAGTGAAGGCCGAGCATAGAAGACCGGACATGCGCTCACGCGCCCATTCCTTAGTGGAAGGGGGAACACGTGACTATGGACTTCGTCAATGGCCTACCTCGGACGACGAGGAGACACGATGCGATTTCGGTGGTTATTGACCTAGGTTGATGAAGTCGACACATTTTATACCGATCACCTTGAGATATTCTTACATAACCGAGTACTATCTTCGAGAGAAATTTTTTTCGATTGCACTGTAAACGGTCTCCATTGTTTTTGACAGAGATCCGCGGTTTACATCGAGTCTTTGGGAGAGTATGCGAGAGCAGTTTGGCACTCGCCATAATTTAGTATCTTGCATACCATCCTCACCGATCGACGTGCGGTCGGAGCGGTTAATTAAGATTCTCGAGGATATGTCCAGGGCGTGTATTCTACGATTTGGTGGATCGTGGGAGAAGTACTTACCTTTTTGTGAATTTGCCTACAACAACATCTATCAAAGGGCGATTATCGGGATGCCACCGTTTGAGGCACTTTATGGTAGGCCCCGCAGATCACCAAGATGTTGGGTGGCATCGGAAGATACAACGGCTATAGGACCCGAGGTTGTTATTGACCATACCGAGAAGGTAAGACAAATCAGCAAAGACTTCAAAGACAAGATCGGCAAAAGAAATATGCAGATAAATACCTTGAGGGTCCGAGCTACGAGGTTGAAGACCTGGTGTATTTGAAAATTTCGCCCTGGAAAGGTCATCGAGGTTTGACATTAAGGGAAACCGGCACCAAGATTCATTGGGCCGTTCAAAGTTGAGGAACGCGTCAAGCATAGTGGCGCACCGTTTGGAGTTACCACCGCAGTTGGGAGAGGTACACCCAAAGTGTTTCATATTTCTATGTTGAGGTCGGCTAGGTCTGGACCGAGACCTATGGTTGATATACGTCGGGATTGAGGTGCGACCGACGTGTCATACGAGGAACAAATTTCACGAAATCATGGATAGGAGGACTCGATTTTAAGAAATAAGGAGATCCCAAAGTTTTTAGTCGGATGGCGCATCACGGGACCGAGGGACTCACTCCGGGAGCTTGAGTCTACCAAGCGACGACGTATCCCCACTTATTTGCCTAGGTAAGTATTTTCGTTGAATTTAAATTTCGGGACGAAATTTCACCTAGTGGGAAGAACCGTAACGACTCGAATATAATTTGCCTTTATTTCGACGTGGTTGCAGACGTGGTGACAAATTCGACGGCTCGACGCTAGTGGGACCCGCAGCTAGGCTTGTGTGCGCCTGAAGTTAGGTAAATGATTATTTTTTGTGCGTTGAATTGTTTAAATTGCAATGTTTATATTGAAGTAGTGTAAATGGCATCGCAATGTGTGTTCTTATATTTCATTTGACATGCGAGACCGTATGTTAAGTAATAGCCTCGATATGCGTGTCGACGAGGGTACCGGGTAGTTTAACCGACTTAACACTAGGTCGTTGAAAATAATACACACAAAATGAATAAAAATTAGTTAAATAATTAATATGGAATGTATATATGGTGGTTAAGGACATGGTAGTACTTGTATGTCGCGGTTCGGGATGCGAAACCGGCGTCGGAACAACCGAAAGGCCACTTTTTGAGTTACATACAAGGGTTAGTGTGCCATCTGAGTCACAATTGGAGTCATGAGGGGGTTAGAATAGAGCAAATGAAGTGCTTTGGGTGGCCTAGAGATGCACATGTGAGAGGAGATGAAAACTCAATTATAAAAGTCAACATTATCTCATTTTTCCACCACCTTTTCTCTCTCCTCATTTTCTATCCGAGATTTGAAGAAGAAAAATAAGTGGTTTTGGTGATTTTTTTGGGTGATTTGTGGAGCTTGGAGGGGTGAAAACACCAAATCCGAGGTGAGAATCACAAACATCACACCTTTCTCTATCTTTTGATCTTAATTTGAAAGATGTTGGTGATGTTTTGGTAGATGTTGAGTTGTTGTTTAGATATGTTTCTAGTGTTTTGAAGTTTTGTTGTTGGTGTTGTGGCCGTTGTTGGGTTGTTGTGTGTGTAAAACCCGAAAACTTTCAAGCAGATTTTTGTCGCCGTAACGCGATTAACGCGCTAATCGCAAAGATCTAGCACACTAATGATAATTAGCGCGCTAATGTTCGTTTGGACGAAGAACGTATAATCGTATGAGAATCTAGCGCGCTAATGCCAAGACCTAGCACGCTAATGCACCCCTGTTTTGACATAATTTATGTGAAATGACTTAACACACATACAAATGACTAAATATAACTTATACATGGAAATAGGTCAAGATGGGTCGTAATTTGGGATATCCGAGACTAAGGGAGCGGACTGGGGTTAGTGACGGTACACTGAGTGCGGTGTGAGATGTGTAGTATCTCAACCGAAATTACTTGAGCAATATTTTCTTGTGTTTTTGACTTCATTTTTCCGTCTTTCAATACTCTATTCCCGGTATGTTGTAATGGACGGATGTCGAGGCTCTCCTCGGTGCCATTTATGTGTATACATCCACTAGGCCATAAAGACGTGTGCCATCTCGGTGAATAGGGCTACCCGAGAGTGTGACATGCACGTGTGGGTGCGTCGTAGGTTCCACGCCGACCACCTACCGTGATATCGACCTTGCTTGAGTGCTACTCGTCAACGTAAGTCCGTTGGGAGTCCGAAATATGGCGCTAGTCGACCTACATGGGCTAGGAACACACTTTGAGCTTTATTATTACATATGCATGTGATTAGCACAGCTTGCCTGGTTTTATTTTCGCATGTTTATTTAATAGTTTTGTTTAAATTCCAATATTTACTTTCCGTATTGCTCACTTAATTTCCCGGGAATACTCACTCTGGACTCGTCATTTGTCTTTTTGTGATGGCTTAAGTGCACTCTAGTACGAGCCGGGGCAAGGGCAAGCTACCGGAATATAGAGACGTTTAGCCTGTGCTTGTGTGTTTGTATATACATATTTTGTTTTATTTTGGGATTAGGGATGTGTGAGACACTTAGGACTCAGATCTCGTTGATAGTTTGATACATTGAGGTACATTTTTGACCTATGATGATATATGAGTTTTCCATACTAGGTATCGAGTTGAATGCATGACTTAATTGCTTAGTAGATGAATTGACATGATAACCGACTTCACGTGTTTTATTTGGGATTAATATGATCTTAGCGAGATGACTTGAATTCAAGAATTATAAAATTGTTGTTTATTAAGGATAATAACGACTAAATGGTGGATGAGATGGCACGTTGGACACATGTGGCGCTGGTAGGCCTGTGTGGGCCCGCATAAGCCCCCATGGCGATCCATTTGGAAAATGGGCCATATTTGTATGTATTATTTTCCCCAAAGATAGTGTTAAGTCAAGTTAAACCACCCAAGCACTCGCGTCGATACGCATATCGAGGCGACTACTTAACACACAACTTGTATGTCAAATGAAATATAAGAACACACATTGCGATGCTATTTACACTATTTCAATATAAACATCGCAATTTAAACAATTCAACATACAAAAATAACCATTTACCTAGCCCAGTAAAGCACAAGCCTAATCGCGAGTCCGACGAGCCTCTCGAGCTATTAGCCACGTCGCAACCACGTCGAAATAACAATAATTATACTCAAAGCCGTTACATCCCGAGTTAATTAAAAACATTATAATTGACATTTTCAAAATTAAAATAATGGGCGCTTTTGGTCAATTGGGTTGACTAAAATAATGAGGAATTTTAGCCTATTTTCAATTTTCGAACTTGAATTTGTTGTCTAAAAAAAAAGGGGGCACCGCCCCCGTACCTCATCCGCTAACCGCCAAATGGCTTCTGACCGCCGCTAACTATCTCAGTAGTGTAAGGAGGTTTGTATTATAGTCAATATTAGTAAAATTTCTTAACTTGTTTAGTGATTGTACATACATTGTAATGTATGATATTTTTCTCGTTTAAATCATGACTACTAAAACAAATAAAAATCCCTATTCGAAATTTTGAGTCGAGTGCCATATATTTTCAAACACTTGTTAAGACTTCGATCACATCGATATGGGTCCGCTCTTCAAAATGTATTATGTTATCTTGGTGAGGCAAGTTGAGTGACGGTTACTCTATTGTTTGAAATAGATAGACTTGAGAAAACTATCAAAATGATTTTGGGCTTTAGGCACAAGATGAGATAAAAAAATGCTAAGACATAAGTTGTCATAATCTCATAACAATAACTAAAAGGTACATATGATGTAGTTGGTAATAGGTACATACCTAAATAACCTAATTCAAAGTGTCATGCCTTATCTGTCTTGGAATTAGGTGAAACATGAATTTTAGACCCTTAAATTAACATAATAATTTTTAGGAAGGTTGTTAATTTAGTGGGAGTCTATTCCTCAATACTAAAATGAACTTTAGCTATGGTCTCTTCGAATCACACTAATCCTTTGTCATTGCGATCCATCCTTGATAAAGATAAGTTGTCTGGGACAAACTTTCTTGATTTGTTCATAAACTTGAGAATTTTTCTTAAGCATGAACAAAAGTTGTCCGTCCTAGATGATCCTATTCCCGAGGAACCACTAGCCAATGCTTCAAGAGCGTGAAGGATGCACATACTAAGCATGTCAATGACTCAACCGATGTTGCATGCATTATGTTGGCAACTATGGTGTAACAACCCAAATTAATCAAATCAGGATTAACATTAATCTTGAGGATTAACGGTTGTAGTTCGGGCGTTAAGTGGACAACTCGGTTGGCTTGGACACAAGAACCGATGAAATATATTATTTATGGATGGTGGTTGTGTATATGTGGTGTTTAAAATTATTATTATTATGTTGCACCGCATGTGTGTATGTTGCTATCGGGCGAAGTTTGTGTGACGGTGTTCACATCGAAAAGCGTGTCAACACTGGTAGTGAGTAGGCGAACTACGATACACCTGGGAAACTAGAATAATCCATATCAGGATGACTAGTTGATCAATTAAAATGGGTAATGTGACCATAGACCAAGTAAACTTCAATTAAAATAATAGGCTATGACGTACCTCGAATTGCGTGTCGGATGCGGGGCATTGAGTGCCCGGTAGTCGAGGGTTAGAAGGATCACAAAATTTGTCAATTTGGTGAATAAAAACACTAACCATTTATATTATAATGGGCCTAAGCTAATGTAATTGAATCAAATTAATCAATGCCTATAGTTTGGTTATTTAAATTAGAAACCATGAGATTGTCCTAGAGATACGTGTTGACACATTTAGGAACCATGTGAGTAGCAAATTAGTGTCACTTTGATTACGTTAGTGGGAGTTAGTGGGATACATGTCAAGTTGTGGATCATTAGATGAGCTTCGAGATACATAAATACATGGAGGTCAATGGCTAGGAATCAATATTACCTTAATATATAAGATCAACACATGCAAGGAAACCATTTTCATTTTCAACTTATGAATCAAGAGAACCTGCTAGAGAAGGTTTATGGAGAGAAGGAATCCATGGAAGATTGGTGAGAATTTCTCAAGCTAGGTGGTACATCAACTAGGTACACATCTATTTATGTCAGATTGAAATCATTTCTGGTTTTTGGCTAATTCCAGAGGGTAGATGATTGAATATTTGCAATTGGTTTATATATTTGGATTCCTCATTTGAAGGTGATAATCCAGCTATATTGAAGTTCTTAGTTTGGATTTGAAATCGTAAAGATATGAATTTTTAAGTTGCAAGACCAAAATTAGAATTCTGCATGTTATATTAGAAATTAGCCTATGTAATTTGGCCATAACTTGCTCATTTTAGATCCAAATCGATCCAAACTGATGGCATTTGAAAGCCTACTCAAAGAGTAACAACTTTTCTTAGCTGAAAATATTGTATTCCAATTGTTTTTATGTCCAAACGTGCTCTACAATTAGGTGCTGGAATTCGAAGAAAAGTTTTAAAACTAAATTTGTTAAAGGCATAACTCCCTAACTACCTATCCAAATGAGCCGATCTTTTAGTATGTTGTATTTGGGTATGTTTTCTGCCTTATGACCAAAAATCACCTTTTTTTGGAAATATAGATTGGGAGTAATAGATTTTCTAAGTCCACTGGTCGGATTAAGTTCCAATTAGAGCTATGTTTAGTAGAATCATGATATCTCTTTCATTTTAAATCGGAATTTTGCAAACTAAATATTTTTAGAAAGTTAAGATAGAGACCGAAGATCTTAGTATTGGTGGAGGATTTCAAGATTTGGACCATTTCATGCCTAAAAATGCGTTGTAACATAAGACCGAAATTGAGACTTAATTTAGTCTTTAGGGCTGATTTGGAAATATTAATTTGAAACATATTCAACCAATTTGAATACACAAAAAAACATACTTAACTAACTTTAGGGACTTAGGGGACCG
Organism: Stephania cephalantha; assembly: GCA_039657325.1. Classification (NCBI taxonomy): domain Eukaryota; kingdom Viridiplantae; phylum Streptophyta; class Magnoliopsida; order Ranunculales; family Menispermaceae; genus Stephania; species Stephania cephalantha. Next base: position 45,071,671 of record CM077575.1, on the reverse strand, counting down.
TACCTCGGGTATCGGGAGCTTGTCGGGTTGGATTTAGGCGTCCGAGGGAGTCTGAGCGCGAATTGAGGTGCGTAAACCCATTCGAATGCCTTATCGAATTCATGATTTGGTTTATCGATTTAGTTTTTCATGTGTGATCGCCGGTGGGTACACATGTGGTTTTCACTCCTATTTTGGTGTGCGTATATATTGGTTGTGGCTAAATCACATGCACGGGTTACTTATGATAGTGCTCGTGTCGATGGCAATATAATATATATACGATCGTCGGGAGGGATTAAGGTGGTCCCGATGTGTAATAGCGTCGGGAAGTGGACCATGCGCTTTACTAAACTTGGGGTTTAGCCACCGTAAGCCCTGTAAGTATATATACGTGGTTCCTTTTCCATTTATCGACATCGGTTGGTGTAGGTCGTGGTTTTCTCATGATTATATGGATGTTTACCGATTAATGCTTTATTTTTCGAATTGGTTTAATTGATATATGTCGTTTATTTATTTCACGCTATGTTTTGCTTGTCGTGTGGTGCTTACATTCATGGGAATATGACATACCGTTGCCAAGTGTTATATTCGCATGTCTCGTAGTTTATCAATTTTATTTCATTAATATTTATTTTGTGTGGACTTCTCTTGGGATTTTACTCACTGGACTCGTCACTCTATTTGTTGGGTGACCGAGTGCGAGATCCTTCGACGAGCAAGGGCAAAGGCAAGGAGGTACCGGACGACTACTTCTAAGATTGTGGAGCCAGCCTGCGTGTGATTTTAGTATGTATTTATTTTACTTTTGTTTGGTTTTGGGGACCTTAGAACACTGATTACATGTATATGAAACTTTTGTTATACTTAACTCGCCTTGATATATACATGGTATCTTTTGCCGGCTTTTCATTATTTAGGATTATTGAATATCGTATAACTTACTTAAATTAAGACTTTCTATTTGTAAAACTTAATTATAACTTGATAAATTGATTAACATGCCAATGAAATCATTAATAATTTTATGGAAATTAATTAGCTAAGTTTTGATTAAATGGAAAAGTGTAAGTAGCCGTGTAGGTCGCTGAACGTCAAAGATAAGCGTGCCATGACGTGGCAAGGCTTGGTGACGTGGGATGCGACGTGGTGGGTAGCAAGGCAGATCGGAATTTGGGGCCACCACAGCGTTTAGTATCGAGCGAGGTTTCGATGAAGCCTCGGGAGTAGTTTAAAGGAAAGAGAATAAACCGAAACAAATAAACCTTAGATGTGGAAACCCGATGATCCCGACTTAGAACCTTAGTTGGGAAGCGATTTGTGATGGGTAGTGATATGTTTATATACATGTTATATTTTGTTATATATAGGATATACGTCTATATATATCGAGGTTGATCCGGAACACACTTCACGATGCATATCATGGACGGATGGGCCTGGTACGCCTCGTCGATTGTACAAACTAGTGATGTGGCTAGTGATTTCCTTGTTATGGCGAGTGTAGAGGATCGAATGTCGCTCAGAGACTCGAGATGGTCGAGGTATTACAACTTTACGGGATCGACCTCCGCAGGGACGACACTTGCTACGGTGGTTGCAAAGCACTCCAAAACTCAACAAGTAGTTACAAAACGTACAGGGACAACCGTCGCTCCGGTTGTTCCCAGGACACAAGTGGAGAGAGAATGAGGCTATAGAGACACTAGGAGAGAGAGCTACAACTGTTGTTTTTGCACTGGAGACGCCAACTCCTGCGCCTCCACCCACGACTATAAAGTAGACGACTGCTACTACGTCAGGATTTGTTTTGGCCCCAAAGGCAAAGATATTGAAGGAGTTCTTAAAGTTCTAGCCATGTTTCTTCTACGGAGGCGGCGACCCTCAAAGCAGTAAGGAAGTGGATAGTGTCTTTCAAAGCGTTTCTATAAGCCGATGAGGAACAATAAGAGAGTTCAGCACCTCTTTTGGAGCATGCTCGAGAGGTTATGCAAACAGCCTCTGGTGGACTATGTATATGGATACTCATCCAGAGCCGATGACGTGGGCCGCGTTCGCTAGTTCTTACACGACCAATATATACCTACGGAGGTGAGGTTGAGATTGAGGAGGATTCGACCCTAAGACAGGGTAGTCGGACGTTGATACAAAGATATGGAGCGATTTCTGTATTTACGTAACGACCCGTTACCTTAAGCCGGTGCTAAGTACTAATCCAAATCCTAATTAACTCCTGATTAGGCTCGAGGTTCTAAAGTTAAAGTGTGTGTGCGTTTGCATGATGAATGATGTTTGTTTGGATTGTTAATTCAATTTATATATAGGTTGTCGTATAATATGGAAATTATACACAAGCTTATAAAAACGAAAATACCCAATAAACTATAGTTTACCGGGACGCCAAGTGTGACGAGGAGTCGTGAAGAGAGTGTGCACACTCAAGGATAGTTGTAGGTACGTCCGGTGAGTTTGTTGTTGAATAATACACGATATATATTTATATGTTTTTAAATATATAAATATATATTGGAAAATAAAAGAATATTAAAAATATATGGATTATTGGATTGTCTCGAACGAAGAGTAAGTGCTTGATGTGTCAAATTGTGTATCACTTTAAGGAGTGTCACTTTAACGCATCAACCACGTGATCGGTCTCGAGATAGCACGTCGCGTATCTCGAGAAAAACTTATATATATAAATAAATGTTGATCGTTATCCTCACAATTCGATCGTTCGAGAAGAATATGAGGCTCAATTTCGATTCAGATCGAAGGAGATCGCTCTAGAAGTTCGAATTCAACGAAGTTGAGGAGCTTAAACGGATTAGAAGCTAGCGATCATCACTTTGGTAAGTTTGGTTTTTGGGTTTGTTAAAGTTTGAATTCATGGTGATGATCAAAATTTATTGAATTGAGGTTGTTGTTGATTTGAATGGGTTTATAACTTCATTAGAGGTCCTCCCGGGATTGATTGGGAGGGTAACTGTGAATGTTTGGGATGATTTGGAGGTGTTTTGGATCAATTTGGATCAAGCCAGAGGTATGCTTTTGTCAGTAAGTCAGTGCGCATAACGCGCTAGACACCGGCCGTAGCGCGCTATGCATACTCGGGGAGGATGAATCGACATGCAGATAGCGCGCTATCCATGTCATGTAGCGCTCCTATCGACCCCGAAACCGCAATTGTCCCGTGTTTTATGAATAATTTTTGGGGGACTTAGTGGACTGGTCTAGGGGTTCTAAATGTAGTATAATGAACCTATATTGATCCAAATGATTGGTGATAGGTTGAGGAACACCGAGGAAGAGTGAGATGATCGAAAAGTTAGGGAGTCCGGAAACGAAGACTTAAACCCGAGGTAAGTAAGGTATTATGTACACCGTGATGGTTTTTCTAATGAACAGAAAATGGTGTTTATCGTGATTCACGAGAGTAAGATACTGGAATTGAGGCGAGGTGATATAGGAGATGGGTTAGCTTCCCTACTTATATGTAACATCTTACTTAGTTTATAGGTGGTGTGGGCTGCATTTACACTAGTAGGGTTTGGGATAGAACCATGGGCATTAATAGATGGGCTAGAGAGCACATGAGTAGCGATGTGCCGGTCTAACAATCGTATTAATGGCACCGGTGGTAACCAACCCTAGTTTTATAAATAAAATAGGGTTCACAAAGTGTAAAATCCAAGAAATTTGCTTTGTATTTGTTTATGTATTAAATTTATATGATTTCCATATTCTTGTTAGATATCATTGGTGCATGTTGTTATTGCATGATATCCTTGAATATATATGGAATGTTGATGATTAGTGTGAATCCTTACTTATCGAGCAAGTTGGAGCGCTCACCCCAATCAACATTACAGGTAGATCCGACAAGCGCTACGACTACGGGATGGAGAAGTTATATGGTTCTTGAACTTCTCTTCGATTTAATGACATCATCTCGGTCTTATATATTTGTATTGAATTACGCTTTGTAATATCACATAGGATGGGTGATTATATAATCGAGGCTTATTCCGATTTGTTTTTTATACTATATATCTTATTTTGGTTATCGAAAAAGGTTTTAAATTCTCGCCGCATATATGATTTGTTTTATTTCGATAATCAATATACAATAGTTTTTATTAGGTGTAGGTGGTAAGGTCGCTAGCTCTAAATAAGTCCGGTAAGGGTAATCTGGGCTTAATTAGGGTTTCAAAGCTAGGTTTTTGCCCTAATCAAAGTTGTTGAGGATGCTACAATTTACTTCGATTCACTATGGATATGGCCGGATCGAGTGACTACAAATATACTACTTCACACGAGGGGGTTGATGACATGATTGCTGAAGCAGTGGTGTCATCTGAGCTCGCACTTTGCAGAGATATTTGATCGAGCTTTGGCACACACAAGACCTTCTTGAAGGAGAAAGAGGGTAGGAGTATTACCGGGTCCGAGGTACAGATGGACAAAACAAACAGAGAAATCGAGATGATAGAGAGGATATAAATTACGGTGGATACCATAGGGATGATGATCGGGTAGCTAGAGCTTATCTGTACCCGCATTACCAAGCTGTCGCACGAGATAGGTACATGACCTGGAAGGCAGTGGACTCGGAGATCGCATATCCCGGTGGGTGGTTAAGATGTGGTTATTCAATTGCATGTTGGCTATGTGGACAAGAGGGGCACATCAAGAGAGATTGTCCTTAGAGATCGCTGACTCCAAAGAAGAGTGACACCGTGCCGATTCGAGAGTTGGTGCCCGTGTTGATTTAGCTGCAAAGCCGGACATGTCCCAGAAGTGGGTTCTGGGTATGCGAATTTTTAAAATTTTAATCATTACATCTTAAGTTCATGTATGCATAATAGATTATTGTATTTTGGCATGTGATTGCCATAGGTCGTAGCATGGTATGGGATTATCATGGTGTGTAAGGATAGGTCGTAGCATGGAATGGGATTGTCATGGTGAGTAAGAGTAAGTCGTGGCATGACATGGGTTGTCATGGTGAGTAAAGGGGGATATGGCATGACATAGGATTGTCATGGTTTGTGATGGTTGGTTAGGACTATTATGTTGGGATACATGATATGAGAGGTTTATAGTTACTGGTATTAGGTAATCTGGTTAGAGAAACTTGAACAGGGGAAATCGAACTCGAGAATAGATTGTGGGGATGTTGGAAAGAGAGTGACTGATTTTTATCACCTCGGCAACACGCGCCTATGTCTCACTCGTAACACTACGATATCCCTAATGGAGTAGTGGAGGTGTTCAAGGGACTCGTAGAGAGGGACTATAAAAGTGTGAGGCGTGGTCACACGAGGATAGGATAGTTACACAAGTGTACTCGAGATTTAAATTTCGAGGACGAAACTCTCCTAGTTGGGAAGAATTGTAACGACCCAAAATAATTAAACCAGATTAGCGTTAATCTCAAGGATTAACGTTTGTAGTTTGGGCATTATGTGGACAACTCGGTTGGCTTGGACACAAGAACCGATGAAATATGTTATTTATGGATGGTGGTTGTGTATATGTGATTTTTAAAATTATTATTATTATATTGCACCGCATGTGTGTATGTTGCTATCGAGAGAGTTTGTATGACGGTGTTCGCATCTAAAGGCGTGTCAACGCGGGTAGTGAGTTAGCGAACTACGGTACACTGGGAAACAAGACTAATCCGTATCAAGCATGACTAGTTAATCAATTAAAATGGGTAATGTGACCATATGCCAAAGTTAACTTCAATTAAAATAATAGGCTATGGTGTACCTTGAATTGTGTGTCGAGACGCGGGGCATTGAGTGCCGTGTAGTCGAGGGTTAGTGGGATCATAAAATTTGTCAATTTGGTGAATAAAAACACTAACCATATATATTATAATGGGCCTAAGCTAATGTAATTGAATCAAGTAAATCAATGCTTATAGTTTGGTTATTTAAATTAAAACTATGAGATTGTCCTAGAGATACATGTTGACACATCTTGGAACCATATGAGTAGCAAATTAGTGTCAATTTGATTGGGTTAGTAGGATACATGTCAAGGTGTGGATCATTAGATGAGCTTCGAGATACGTAAATTCATGGAGATCAAAGGCTAGGAATCAATATTACCTTAATATATAAGATCAACACATGCAAGGAAACCATTTTCATTTTCAACTTATGAATCAAGAGAACTTGCTAGAGAAGGAGGTTGATGGAGAGAAGGAATAAATGAAAGATTGGTGAGAATTTCTCAAGCTAGGTGGTACATCAACTAGGTACACATCTATTTATGTCGATTGAAATCATTTCTGGTTTTTGGCTAATTCCAGAGGGTAGATGATTAAATATTTGCAATTGGTTTATATATTTGGATTCCTTATTTGAAGCTGATAATCCAGCTATATTGAAGTTCTTAATTTGGTTTTGAAATCATAAAGATATGAATTTTTGAAGTTGCAAGAATAAAATTAGAATTCTGCATATGTTATATTAGGAACTAGCCTATGTAATTTGGTCATAACTTGCTCATTTTAGATCCAAATCAATCCAAACTAGTGGCATTTGTAAGCTTACTCAAAAAGTAACAACTTTGCTTATTTTAAATGTTGTAACTCAATTGTTTTCATATCCAAAAGTGCTCTACAAGTAGGTGCTAGAATTCAAAAGAAAAGTTTTGAAACTAAATTTATTAAAAGAATAACTCCCTAACTACTTATCGAAATGAGCTAATCTTTTAGTATGTTGTATTTGGATATGTTTTCTACCTTGTGACCAAAAAGCACCTATTTTGGAAATATAGATTAGGAGTAATAGATTCTATAAGTCCGTTGGTCTGATTAGGTCAATTAGAGTTATGTATAGTAGAATCATGATATCTATTTCTTTTTAAATCGGAATTTTGCAAACTAAACCTTTTAGAAAGCAAATATGAGACCGATGATCTTTGTAGTGGTGGAGGATTTCAAGATTTGAACCATTTAATGCCTAAAAATGCTTTGTAACATAAGGTGAATTGAGACTTAATTTAGTATCTTAGGCTGATTTGGGAAGATAAATTTGAAACATATTCAACCAATTTGAATACACAATAAACACACTTAATCGACTTCAGGGACCTAGAGAACCGTAGCTCGGTGTATCTGGGAACTCGTCGGGTCGATTCGGTGTCCTGGGAGCCGAAGCTTGTGTTGATGTGTGTAAATCCATTGAAATGCCTCATGTAATTCATGATTTGGTTTATCGATTTCGCTTTTTCTTGTGTGATCATTGGTGGGCACACATGTGGTTTTCATCCTATTTCTGTGTGTGTATATATTGGTTGTGGCTAAATCGCATGCACGAGTTACTTGTGATAGTGCTCGTGTCGATGGTAGTAGAATATATCTATGACTCTGTTCGGGAGGGATTAGGGTGGTCTTGATCTCAGAATAACGTCCGTAAGGGACCATGCCATTTATCAAGTTGTGGTTTAGCCATTGTAAGCCAAGAATATATACGTGTTCCTATTCGATTTATCGACATCGGGCTAGTGTAGGTCGTGGTTTTCTCGTGATTATACGGGTGTTTACCGATTAATGCTTAATTTCGAACTAGTTTAATTGGTATATGTGTTTATTTATTTCACGATACTATTTTTACTTGTCGTGTGGTGTTTGCATTCATGAGAATATGAAATACTCGTTGCCGTGTGTTATATTTGCATGTCTTGTAGTTTATCGGCTTTATTTCATTAATATTGTGTGAACTTCTCTTGGGATTTTACTCACTGGACTCGTCACCGTATTTGTTAGGAGATTGAGTGCGAGATCTTTTGACGAGCAAGGGCAAGGGCAAGAAGGTATTGGACGACTACTACCGAGATTTAGTTCGTGTGTGATATCAATATGTATTTATTTTACTTTTGTTGGGTTTTGGGTACCCTATATCACGATTACATGTATATGGAGCTTTTGTTATACTTAACTCCGCTTGATATATACATGGTATCTTTCTTAGGTTTTCCACTACTTAGGATTGTTGAATACCGTATAACTTACTTAAATTAAGACTTCCTTTGTAAAACGTAATTATAACTTGATAAATTGATTAACGGGCTAATGAAATCATTAATAATTATATGGAAATTAACTAGCTAAGTTAGGATTAAATGGAAAAATGTTAGTAGCCACGTAGGCCGGGGAACGTCAAGGATAAGCGGGCCATGACGTGGTAAGGCTTGGTGACATGGAATGCGACGTGGCGAGTAGCAAGGCGACCTAGAATTTGGGGCCGCCACACATGGTTTATGAACTTCGAAGGACATGGAACACATGTAAGCTTATGACATGGCTACGATGTTGAAGATAATGTTCCAACAAAAAGCTAGGCAAGAAAGGTTCGAGATAGCCAAGAACCTTCATTCTTGTCGAATGGCCGAGTACGTGTCGTTAGTCCTCATGTTCTAAAAATGAAGGGCTATAATGACCATCTTGACAGATTTGAATTTCCGTAAGCCAAGAGTTGGCTATGTATTTCATCTTGAATTCATTGCACGATAGTTATTCATAATTTGTGATGAACTATAACATGAATAATATGGAGAAGTCTATCTCAAAGTTGTATTTAATGCTTAATATGCCGAGCGTAATGTCAAGAAACCCTTTGCTAATGTGTTGATTATATAGAAAGGAAAGGCTCTCAAGATGAAGGGCAAAGGCAAAGCTAAAGTTGCCAAAGTCGTTGTAATCACACAAAGCCCGTGGAACAAGTCAAGCCTATGATCTGCTTCTACTTCACACTCCCGTAAGGAAAAGGAAAAAGAAAGAAATTGTCATTTCTCACATGCACTTGGGCATTGGTTTAGAAATTGCTAACTCTATTTTGAAGATCTTAAGAAAAGAAGAATATTATGACTATCGCTTTAGGTATTAACGTTATTGAAGTTAACTTGTCAACTAGTGATTCATGGGTATTGGATACCGCATGTGGATCTCACATTTGTACTAATGTGCAGTGGTCTCACTAAAAGTAGAAAGCTAAAGAAAGGAGAAGTCATCATACGAGTTGGAAATGGAGCAAAGGTTGTTGCGTTATCGTAGGATGTTATGAGTTAATTTTGTCTAGTGGACTTGTTTTTGTTTTAAATAATTATTATTATGTCCCTGTTTTTAGCGTAATGTAACGACCCTAAATTTCTAACTCGTGCCACGTGTCATTACAAGACTCGACGTGGACTCATTATGACGTGGTGTACTTGGTCAATCTCGAGAGTCGACCCGAGGTATTTTATATTTGTGTTTGGTGTGTGTATTATCCTATTTTTTAACCAAATGCATAGTTAAGATTATCAATTAGTAGAAATTAATAGGTAGTGTTTGTTTCAAAAAACGTGTGTCGTCTCTGGCAAGATAAAGAGCATATTAAAGGGGTTTAGGCAAGTTAGCTTACACATAACTAGTAAGTGTCCTAAGTAAAAAAAGGAATTTATCCTATATTGTATTTAGCCTAAATTTAAGAACCAAATAATGGAAATTTAGGTTTAACCTTATGAAATAATACTCATAAGTTACACGCTCTATTTAGGAACTATTAAGATGACATAGAGATGTGTGTGAGTATTAAGATTAATGCACATATAAGGATGCATGGCTTGGAGAAGTCAGGGCCCTATATCTTTCTAGTGATACACAAGTTAGAATCAAGATAGCCATTAGTATAAAGGACACTTTCAACAAAACCACTCCAAATTTTTATTTTCTTTGTTTTTGTTCAAAGCTTGAGAAGAAGAAAAGTAGAAGGAGCTAAGAGTGGCTAGAATTCTAGAGAAAATAGAGGAACAAGAAGTGAAATTTAATCATTTAGTGTGCAAAGATCAATATATGGGAAGCATGAACCCTAGGTGAGCTATCAATTCAAATTAAGAATGGATGTCATGCATTAAATAAGTTTTCTATTAGGTTTGTGTTGATGAATTTCGAGATTTCTATGGGTTGTTGGATGATTATAAACTCTGAATTTCATAGCCAAATGGGTATCAAAGATGAATTTCAAATATAAATGAGATTTTTTTTTCTTTGAATGCATGTGTGCAATGGTAAATTTAATGAATCGAGGCATGAATTGGCGTAATTGTTATTTTTTTGTTGTTGAGGTGGATGTACCCCATTATGGAAGTCTTTGGCGATAGAGATGGCCTAGGTGGGGTTTGGGGTCAAACCCTAAATCTCGACATGCATAAATGCGGTGTGTAACGCAGCTTAGCACGCTATCTAGGTCGATAGCGCGCTATTGTTTCTGCGTAAGGGACATCTTGACATATTTTCGTAAAACGACCATAACTTTCTTGTTTTAACTCGGTTTTTGACGCTCCGCATATTGTTGGAAAGCTAGGAGATAGAGAAACAACCTAAAAATTAGGTTTTCAAAACTAAGTCGTATAATTTATCAAAAATGGGGTGAAAGTCGAGTTCATCCGTGAGGAGAGCCCTTTTGTAACTTTTTTGAGCTGATTTTGGGTTTTGACATTCGAAGCCTTCCATGCATCGATTTAGCTCAATTTTTCTAGACAAAGGTTTCTTTATGTCATTTCATTGCGGTTCCATTTTCATATCATTCCAGATTATCTATCATGTGTTTCTAAATGCATTTTGAATTATCAAAGTTATGTTTTTAAAACATACATACATTGGAGTGATTTTTGTAAATGGATCTCTAACCCACCTAATGAATTCCTAATTGAGTTTTAATCACTGGTTTATGTTTAATAACACCGAAACCGAGACTTGAGTCTTTCGAAGTCATTTCGGGGTGTTATGAGTCATTTGTGGATTCATTTAGATTAGTTAAAAGGCGATAAATGACTAGAAACTAAATATGGACTGAAATGAACTAAATGGACTCTAACATACCAAAACAAACTAAAATGAATGCCAGGAACTAAGCAAATAGAGTGGGTATCGGGAATGTAATACGGACGTGTGAGAGCCGCATTTATCATGAATATTATTGCATTTTGAGGTAAATAAATCAAGCAAGAATGTCAACATGATTTCTTTTCAAATTCTTATTATTAATCTCTTGAAAAGCTTGCCATACTTGTATTCCATTTTTGTTTAAAGTGGCAGAGGGTTTAGGTAGTCCACAGGTTGTGTCATCTCATGGTTAATCATTCTGAGTCATGTGGCTTCTTGTTGAAAAATATTCAAGGGATAAAGCATCCAGGGGCATCGTGGCTTACCTTAATAGTTAAGAGGGTGTTGGACGTGACTCGATGAGTCCGCAATGCTTGAAAAATTATTTCGGGGGTTGGAAGTGGCCTTGGGCCTCGCCGTGTTGACTTCATGCCGTGTTATGGTTTAAAGACCTGCGGTTGGGACCTGGATTACCTATTCGCCTATCTTTTTCTTCCTTGCCACTTGCTTTTCATCTTGCTTACTTGATTAGTCTATTTATCATGCACTTTGTCATTTTATTTACAACTTTCTTTAAATAGCCGCATGATTTAGAGACTATTGTAATTTATTACTCGAAATCTTGTTGAATCTCTTCGGCTTTACTCATTGCAATTGTCTATGTTGTTGGTGACGATTGCAGTCCCTCGAGCAAAGAAGGGAAGGAGCTCAGTACTTAGTGATTTCCTCGAGTTACCCTCGAGTCATCTCCATTACTCTTACTTTATAGGTTCTTTTGTTATTTTGTTATATATATATGACTATGTATTCATGATGTTTTGATGCTTTTGGGTACTTGGGGATGTGAGATACATTTGATTATACGTGTATATGCGTATTGTACTTTTTATCACCAGTTATATGCATGATATCACATTGTTTACAGGATTTCCACGCACAAAGGTTGTCCCGACTTTAATTGTAATTATTAACAATGTTGTTTAAATTGTTTAAAATTGCTTCCACTATTGTAATTGGCATTGAAGTTATCATCATGAACTCTATAAACCTAATAAGGAAACTAAGGAGAATTAACTTGATATAGAGGATGAGTAGGCATATGTTGACTTGACGGAAGTTGACCTGGGGGTCTACGTAGGTCTAGTCTTAGGGCGAGGCCAAGTTTATGGCGCCTTGAACTGTTACACGGAAACATCATTTCAATTTCATGTTTGGATTAAGATGGTTTTAATTTCATTATTGCGAATAATAAATGCTCCATTTCTCTTACAGACATTTTCTATGCGAATGCCGATTTGCGTGATGGTCTTTATATTCTAAACATGAAAAGGTCCACATATACTCATATTCTTAATATAAATACAAAGAGATTCAAGTCAAATGATTTGAATCAAACTTACATTTGGCATTGCGCCTTGGCCACATAAATGAGAAATACATTTCTAAACTCCAAAAAGATGGACTTTTAGATTCATTTGATTTTGAATTATACGAAACATGTGTATTTTGTTTACTAGGCAAGATGACAAAGAGTCTCTTTACCGGATCTTGTGAAAAGGAAAGTGATTTATTGAGTCTAATACATACCGATGTATGCGGTCCTATAAACACAATGGCTAGATGTGGTTATCAATACTTCATTACTTTTACCGATGATTTTAGCTTATATGGTTACGTGTATCTTATGAAACATAAAGGTGAATCTTTTGAGATGTTTCGAATATTTCAGAATAAAGTGCAAAATCAACTTGGTAAAAATATTAAAGCGCTACAATTAGATCGATGTGGTTAGTATTCGTAGAAACTATGGGATTGTCTCACGAGCTTAATTCCTCCAAGAACTCCACAATGGAATGGTGTTTCTAAGAGGAGAAATAGAAATTTATTGGATATGGTTCGATCTATGATCCGTTATATAGATCTTCTTATTTCATTTTGGGGCTATGCATTAGAAAGTGTCAGTGTTTACCCTGAATCGTGTTCCTTCTAACGCGATTGATAAAACACCAAACGAGATGTGGTTTGGGAAAAGTTTAATGTTTGTCTTTCCTTAAGATTTAGGGTTGTGAGGTTTCGTACAATGAAAAATCTCAAAAAATTATTAGCCAAATCTACCAAGTGTGTATTTGTTGGTTATCCTAAAGAAATTAGAGGATACTACTTTTACAATCTCACCGAGAACAAAATGTTTGTTGCTCGGAATGATGTCTTTATGGAAAAATAGTTTATTTAAAAAGACAACAATTCATGGGAATAAAGTAATTCTTCAAGAAGTTCAAGAACCACAAATAAACACTCAACCGCCAAGTGGGAGATCAACAAAGTCTTGAAATAATTGAACCTCCACATGTATCATTAGCCCGCATAGGTTTGATAGGGTATGAAATCAGCCCGAGAGATTTGAATTTCATATTACCGATAATAGCTATGTGTTGCCTATGGATCAAAATGAGCCTACTACTTATCGAGGTCGTATCTAGCCCTAAGTGCAGATAAATGGCTTAGTGCCATGAATTCCGAGATGCAATCCATGTATGATAACCGAGTTTGGAACCTGGTTGATTTACCTTAAGGTGGTAAGAACATTGAATGTAAATATGTTTTCAAGAAGAAAGTGACATGAATGGCATTGTGCATACTTATAAAACATAGCTAATAGCAAAAAGTTTTAGACAAACTCAAGGTGTTGATTATGATGAGACTTTTTCTCCAAGTAGCCATGCTTAAATCTAGTAAAATTCTAATTGCCATAGCCGCATATTATGACTACGAGATATGTCAAATGGATGTCAAAACAACTTTTCTAAATGGCAAGTTACTTGAAGACGTGTATATGATACAACCTGAAGAGTTTGTTCATCTTGAGAATCCTAAGAAGGTGTGCAAGCTTCAAAGATCTATTTATGGATTAAAACAAGCTTCTCAAAGTTGTCATTTTGATGAAAGAATTAAGGAATTTGGTTTCATTAAAACGAATATGAGCCTTGTGTATATAAGAAGGTCAAGTGGGAGCATGGTTATATTTCTCGTCGTATGTTGATGATATATTACTCATTAGAAATGACATCACAACCTTGCAGAGTGTCAAGTGTAGGTTAGGGAGGTGTTTCTCAATGAAAGACATAGGAGATGCATCATACATCATTGGGATTAAGATCTATAGGGACAGATCTAAAAGGTTGATCGGCCTAAGTCGAGTGCTTATATTGATAAGGTATTGAATAGGTTCAAGATGCCGACTCTAAAATAGGGTCGTTGCCAATATCTCATGTTATAAGTCTCAAGAAGACTCAATGTTCGAAGACTAATGATGAGCAAGAATGCATGAATACGATTCCATATGCATCAACTATTGGACTTATTATGTATGTCATGTTATGCACTCGACCCGATGTATCGTATGCTTTGAGCACAACAAGCAGATATCGGTCATATCCCGTGAGAGTCACTGGATAGCAAGATAAAGAACATTTTTAAGCACTTGAGAAGGACTAAAGAAGTGTTTTTGGTCTATGCAAGTTTGGAAGATGTGCTTGTTGTAAATGGTTATACGAGATGTAAGTTTTCAAACCGATATAGATGAATTTAGATCGCAGCCTAGATATGTGTTTACTTTGAATGGAGGTGCAATGAGTAGGAAAAGTTCGAAGCAAAAGATCGTGGTAGATTTTACTACGTGTTCTGAGTATATTTAGGGATGCGGGTAGGACAAAGAACCCCTATTCCCCATGGGGATTCACCCCGATAGGGCGGATTCCCCGCCAACTTGCCCCAATGGGGCCGGGGCCGAGGCAATTTCATCCCCACCATCGGGGTAGGGCGGGCGGTATTACCTCTCCCCGCCACGGGGAATCCTACGGGGATCCCGAATATTTTATGAAGGAATTGCGTTAAAATCATTAAATCTTATATTTCCCTTTTTTATGGTTTATGTTTCACATAAAGTTTGAAAATCGAACTACAATTGCAAAGAAAATTTTTTTAATGATTTTAATTTCATATCTATAATGTATTTGATCTATTTTTTTAGATATTATGTAAAAAAGTGATGGGGTGGAGAATCCCCGTGGGGTGGGGATCCCCGCCGAGTGGAGAATGGGGGTCAAGATTTCTTCGTGGAGAGTTTCAAGCGTGGGAATCCCCGCCCCGCCATAAGTGGGGATGGGGATAGGATTGCATTCCTCGCCTCAAACCCGCCCACTTGCATCGCTAAGTATATTGCAAAGCATTCGATGCGGCTAAGGAGGCGAGTCCTGGATCCAAAAGTTCATCTCTAAACTTGGAGTAATTCAGAGTATAGCTAACCCCGTTTGCTTGTATTGTGACAACAATGGGGCCATAGCACGAGCCAAGGAACAAAGATCACTCCAACGATCCAAACATTTACTTAGACGTTTTCATCTTATTCGAGAAATCATTGAGATGAGAAACTTGAATTAATAAACTTGAGAGAGGGTTTCTCTTTCAATCCATATATGTAGAATCCCATATGAGGTGAAACCTTCAAATAGACCCAATCACCTTCATTGTACTCGACAACTCGATGGTAGAGATCATAGACATTTTAACTTTTCATTTCCAAAATTCTTGGTTTAATGAAAAGTTATAACCCTTTCTCTCGCCAATCTTAACATTTTGTGAACTTCTACAAGTTAAATGATCATCTTTGTAGAATATACGATAACTTTTTATTTCTCTACTCATTTCCTATCATGAATCTCATTCAAGAATCAATACATAGCAAGACCTAGCCTATCTTACTTTTCCTAAAACAATTCTCATTCTTAATCGATAATGAATCAACAAAATGTTGATAATTCTTTCCTTATCCACCAAACTCCAATATACACATACTAGTTTGTTTTCTTATCACTAATCATCCTTTATTAGAATGTCGATCAATTAATTCCTTAGACTATCATCACCAAAATATAAGTTATGCAAGTAATATTTGAGCACAACATTAGATACAAAGTAGAGTTGCGTGTCTATCTGATCCATATCTGATCCATCACCATTCTAACATTTCTCAACAAAAACCAAATTACATAAGTCATCTCATGAGTATAAATCTCTTATTACATTTGTCATCCCATGACAAGAGATCTTAATTTACAATTTGATCAGAAAATAAAACCTGACACATCTTGCGACTCTCACTCATTCTCTAAATGTCTACTCATAATATCATTTAGATTTATGGAATAGAAAACAATTACCAATTCCAACTCGCCAGCCAATTCACTTTAGTTTCCCTTTAAGTGATTAAAAAACTCACGACTTTTCTAACTTCGTCAAATCATTTTCTATCATGAGTTCACCAAGAACCTCATTTCACTCAATTACTAAGATCTCATATTATCTCATGTCTTTTATTAGACATACGTTTCTAAATAGAGATATCAACACATTTCACGATTATACTCTCATAGTATAACTTTTAACTTGTATCTCATACAAGTTATGAATATGCCATTTCTTTTCACCACTATTCAAGACAAGCATTTGGCTCTACTCAATTTTTATAATTCGACTTTTCTCGAATTACAATGCGGAAGAATATTCAATTCTTCAAACATGTTAAGCCGATACACTTGTACTCTATTCAATATTTCCTACCAAAGAGATTAATACTAAGTAACAAAGTTGTAAGTTGTGTGTCTCTTTTCATTTCACTTGTATCTTCACCGTCATTCAGGTATCTTACATCAACTCAAATTTAAAACAATCGGTAAGCTTCAAATTTCACCACATACTATTCACGTGGTGCAAAGACAACATTTAAACCAATATACAATGTATTCACTAATAACAATAATATATTACTTTGGTTCAATACTTTTAACTTTTGAAATTTGACTCCTTGTAAGATTCTTATGAAGATATGTTAAATTCCATCAAACTTATAGTTTGATATCCTAAGTCTTATCATGACTCGTTCAATTTAAATTTCCATTTTTATGCGTATATGAGAATTTATTGACTATTTATATGCCTATAATTAAGCTTTCAATTGACTCAAATGAAACTTCATAGACTCTTTTATTCTCGATTGTCTCCAATTCATTCGGTTAGTTAAAGACTAGTGTAGCGATTCACTAGTCTTCTACGCTATGAATAAACTCTGTGATTATAAAATTGAGTTACTCGAGACTTTTGGTCATACACAACTACTCAAGAGTGTCCGCCTTAACTAAAGGAGTCCATTCGTGTCACTTCCATCAGTCACAAGTCATCTTTGCGTCTCATTTTATTTTGTACACATAGTCTATTCTGTTTCGGCTTTTGTCACATTGATCTCAATCTTGGTTCCTTTATAAACTTACCCCGATTTTCGTTCAACACCTAGGCCACTTACAACTCCTTACGCTTGACTTAGAAAAACAATTTATATCTCTTCTAATTTCGAAAACTTGGCTAAGGTAATAACAAAAAAAAACAAAACTATTGATCAACTAAACAACTGATCAAACTCTTAAAAGGATTTGTTTCAATCTTCTACTTCATATCAATGGAAGTTCTCGCAATATAGGAACTTATATTGACATCCTATACCAATCAATTATCGATATTCAATAAGTACATCTATGTCTTTATTAGTTTTATTTTAGGTTGTAGTGATAAGCATCATTACTTAATTTGATTAAAAGTGACTATTGGGTACTTTTAATCTTAAAACACAATTACTTGTGTTTTATTTAATAGCCAATCCTAGTAATTTTCATATTGTTTCACCCAATCTCAGCTTTTAACACATTGATCTCATCACAACACTTTTCATTTTCAAGTTAGAAATCTCGCGATCTTTGTTTCGTTACAACACCTAATTCACTTGTTAACAAAGATTATTCCCTGACTCATGTATTTCCATTTGTTTTTATTAGTTATTATTTTGTTCGATTCATAGATACACTATACTCAACATCACTTATGGATAAGTAACTTGAGCAATAAACAATCAAAGATATTCAATAGATCTTTTTAGAAGTCATTTAATTATTTTAAATCATGGTTCCATTCCTAATTTCATTTTGTGTTTTGTTTCGAAAAAGGAAACAATACTTTGCTTTAAACTATTTTACTTCATATAAATTGACTTAGACAACTTAATGGACTTATCACAATCCCGTTGTGATTTCCAAGTTAAGATTCAATTTGTCTAATCAATTTCTATTTTCAAAATCATGCGTCACCATTTTTTGTCATTGAGACTATTTCGAAAGAAATTCTCAATTGGTTGTGAATTCAACCAATACTTTGTAAAATAGGTTTTCCCAAGTTACTAATTTAAGTGGTACTAACGTCATTCCAAAACTCAAGATATTGTATACCTTGTGTTTTCCACAAGTTTCAACTTTATTTTTTATGTTTTCCAAAAAATTGTCAATTATTTGAGACTTTAACTTAAGTCTATCTCGACAATTTCTCGAGCGTTTCAAAATTGTAAAACTTTGATACTTTTGATTTCCAAGAAATCCATATTCAACACTTAGGTTCCCGAATCATCTAGACTCCTTGCTCAACCAATTTCCTATTGGTTTTATAACTGACTATTTCCCTCGATATATTAATACCAAACTATTTGCAATAGTCTTATGAATTTAGACTTCTCGAGTCTATCTCACTTATAATCACCCTCGCCTTTCGTCTCACAAGTCTATTCTCTTTTTTATTTGTATGTTCCTAAACTCGCTCTTTATATTTTGCGAGTTAAATATCAAATAGATGATGAGAATAAACTTCTTATCGTATATGTAGTGATAATATAATAATATACAACAAACATATAACAATAACAAAGTATTGCCAACTCACAATACTTCGCAACTAATCGTGACCTCATTATCGAACCTCGTTCCTCAAGACCATCACTTAAGTTCATGTAACTTAATGTAATCCAAGAGCCTTAACCCGAACTTTCTGATCGACTCAAACCTAAAGTTATCGTCATTATCATTTCCTTGATTGAGCTTAACCCTAACTTTGATAGTCCATTGTCGTCCTAACTCTAAAGTCGTGTTCGTGCTTTAATTGAATTGTAGGTTTATCGAGAGTTGATCTATCAACCTTGCGCTCGATACCAATTGTGACGACCCAATTTCCACAAACCGGGCCTCGTCGCCTAGACCTATGTGGACCCCAAATCAACCCCCTACAAGGTCAACGTAAGACTTGTCAACCTTCTTATACCATTTTATAATTATTTTGGTGTTTTAATATAGAGTTATTAATTTTGCAAGATTAAAATTAGTAAGCAAATGTAAAGAAAATAAACGAAGCAATTAAAATAACTCTAAAACACGTAAAATGTGACAACCTATGTGTGGAACCCTCGTAATATATACCATGTATAAGTACAAAGTGGTAAAAGTGAGCATATACATGTATCAAAGTGTCGCTTAATCCCAATATCCCAAAGTTGAACATAAACATCAAAATGGATATATATAATACAAAAACCAACAAGATCGCAAAAATATGAGCCGCTCCGATAGTTCTAAGAGGTAGTCGCCAATCATCAAGCTTCTTGCCCTTGCGACACGAGGACATGCGGTTGTCGCAAAAAATAGACAATTCCAATGAGTATATCCAGATGAGTCTTAATAGTACTTTAAGAATTTAAATAAATAGTCGATAAATCATGTAGGAATATAAAAAAAATTTGAAGTAATGTAAGTGCATGACAAATAGACAGGAAATAAAAGCAGTGAAAGGAGAGTGTCATGGAAACAAAAGAGAGAAGCCAAGTGGGCTCAAATGAATCAAGTTGTGACTATACAACCATAAGCTCAACTTCCTAGAATCGCGCAGAGCCATCGATTCAAAATTGTCTTAAACCTAAGGGTATCAATCGCATCCCGAATACCTCGCCTCCCGTCAACGACCCAAATCCAAGAACCGGGGTATGGTTCCAGATTATAGCCTGGCCGCCACACCCAAAAGATTACCAACCCGACTCATTTAGCACTCGGACACTCTAACTATGCGTGGAATTCATAAATATGCACAATTAAAGAAATTAAATTCAAGAAGTATAAGAGAACTATTGATAATCCTCCTCTTGGTTTACTTACAAATAACCACGTAGACCGCTTGACGTCTTCAAAGTTCTTACTATCGCTCTCGCGTTCGATGCGTCTCGAATTCCTAAAATTGTTTCATAATCTTTATTAGACTAAATTCTTATTCGTACTTATTCAAATTATGCACGCATTACGAGGTCGATCTCAATATGAATCGCCTTAGAAATTATTTTCAATTGTTGCACATATCTCGAGATAAAACTTCAATTATTGTATTCACGGTTGGACCCCAACATCGATTTGACGAGTGTCTTATCGACGGTTTAGGTCTGTAATTTTGTTTGAAAACTCAATTTTAACATTAATTCATTTGATTCTATTTTATTTCCATTACCTCAATTTCTAAAATAACAGGTTTTTAAGTTGCGACCACATTTTTGTCGCAGCTCTTGTCGGACCGCATTAGTAAAACCTCTCGCTTCGCCTAATTTTCTCAAATTTGGCATTTATTGCTTTGCTTCCTATAGATTATTATTTTCTTTTATTTTATCAATTAAATATATATATATATATAGTACAATGTATATAAATGTGTATAATATATATCATATCATATCATATACACTATATATGCACATTATATATATATATTTTATTTTATCAAGACACATCTTGAGGCGATCTCGAAATGCATGTGCACACATCTCGAGGCAATTTTACACCTCAAATCTTTGCACAAATCCCGAGATACACACATCATGCACTCTAAGTCCACCTTAAAATCAACCTAAAAATCAATAAATACTAATCATATTCTCTAACCAAAATAAACACATAACCTACACCAACAAGAATAACAACATACTTTGGCCAACGCGACCGTCGACGAGTAGGGGTGGTCACTTTGGAGCCGAGAGTGGTGGAGGGGCATCGTCGGCGACGATGGCTGCCGAGCCGCAAGGAGGGCCGAGAGGGTGGTGGTGAGGGGGTCGCTAAGGAAGGAGAAAAGACTTAATGAGACAAATATCTTGCTAGGATAAGAGAGGGAAAATGTGAGAAGAAATGAATGAGAGAGAGAGAGAGAGAGAGAGAGAGAGAGAGAGAGAGAGAGAGAGAGAGAGAGAGAGAGAGAGAGAGAGAGACGAAGGGGGTGGGATGAGAAAGAAAAAGAAAAGTTAGGTGTCAAAATGTGGATGGTTGAGTGTATTGTATGTAACGACCCGAACACTTAAAATGTCCACATTGGGGTTATATTGGTAAATTCACAAATTTTTTTGTATGAAACCCTAAGTATAAAAACTCATTATAAACCCTAGCCAACAAGTCGTCTGTGGGGCCGTTTGGCCCACGTACCATTCAACAGTGTGTCCGGCCCTCGGGACCGTTAACGGGGGCCGACCGCCTCGGACCTAAAAAAATAATAAATAAAAATAATATATATACGAGATAATACAAATGTAAATAATATACAAATATATATATAATAAAAACAAATCCTTGCCATCGAATGAGGTGTTATTGCGTCCTCGAGGAGATCGACCGGTCTTACCCTCGCACCGGCGATGGAGGACATGCGAACCCATACTAGTGGGATCAAAGTAAATTTAATGGCAAGTTAGAATTTAAAATGTGACATATCATTGATGTGATGTGTACTTATTGTTTAGATTCGCGAGACGGTTCACATAGAACCCTGAGCGCGCAAGGACCGGGAAAAGATATCGCGACGAATCGAGGTAAGTGGGGAGCTTGCTCAATTATCAAACATGACATGCTATTAGATATTATTAGGTCTCATGATTTTAATTCAAGACTTGGGGAATGGTTTGCGACTTATTATTGACTTGAATATGACTAACTATGGGTTGTGAGTGTGTTTCCATTTGTCCATGTTGTTTTTATCTCATATTCGTGGTTGTCGCCACTATTTGACTATTTCGTGGTCGTCATTTGCTATTTGACAATTTGGTAGTCGCCGCCTCTACTCAAGTATGTTATGGTCGTCACCATTACTCGAGTTATTGAGATCGATACATGAGATTGGTGCACACATCGGTGATGGCTTTGGTCAAACTTATGTAGACTTGATGGGGCTAGTTAGGGGGCATAAAGGCCTTTATGTCAACTAATGGTTTACATCACTTCGAAAGTAAGGGAATCGGTCACTGATTCTTGTCAATAGCTTGTACGCATTGAATATGACCCGACTTATTATGTTATTATGCTTTTATGATATCTCTTGAATTCACCATTGCATGATGATTTGATCTATAAATGCTTTTATGTTTCCCATTGCGATGCTTGATGAAGTTGTCAATGGATACTCGTGGATTATTCTTTTTCTCTATCTTTACTTTCAATTCATGATAGCCTCGCTTGATTAGTAGGTATTACTTGTATGTTTGATAGTTGAGCGGGTTTTCCACATTATCGAGCTCCGTTGGTTCTTTTAGCTCACCCCACTTATCGTCCAAGTTCGTCTTCATTAATACCAATACGGGATAAAGGAAAGGCGAGAGCATAGAGCTTTGCCTTTGATGTGAACTTTGCATGCTATTTATATTATCGATATTCAAAACATCTAAACATGGGTTGTATTAAGTACTTAATGGGGTAGATTGTAATCCCCGAGACTTGTTGCCTTAGTACCTTGGTAGTAAACGTTTGCGATCACTTAGGATTACTTGAATACCTTTGTTTAGAATTATTTGTTTAACATATGAAACCTTTTAGTTTTAAATTCCATAATTATTGTTTCATATGTACAGTTGTGTAGTTCCGAGGTTGAGTTAGGGGTGTCAAGCCGTTATTTGGGCATGGTTCGGGTATCGAGTTGGGTAACGGTTTGGGTCGAGCGACCCAAACCTAGGTCGATGGAGGGTTATCACATTATATTATCTTTTTTTTCAATTTATTTCTTTTGTATGAGTTTTCTTCATTCTATTGGTCCACTCATTCACTTAACTAACCTCTAATTGTATTATATCTCTCCCATTTAAATCATCATACCTTACTACTTTAACCTCCAAAATCATATTAATTAATCACTTTATTTTAAACTTTGACACATTTAAATTTCATTAAAACTATGGCCTTATAAATTATAAACCACATTAATTTTTATTCCTATTATATAATTTCCCAACTATATAGGTAATTTATGTGATGGCCCCTTCTCTAATAATCTTGCAATTAACCCCAAATCTCAATCCCACAGACTTAACTACGTATTAGTGCCTTTCTATCCAAATCTACTCCTTACTAGTGTTTAGGATAAAAAAACACGTCACTTTTCAATTGAATTTCAGAGTTTATTAAAACTTATTAAAAGTTTTAAAATTTAGCTTTAAGTCTTAACAAATTATGTGAAAGCAATTATTAAAAATCATAAGGGTGAGGAAACCAAGAAAACAATGATCACATGTACATATAACAAAGTAGTGAATATAAACAAGTGTGATGTTATCATAAGTCGGGAACTAAATGCTTAACCCAATATACAACCCCAAATTGTATCAAAATAAAACCGTATAATACACACAATATAAAACCTACAAAATGTCGATGCGTAAGTACGTTGGCTTAGAGGTAGTCGCCAATCTTCTCCTTGCTCTGGCTCGCTCGTCGATGGCTCGCACCCACCGTCATAGAAAGAAAGGTGAGTACAAAAAGTACCAGTAATCCCCGTTGACAAATTCATTCACATTTCTAAAACAAACTAAGTGGTATTTAAAAGCATAAGTTCAATAAAGAAAGACTAGTACCATAATTATGCTAAGAAATACCACAGTTAAACAAGTGAAACCGACATAAGGCTAATTAGTTATGATCTAGATCCTCTTGTCTGGCCGTGACATACGTCAAAAGCCTTAACCACTATAGGACATGCGTGGTGTCGTACGCTTTAATATTACCGGGGACTCTAACAACGGTTTCATCAGGGACTCGACCCTGGTATTATCAGGATTCTAAACACTTATATGGGCAACTCCAAAGACTCTAACCTTGTGTGCCTCATCATAGTGGTGAGTGCCGACATCCTCAGGGACTCGAACCCCGTGTGCCGATCTACTTATAGTTCAATGGACTCTAGATTCTATAGCTATTTTATAATTCCAAGAAATGGACTCATTAAGGATTCTAAGAGTTGGCTATGCTACAAAACACAAATTATCCAAAGAATACAAGTCCATAAAACCATTCATAGCTCCATGGCTCCTAATAGCATGCTATTTGTACTACATTTCCTACAAAACAACAAGAAATGACATACGTAACATGGATGATATAAAAGATTTCAAGTTATCAAAGTATCACGGAAACCAAACTCAATAAGTGAGGAATAACAATTAAGTCCATGATATGAGAGTACAATGCTAGACATAGTCAATATAGACTATAACAAACAAGTTAGAAACTGAAATGAAATGTAAATAAACAACATATAAATAGCCACACATACTAACAAATTCATGAATTCACCATTTTAAACTAAACAAACTAGTGTAAGTGAATTACCTTGTTGTTGTACACTAGCTTGATCAATCATCACACTTTGATTTCACCAAACCAAATAGATTTTCTTCTTCTTCTTCTTCCTCTCCAACTAGCATTCCTTACTCTCTAAGTTTTCTAAATGAGAATATGTGGTTTACATGAATTGATCTCTAACTTTATATATTAAATGGATATGATTGAATGATAACCATTGATCTAATTACACACGCTTATCTCCAGACCTATCTAATGGAATGCCTCTTAACACATGTCTCACTTACCTCCACTAATTCATGCCAACTAACTTCAATGTATGACTTAATTTGTTTCTAGATGTGCTAGTACGTGTCTCGATGCAAATCACATGGCTATTGTTTTAAAATGCTAACTTATGTTATATTTAATTAAAAATCAACTATAGCCACATTAAAGCCACTATATAAATCTACATTAAGCTTAAAATAGACTTACCACATTACTCTCTACCATGGTCCCACGTCTCGACACCTATACACGAGTAGGAGGGACTTAATAGTCTACATATATAAAATACGTAGGCATACACCACAACAAATCTAACATATACCTCGGTCAATGCACATATCACGGTGTGGGTCCCACGTCACATGTTGCTAATCCCGAATACAGCAATAAAAGATATTAGAAATTTGGGGTCGTGAAAAATCTTCCTAACTAATAGAAATTTCGTCCTCGAAATTAAAATTTAGGCTATGATTAATACGTCACTTGAAGAGGTACAAAAACCTATCCATCATATAGTCTTCCCGCTCCCAAATGACTTCCGTATCATCATGTAACTGTCACTTGACGAGAACCTTGGGACAGACTTGTTCCTCAACTGTCTGTAGCCTTCGATCTAAAATTTGGATAGTCGCTCCTTATAAGTAATATCATCGCTCAGGTCTATCTCGAATCAAATCCATAGTCCGTCGATCACCTTCTCTCGACTCAACTAATCAAAGCATCAAAATATGAAAGATCGGTTGAATCCCCGACATCCGTAGAGGCAAACTCAACCTCATGCGCAACTTTCACGACCCGTTTCTTAATCATGAAAGGCCCGACGAATCTCGCAAGTTTAACTTTCATTCCAAACATTTGAAGACCCTTATGAGGGAAACCTTTAAATATACAAAGGCTCCCTCTGGTGTACGTGAGATCACCACGATATTTTTCTAAATACTTCTTCTGTCTATCTTGAGTTTTTTTGAGTCTTTGACTGATCGGTTTGAATTTCTCCTGTGGTCAACAACAATCTCGGACTCACAATCTTCCGGTTCTCTCGCTCAACCCAACACAATAGCGAGCGACTAGTTCGCTATATAAAGCCTCAAATGGCTCCATTTTAATACTAGCTCGATCACCGTTGTTGTAAGCAAACTCATACAACAATAGGTACTCCTCCCAAGATCCGCCAAACTCTAACACACAAGCCCATAACATATCTTCGAGAACCTAAATCAATCTCTCGGCTTTGCCCATTAACTGAGGATGAAAAGTCGTGTTGAACTATAGGCGCGTACCATACTACTCATGCATACTCCGCCACATCCTAGATGTCCGCATAGCATCTCGATCCGACGTGATAGTCAATGGTACTCCATGCGGCCTAATAATCTTTTGGTTGAATAATATACTCTTCGATCAAACGTGTAATGCGCGACATCGTAGAAAATAAGCAGACTTCGTCAATTTTTCTATGATCACCCATATATAATCTTGTCTACCGATGGTCCTCGGTAATCCCCTTACAAAATCGATAAAGATATCCTCCCATTTTCATCGTGGAATGGGAAGAGGTCGTAGCAACCCTCCAGTCCGTGATGTTCATCCTTCACTTGCTAACAGATCCTACGTTCTCGATGAACTCAGACACATCGCTCTTCATCGAAGCCACCAAAAATGTCTCTTCATGTCATGGTACATTTTAGTCTTGCTTGGATGGACGGTGAATCGGAACGGTGTTACTCTTGAAGAATCTCATCTTTCAACTCGGCAATGACGGTATCCACAGTCACCGCCTCTAAATCTCGACATCGATCCTTCTTCTCCGTCTAGTCAAGTACAATTAGTCTCTAGGCTAATTCACTAAATCTAAGGTACAAAATGTCGGCTCTCCGACCTCTCGACACTCTCTATGTAGACACGATCTCAAGTCTCATCCGTGCACAAATCATCACTCGAATGTCGGTAGGAATATGCGTTGAGTCATCCTCGCACCGCCTCAAGTAACCCATATTCATGCGTCATGTGGCACCTAACAACCTAAGCATCACTAACCGATATCCTACTCGGTGCATCTGCGACTACGATAGCTTTTCCTAGATGATACTCCATAAAAAAGTCGTAATCCTTCGGAAACCCTAACCACCCGTGCCGTCTCATGTTCATGTCCTTTTGAGTAAAGAGATATTTCGACTCTAGGGATCGTAAATAGTGTAAATTTCTCTTCATACAAATAATGCCTCCACACTTTTAGTGTAAACACTACTGTCGCCTACTCCAAATCATGTGTGGGTTAATTCTTCTCGTGTACTTTCAATCGTTGGGAGGCGTAAGGTACCGTCCTACTACTTTGTATCAATATGCAACTCAGACCCATATGAGAAGCATTTGTGTATACTAAGAATCCCCGACCATCGTCTAGCAATACTAATACCGGCGCAGTAGTCAACAATCTCTTCACTCGAGTAAATGCATCCTCTCATTCCTTAGACCATCAAATTTGACATCATTCGGGTCAATATAGTAATCTATGAAGCGATATTTGAGAAATCCTTCACAAATCACGATAGTACCCTCCCAAACCCAAAAACTCATGATCTTTGTAATCGACGTCGGTCTTTGGACAATCCATAATCGCCTCGAATCTTGGTCGGATCCACCGATATCCATGCCTCTTTAACAACATGCCCTGAAACTTGACCTCTCGAACGCCAAAATTCACATTTTTTGAAGTTGGCATAGAGTCGATGCTCTCTCAAAGTCCGCAACATCTCCTTGAGGTGTTGCTCATGATCCTCTCTAGTCCTCGAATATATGAGTATATCATCAATGAAGACTATCACGAGATGGTAAAAAACAATCTTAAATACCCAATGCATCAAATCCATAAACACCGAAGGGGTATTGGTCACCCAAATGACATGACCGTAAATTGAAAATGTCCATATTTCTTACTAAAAACTGTCTTGGATCTATCGTCATCCCCGATCTTAAGCCGATGATACCCCGATCGCAGATCTATCTTGAGAGAAAATCGTGATCCTCTCAAACTGATCAAATAAATCATCGATCCTCGACAATGTATACTTGTTCCGATTGTGACTTTGTTCAATTGTTTATATTCGATATAAAGTCCGAAAGTACCATCCTTCTTCTTCACAAAATGAACAAAGTGCTCCCATGGCAATGTGGAAGGTGTGAGGAATCCTTTCTGTCCCAAGCCCCGAAGCTGCGTTTTCAGCCTCCTCTAACTTTCGTAGCGCCATATGGTACGGTGGTATAGAAATCGGTCCGGTGCCCGTACCAACTCAATAATAAAATCAACCTCTCGTGGCGATGGTAGACCGGTGTAAATCCTCCGAAAACACATCTCAAAACTCTCTACCAATTGATTTATCCTCAAGTCCAGGTCCTCGACTTTTGCTATTGTGCATAGTGCAACCAATGCCTCCATCTCCTCTTTAGTCACAGTCAACCTCTCATAGTTATTGTCCTCACTGGACTACCTCTATAAGTAAATATTGACGCTTTAGGATCTCAAATATCATTGTCTTATCGAAACATCCGATATGTGCGTAGTATGCCGATAGCCAATCTATCCATAAAATAGCATCAAACTATACGAACTCGAGGATTGTAAAGTCACAGTAACTCTACCCCATCTATCTCGACAAGACATCCTCGATAAAACTATTAGGCTAAAACCTATCCCCACTGAGGTACTCAAGATCAAGTGTATATTAAGCCTAACAAAGTTCAACCCTATGATGTCTACCACGCGACCAGCAAAGAATTAAATAGTAGAACCAGAATCAAACAACACATAAACATCTCTACCAGAAATGGAAATTGTATCCTCAAAAAGATCTCGTATTGCTCCGAAATCCTGGTTGTGCTACCATGTGGGCTCCTCTCTCGATCTACTATGGATAAGCTACTACCGGTAGTGTGCACTCTTGGGCTATGTGCCCCACCTAACCACATCTCCAACATGTAATATGTCCACGCGGCTAAATTGATGTCTCTAACCCCGATCATGCTTTGGACCTTTCCGGTGCTCGCTTTGTCCCTCGTTTCAAAGTCTCGGCATCTACCTCAACATTACTATTTGGGTGCTTTGGTAGTGTTGGTAATGCCCGATGGGAGGTGGTAAGGGAGGTATACCATAGGTATCATGTGCGGGGGCGCGGCATGAGCATGTGCCACTAGACGTACGTACATGCCCCGTGCTATGCCCATCCGAAACCGACTATCTCCTCTCCTTTGTCTCTTACCTCTATGTCATCTCTCGCTCATAATTTTCTCATCTCTCCCAGTAACTCAAAGCATGTCTATCCTCCTTTATACCCAACTCATATGTCTCATAGGAGAGGGACCGCTCATACATCTCTTGAAGAAACTGCCCAGTGCTTAAAACAGATCGGCGATATCCCGTCTCAAACCATCACCAAAATAAAAGGCGTCATAAGCATCATACGTAACTAAGTCCCCATCAAACTGTCTGAGGTAGCCATATCTATCTTTGTAACTCATCACTGTCTCACCCTCAGCCTATCTCAGCACCATAAACCTCTTCTTTATTCTCTTCACCATAGAGGCTGGAAAGTACTGCTTGAAAAACTCTTTCTTGAAATCATCCCACGATGTAAAACTGCCTCTGCTCGCTACTGTGGTCCTCCACCAAACATCTGCACCCTTCTCCAAGATGTAGTAAGAGAGAATGGGTTGTAATATGTCCTCAAAGCCCAATAGTAAATGTTATTTCTCTTGTGAGAGAATCCACCGCTCAATCTTCTCATGGTCTCATTTTCGACAAAGAACACTTGCCTAAGCTTGATGAACTCCTTCACCAACTTGGCGTCCTTAGATAGTCTTGCTGCCTCAAAAGGTATAGGTGTAGGAACAGACATGTCCCTAGCTGTAGTTGTCTCATGTACAAATCAATATTGGTAACTCCAGGTAGATAGGGTGATGTGGAGTCTACACGTGGCAATAGTAATGGTGGTACGAATGCTCGAGGTCTTGTAATAATAGCGTCGGTGCGCCTCAATCCCGATGGTCCTGGGGTGTCATTATAGTAGTAGAGTGGCGAGGAAGGCATGTATAATAGCCGTCATGTGCTCCCTCATGAAGGCGATGAAATTGGCTAATCGCGCCTGCAGAGCCGCTACACTGCTAGACGACCTCTCGATAGTCATCCGCCGAGGTAGTAGGAGGTCGACTACCGCTAGCTCGTTGTCTCCGCCATCGCGTGTTTCGCCATCGATGTCTAAAGGTAGATAGCGAATATGAATCAACTACTACGTGATGTAACTCGTATTTAAGTACATATAGAATGTAACACATACGTAAAATACTTCCCCACTCACTTACACTCACTTCCCAACTAATAGTTTCTAGGCAAGGATAATCAAAGTTTCCACATCTAAGGTTTGTGTTTTAATCAAGTTTATATTTTACTCATAAAAAACATTTACTCTAATACCAACCGTGACATCCCCTTCTCTAATCTAAAGACCCGCCTAATCTTGTAATTAAGCATAAATCCCAACTCAACAGACTTAATTACGCATTGTCACCTTTCTATTCAAATATACTCCATACTAGTGTTTAGGATAAATAAAACACGTGTCTTTTCAATTGAATTTTAGAGTTAATTAAAACTTATTAAAAGTTATAAAATTTAGCGAAAATCTTAACAAATTATGAAGAAGCAATTTTTAAAAATCCTAATTGTGTGGAAACTAGGAAAACAACGATCACATGCATATATAACAAAATGGCGAATATAAACGGTATGATGTTGTCATAAGTCTGGGAACTAAACTCTCAAATTCCAATATACAACTCCAATTAAATCAAAATAAAATCGTATAATACATAAAATATCAAAAACCTATAAAATGTTGATGCAGAGGTATGCCGCCGGCTCGAGGTAGTCACAAATCTTCTCCTTTCCAAGCATGCTCGTCGATGGCTCGCACCCACCGTCATAAAAAGAACGATGAGTACAAAAAGCAACAATAATCCCCGTTAACAAATTCATTCACATTCCCAAAACAAACTAAGTGGTATTTAAAAGCATAAGTTCAATAACGAAAGACTAGTACCACAATAATGCTAATAAATACCATAGTTAAACAAATGAAACCGACACAAGGCTAAATAGTTATGATCTAGATCCGGTCGATCGCTACATACGTCGAAAGCTTTAACCACTATAGGACATGCGTGGTGTCGCACGCCTAATATCACTAGGGACTCTAACACCAAGTGTCATCAGGACTCTAACCCCCCAGATCATCGGGGACTTTAACCCCGTATATGGGCAACCTTAGGTACTCTAAATCTGTGTTTCTTATCATAGTGGCGAAAAGTGTCGACATCCCCTCGTTACTTGAACCCCATATGTTGATCGACTCATAGCAATGGACTCTAGATTCTATAACTATTTTATAATTCCAAGAAATTGACTCATTAAGGATTTCAAGAGTTGGCTATGCTACAAAGCACAAATTCTCCAAAGAATACAAGTCCATAAAACCATTCATAGTTCCATAGTTCCTAATAGCATTTTATTTATACTATATTTACTGTGAAACAACAAGAAATGACATATAGCACATGGATGGATTCAAAAGATTTCAAGTTATCAAAGTATCATGGAAACCAAGCTCAATAATTGAGGAATAACAATTAAGTCCATGATATGAGAGTACAATGCTAGACATAGTCAATATAAACTATAACAAACAAGTTAAAAACTGGAAATAAAATGTAAATAAACAATCAACGGTATACTCACATCAAGCAATGTAAAGTCCTAGCTTTATCGGGTCTCCCGACACCTAAAATCACGTATTCGCAACCCTTCTTGATATCATATAACATGTTTTAAGATGTGTTTAGACCTTTACTTAGGATTTTGGGCTTAGTTATAGTGTTTTGGTAAATTTGAAAAATTACAGATTTTTATGTTGTCCTGGGCAATTAGCGCGCTAATGGATTTGATTAGCGCGCTAATGGATTCATTAGCGCACTAGTGGATTCATTAGCGCGCTAACCATCGTATCTAGCGCGCTAATTGATTTACCTAGGCGCTTTATGTAGGAAAATCAGAATTTCGCAACTTGAATTCCGAGTTTTCCCATACATAGGCTACCCAAATGTCCTGGGACCTCCACAAATACCTCAAAACCCAAAGACATCATCAACAACATAAAAATAGCCACACATACTAACAAATTCATGAATTTACCAATTTAAACTAAAGAAACTAGGGTAAGTGAATTACCTAGTCGTTGCACACTAGCTAGATCAACCACCACACTTTGATTTCATAAAATCAAATTGATTTTCTTTTTCTTCTTCCTCTCCGTAAAGCTTTCCTTCCTCTTTAAGTTTTCTAAATGAAAATATGTGGTTTACATGAATTGATCTCTAACTATATATATAAAATGGATATGGTTGAATGACAACTATTAATCTAATTACACACACGTCTCAAGGCCTATCTAATGGAACACTTCTTAACACATGTCCCTTTTACCTCCACTAATTCATGCCCTAACTCCAATGTATGTCTTAATTTGTTTCTAGATGTGCTAGTACGTGTCTCGATGCAAATCACATGGCTATTGTTTTAAAATGCTAACTTATGTTACATTTAATTCAAAATCAACTATAGCCACATTAAAGCCATTATATAAATCTACATTAAGCTTAAAATAGACTTACTACATTACTCTCTACCTCATCCCACGTCTAAGATGCAACACGAGGCACGCCTCCACTCACATCTCGACACCTATACACAAGTAGGAGTGACTTAATAGTCTACACATATACAATACACTAGGCATACGTACACCACAACAACTCGACATATACCTCGAACATCTCACCACGATCAATGCACATATCACGATGTGGGCCCCACGTCACTGGCCTGGTAATCTTGATTACGTATAATAAATGAAATTAGAAATTCGGGCCATGACATTTAATGCGTTGCACTATTATATTTTGACCTCAATACCCTAAGTTTGACTCGAGTCTTCTACGTAAGGATTAGATCGAGGTTCAAAACATGTAATTAGTGTGTAATTAAAATTTTAATTTTTTGGGCCATTACACTTATAAAAGACAATGTTGCAGATCCTTAGACTAAGGCTCTTCCACAAGTGAAACATGATGGTCATGTCAAGTCATTAAGTATTAGATGCATAAATGATTGGTCCTAGTGCAAGTTAGAGATGATGGCATGTGCCCTAGGTAAATCTATAAACATTATTCATCTTATAATTTTGTTAATAAAATAGAGGCTTTCGTTTGTTGTTTTATTATAAGTAATTGTTTGTTTACCTTTTATTAAGATCCATGGGTATTTGTTGAAATATCCTAAATGTCCATAGTCGATCGTTATACCGAGAACTATAATGAATTAAGACTAGTGTGAACCTTGATTGATGGTTATGTGATGATCATGTGTATAACGATACGAATAAAGATCATGAGTACGTATTAGTGGAACAAGGTAATCGGGATGCATTCACGTTGTGAGAACACCACATGGATTCATCATAGGTGTTATTCATGATAGGTATATCATTTAGTCATTCGACTTGTGATTACCATATATTAGGCCTCGCTTCCTACAAACTTGGCCCCGTTTAGCCTAAACATACGTGCACCCCTAGTCAACTCTCATGAGCCAATACAAGCCTAGTCACCTCTTTTACCATTTCATTTATAGTTTAGTCGCTTATTAGAGTTGTTATTAAGTTTAAAAAGTCTTAATGAATTATGCAAAAAAAATCAAATAGTTAATGTGACAATAATTTAAGTCGACACGACGTTGGGACAACCCTATGTGTGGAAACCCCGCAAAATAGATCTCATGCATATCGATGAAAAAATGAGGGAAATAAAATATACATGTATCGAAGTGTTTGCTCAACCCATTGACAAGTTTTAAACAACAACGATACATACATATCTACACAAGATATACCTAGGAGTAGCAAAAGTAGAAGTCGTCTCTCGAGGAAGCTTAGAGGAAGTCACCAAGTATCGACTCCTTGCCCTTGCTACTAGATGGACTCGCAATTGTCACCAAATTGGAGACAATTCCAATGAGTAAAGCCAGATGAGTCTTAACAAGATTTCAAATGTCAAATAAATGGTTAGTCGAATAATCATGCAAGAATTACCACGAAATAATGAATAAAGCATGATTTCCAATTTAACAGAGATATCAACAAATAATTGAGTGTCGAGTACACAAAGCAAAGGCATATAAGCGCTTCAAGTCCATCAAGTGCGAAAAGTACCACAACTTGACTTTCAAGATGGTCGGTGGACTTAGCTAAGTCACTTGACTGGTAGTTTAGATCGGGTCCATCAACTGAGCAAAGGCATCTAAGCGCTCCAAGTCCATCAATGCCTGAATAGATATGTCTTGGATTCATATTGCTATTCATTTATTCATTAATATTATTTGATAATTGTTACGTTAATGAGTATAACTTATCGAGCAAGTTGGAGCATTAATTTCCCAATTAACATTTTAGGTTATCGACATGCACTTCGACTCAGGAATAGAGAATATTAGGAGTTTATAATCTTCTCTACTATGAATTGATTTTCCTACTATTTATATATTGTATTAAATTACTATTTTGTAATAAACAAGGTCGGGATATGATTTAACGACCGAGGTTTATATCGATTTTAGTATATCATTTGTATTATCGAAAAATTTTTAATTCCACTTTGTTTTCAATTATTTATTCGATATACGATATACTATATTGTGATTATCAAGTATGAAGGACGGTTGTATTATTACTCTAATTTAGCACGATTGGTGTACCGGGGCTTAGTTAGGGATGTTGCTTTAATTGAGTTATGGGATGTTACAACCATTAACCCTCCAATGGATTATGTCAATTGGTCATCATTAGGTTGATCTATGATTTATATTGATCAATAAATCTTTAGGTCCATCTAATTAATTTAAGATTTCAATTAGAGTCGTAGGATTTTAAATTACATTACTAACTTAGGTTAGTTTATTTAAATCAATTAACTTCATCAACTTACCTTAGACATTTCAATTAATTGAATTAAGACTCGAGCTATACAAAATCTCGAGTCCTATCAACATCCCGACCTACCCAAGGCTCACGCGCACACATCCCGATGTGAACTTCATTCGCACTATTGACAATAAAATCACGTCGTGTAATATGTATATGCATATGTAGTACACGTCGTCAAATAAATATAAAATATTTTTAGGTCATATAGTCTTCCCAACTAATGAGAATTTTGTCCTCGAAATTATATTTAACTTGGGCAAATTCTTATGAGAAATACAAAGCAAGTGGAGGATGGCTAATGTGGCGGCTCTAAATTCCACGCCGCATTGCTACCCGCCACGTCGCATCCCACGTCACCAAGTCTTGCCACGTCATGGCTCGCTTATCCTTGACGTCACGCGACCTACCTAGCTACTTAAACTTTTCCTTTTAACCCTAGCTTAGCTAATTAATCTCCATATAAATATTAACAATCCCATTAGCCAGCTTAAATCAATTTATCCAGCTTATATTACAATTTTACAAATGAAGTCTTAAATCAAGTAAGTTATGCAAAGATTTAACAATCCTAAGTAGTGGAAAACCCTAAGAAAAGATATCATGTATATATCATGGCGAGATAAACAAAAGATTCATATACATGTAATTAGTGTTCTACAGCTCCCAAAACACAACAAAAGTAAAATAAATACATATTGTAGTCACACACAAGCTCGCTTCTACAATCTCGAGGTAGTCGCCTAATACCTCATTGCCCTTGCCCTTACTTGTCGAAAGATCTCGCACTCGTCACCCAACAAATATAGTGACGAATCCAATGAGTAAGATTACAAGAGAAGTCCACATAATATTCATGAAATAAACTACAAACTACGAGACATGCAAATATAACACATGGGAACAGTACGTCATATTCTCATGAATGTAGGTCGCACACGACAAGCAAAATCAGTAGCGTGAAATAAATAACAGCATATACCAACTAAACCAATTCAGAAATAAAGCATAAATCATTAAGCATCTGTATAATCACGAGAAAACCCTGACCTACACCACCAAGAATCGATGAATCGAATGGGAACTACGTATATACTTACAAAGCTTGCAAAGGACTAAACCCCAACTTCGCAAACGACATGGTCCCTTCCCGACGCCGTTACACATAAAGACCACCCTAATCCCTCCCGACGGTTGTAGATATATTCTATCGCCATCGATATGAGGACTATCACAAGTAACCCGTGCAAGTGATTTAGCCACAACTAATATATACGCAAATCGAAATAGGAGTGAAAACCTCATGTGTGCCTACTAGCAAGCCACACATGTAATGCAATATCGATAAACCAAACCATGAATTTTGTGAGGCATTCCTATAGGTTTACGCACCTCAATCCTCGCTCCGACTTCTTCGACTCTCGAATTCGACCCTACTAGCTCCCGATACCCGATATCCCCGAGTTCGTGTCTTATCGCTTCAAATATAGTGGGTTTAAAATTAATTTAGTGTTTATTAACTCCCAAAACCAATATTTATTTCAAAACCTAAAATTAATAAATAGTTTTTTATTAGGTTAATTCCTTCAAAATAAGTTAAAAATAGTAAATCAAAGAATTGGTGAGTCAAAAATTGGTTTTAACTAGCTACGTTATTAAAGTACATTTTTATCTAATTTTTTGTGTCTGGTTAGCGCACTAATCACGAAACTAAATTCGAGTTTATGCCCTAAATCATTAGCGCTAATTTTTCTCATTAGTGCGCTAATTTCCTCTCGTGACGTAATTTTCAACTCGAAAATTATGTCCCAAAGTCCCCATTTAGCAAACTAAACCCCATTTAACACCCTCTCCAAATCAAATTGACCCAAAACAACAATTAGAACAACCTTAAAACAATAATTTGATCAATTTCCTCAAATCTCATAAATTCATTAGTTTCCCCCATTTCATCAAAATACAAATTCAATCAAAACCATTGATACTTCCTTATTGGAAATGATCATTTAACACATAATTCATCAACACATCACAAAAACCAGGGATCTAACCCTTAAATTCGATTTTCCATTAAAACTCCCAAAATGGGTTCATTAGATAGAGGAGATGATGAAGAAGATGATTACCTAAGTTTAATTCCTCCAATTTGATGTTGTCCCGCTCTAATTCCAGCAACAAATCCTTCTCCTCTCGATTTCCCAAAGAATTCAGCTTGGTTTTTGCTTAAATTTGCATTGTTTGATCAACTTGTCATATATATTAAGGTGATAGTGTTTCCTAACCCTTGATCTCCATGAATTTACGTATCCCGAGGACTATCTAATGGTCCACCTCTTACCACTTAGCCCATTCACTTACTCACCTCATGTGACACCATTTTGTTACACACATGACTCCTAGATGTCTCCATGTGTATCTCTAGACCAATCATATGCTTTCCATTGAATTTACTCAAACTATAGGCCTTGATTTATTGAATTTATTCACCTTAGCTTAGGCCCACATAATATCTATGGTTAATGGTTTAATTCACTAAAAATTATCAACTTGTGGTCCCACTAACCCTCGACTACCCGACACTCGCTCTCGTATCTCAAAGATGCATTACGAGGCACGCCATAACCTATGGTTTTCATTTGAATTAACTTAGCCTATGGTCACATTACCCATTTAATTGATTTATTATTCATCTTGATATGGATTAGTCGAGTTTCCTATTATACCCGTAGTTCGCCAACCCGACATCGTGTTGACACGCCTTTCGAGGTGTACACCGTCACACAAACTCACCCGATAACAACTTACACATGCGATGCAATATAATAATAATAATTTTTTAGCACCACATGTACACAAGCACCATCCATAAATAACATATTTCCTCTGCTCGTCGCGCTGTCGCCCTCGCCGCCCCAAGGTGACGTGTTTCCATGTACTCTTTGCCGACCGGCCTAACTACACATGTCCTGCACCGCCCGTCCTCTTTATGTCTCGTAAATCATGTCCACCAAAGTGTATTATCTCGATAAATTAGTACGATTATCCTTATATGCTTTATCCATTCCCTGGTGGGAATCTAACTGTTTCAATTGTGACCTAGTTGGCAATTTATTGTGATCATAACCATACTAATGGGTTGTATTTTAAAGGTGAACATATTTAGCTTTAAGTCTTAATTTATACCATTTAAACAAGGTGATTTAAGATGATAAACATTGTTCAAGGTAAAACCTACTATGGAAAACCCTAGAAAGTACTCAGTATATAAGCGACATCACCACAATAGGTATATATACATGTACATCCCAAGCATCCAAAATATACAAAATAACAAAAATAAACACGTACAAGTAGGTTATCTACAAGTGGCAATCGATGTAGTCGCCAGACCCCCTTGCCCCTATCGGTACTAGGATCTCGCACTTAATCATCACAGAAAGACGATGACGAGTACAAGTAAGTAAAATCCCAACGAACTCCTCTCGAGCATTCATATAATAAAGCAAAGGAAATACAAGGAACAATGTCAAGTAAACATGCGGAATATAAAATTGACAATTGTAAATGGCCCATCGCATGAATAAACAATAGACAAGCTAACAAATAGGTATGTTCGCTCCGAATGGACTAGATCGTACTTCGGTCACCAAGTTCCCACCAAAGTGGTCACGTCCAACTAGCCCGACACTTGGTCCCTCGCACGCTGGCCAAATCCACCGAGTCACCGACACGTGCACCAAGGCAAGGCCGTGTCGCCATTCACCGAGGCCGGGTCACACGTGCTATAGTCAATGCCTCATGAACACACTACAAGGAAATCCGGAGGAGTAACCTCAACCCATGTCCAAGTAACCGAATAGAATAATGAACAACAAGGAATGATAGAAACAACATGTAAGCGTAATAAATACTCGAGTTTTTCATTTTGGTCTTACAAACCTTACACCGCTCTCCGACCTCCCTGCACTCTCGAATCCGACCCGACAAGCACCCCAACACCAAGCTAGATTCCACTAAGTCCCCGAAGTCCAATTTTAGTAAGTTTAGGTTATTTATAAGTGTTTAGACATGTATTAAGTTGAGAATAACCGAAACATCCCTTAACTTCATAGTTCATCCGTTATTAGCGCGATAATTTGTCTACCTAGCGCGCTAGGAATTTAACTAGCGCGCTATTGTTCTTCGTTTCAAAGCTGCACACTCAGGACAGTTAGCGCGCTAATTGCCTTCTGGGACAGAATTCTCAATTCGAGAATTCTGTCCTAGCCCTCTCAATTAGCTATTCTAGCTGGTCTATTACCCTTTCCTCATCATAATAACTTCAATACATCGATCAGATCATTCCATACATCAATGTACATCAACTTCCACAAATTCATGCATTCATCACACTCTCCAATTTCATCAAAACTAGAAACTCTAGTTAGATCGCTGATCAATCCTCTAATAATACAATATAACAACATGAAATTGATCTGCGTTTCATCACAATTTAGAGCATACATCATAAAATTCGAAATTCCACCAAGGCATATGAAAATGGGTTCAATTTAAAGTGTAGGAGATGAGGAAGATGATTACCTAAGTTAGATTACTTGGTTTGATGCCTAGGTGGTTGAGTTCCCACTCCAAATCCTCTCTTCTTCCTCTCGATCTACTTGGTTTGCATGCATTTGTATGTGAGTGTTGTGATCAAATACTCCGCCAACTCTCCTATATATATGTTAGTTGGAATCAATTATGTGTACGTATCCCGATGCATATCTTGTGGTTCACAAGCATGCCTGTACTATACCTCCCGGTGACTCCAATAGCACACTCATCATCTAATACCACTCACTATGTTAATCTAGATGTCCATCTCATGGCCCCTTTTATTTAATGTAAACTATAAGCTTTCATTTATTCTATTAATGTCACATTACATTAAGCCGTATCCAACCACATTAGCCTATTGTTACATTAATTATGTCAATTTGATAACCTAGATATGTTTATGTAAGTTTATTGAGTTTTCTCTTAGTGTACCCATATCTCGCCTCATGATACTGCGTTAGCACGCACTTCGAGCGCAAACTACCCGTCTCGCAACCTCGCACGCTCTCGTGATTCAACATACATACATGCGATATATTTAACCAATATTTGGATAAATTGCACCGCAATGAAAGCCAACCAACACACAATTTAACCAAAGTGTACCTAGGTCGACGTGTGTCCTTAGCCTACCCGGTGCCCACGTGGATCTCGAAGTGGCATCCATGTCTCCAATTACGAGATAATTAACGACATTAATAAAATGGGTCATTATAGTTCTTCCCAACTAAATAAAATTTCGTCCGAAATTTAATCGTAACTTAAATCTCATACCGTAGAAAATACCGAGGGTATCGCTCTCTCATCGTCGACTCGAGCTCCCTGTGTTAGTCCTTCGTCCTATGATGCCGCCAACGAACTAAGACTTAGAGAGTTCCCTGTTCGAGAATCGTACTCTGGTCAACAATCTCTATCGGCCTTTCCTCGTAAGTCACGTCAAAGTTGAACCTCAATCTGTACCAACTCAATAATCAATCTCGATCTTGCCCTAGCTAGTCTCAATATCGAAATGTGAAATGTAGGATGAACCTCGCCTAACTCAACAGTAGCTCTAATCGATACACAACACCGCCCACTCGTTGTGCAATCATGTATGGCCCAATGAACCTCGGCGCCAATTTCCCCTTAATACCAAACGTCACGACCCTTCCAAGGGAAACCTTCAATATACCATGTCGCCCTCCTCATAGCTCGGTCCTCATGATAACGATCCGTGTATTTCTTTTGTCTATCATGTGCGCTCGTAACCATTGTCGAATCTATCAAATCTTCTATGTGTGATCAACAACTATCTTAGGCCCAATGTCATCAGTATCTTCCGGCTCCGCTCAATAGGCAAAAGGTGATCTACAAGGCCTCCAATACAAGTTGCCTCAAATGGTGGCATGCCAATGATCGCCCGATATCCGTTATTATATGCAAACTCATACAAAGGCAGATAATCCTCCCACGAACACCCAAACCGCAATATACACGCCCGAGCATATCTTCCAAGATCTCAGATCAATCGCTCCGATCGTCCGTTTGGCTCGAGGATGATAAGCCGTACTAAATCGCAACCTCGGTACCAAATCGCTTCCTCGCATAGCCTCCCAAGGCTTCGATGTCAACTTGGGATTTCTATCCGATACGATGGAACCGTCACTCCATGCAATCTAATAATCTCCCGCTTAAACAATATGTTCATTGAGGAAACATGTATCTCATGGAAATCGAATGAAATGAGCCAATTTCGTCGCCTATCAATCATTACCCAAACCGCATCGTGACGCCTCGATGTCTGCGTGTAGTCCACTAACGAAATCCATGGTGATGTGCTCTCATTTCCACTATGAAATGGGCAACGGCAAGAATAATCCATCGGTCCCCGTGCTCAACCTTCACCCGCTGGAAAATGTGACAACTCCCGATGTATATGCCTACATCGCATTCATCCCCGGCCACCGTAATAATCATCTCAAATCATGGTACATCTTAGTCCAACCAGGATGAACCGTGTAGCGAGACCGGTGTGCATCTTCCAGATCCCGTCCCGTATTTCTTGATTCGTGGTATCCACAATCTTCCTGTCTCAAACACGGTATGTGGTCTCCGCCCAATCGGTGCACTCCGATCCCGAGCGCACCATCGAACCGCTCATAAAGCCCATCGCCTTTCTCGACACTCTAAGCAACCCTCTCAATCGATACGGTCGAACCCTCATCTCGACCACAAATGTGCCGCTTTCAACCGTAGTGGATACCTCGTCATACACATAATTGATGATGCATGTAACGTACTATGCTAGTGTGTCATAGCTCGCAAACCAGATCGACCGTCAATCCCACTCCAACTCAATGCGTCCGCTACGACGTTCGCTTTCCAGGGTGATACTCAATAGCGAAGTCGTAGTCCTTCAAAGAACTCAGCCATTTCTATTATCTCATATTAAGATCCCTTTGAATAAAAATGTAACGTAAACTCCAATGATCCGTATACAAGATGAACTTCTCCTCATAGAGATAATGTCTCCCAACCTTCAAGCAAAGACGTCCGCCGCAAGCCCAGGTCATGCACGGGTAATTTCCCTCATGTGGTCTCAACCATCTAGAGATATGGGCAACTCGGTCTACCATCCCGCATCAACACGCATCCAAGACCAATGTCCAACGCATATGTATAAACCGTCAAAGTCTTGCCCGGCCAAAGAATGTCAATACTTGTGTGCAGAAGTCAACCTCCTCTTCACCATCGCCTCTGCTCAAAGAATGTCAATACCGGTTCTAAGTCAACCTCATCTTCACCATATAAGGCTCTGCTCACACTCATCCGACCAATCAAACCTAACATCTTTTTTGGTCGGCCTCGTCATCGAGCCGCAATCGAAGAAAAATCATGTTCAAATCACTCGGTAATATCCTACCAATCCAAGAAAACTCCGTATATCTAGCAACAAACTCATGCGTTCTCCAATCAATGATAGCCCGAATCTTCTTTGAGTCTACCGAGACACCCCGGTCATCGCCGACATGTCCCAACCGCACTTAGCCATAAGTCACAATTACATCGAACTTGGTGTATGATCCGTGCTCCATCGTGTCGTCAAAATCGCCTCGGATGTCCCTCGTGGTCCTCACGAGTCTTGTTGTTGATCAAGATGCCATCGCCGAACACTATGAAGAATCTCTCTAGATATGGTCTCAAGACTCGTGCATTAAATCCATGAAAATTGTTGGGCGTTAGTCCGCCCAAACGCATGATCAGTAAACTCAAATAGCTCGTATCTCGTGCCGAAAGCAGTTTCTCGGATATCTACTTCTCGAATCCTCAATCGATGATAACTCGAGTGAAGTTCAATCTTCGAGAAGAATCTAGCACCCGCCAACCGATCAAACAGATCATCTATCCTAAGAAGTGGGTAACTGCTCCTAACTGTCACTTGATTTAACTTCCTATAGTCTATGCACATCATCATCGGCCCATCCTTCTTCTTCACAAACAATACCGGAGCTCCCCAAGGTGACATACTATGGTGAAGAAAACCCTTCTCCAAAGAATTCATCCAAATTGTGTCTAACCTCCTCCCCGCTCCGATGGTAACA
Organism: Stephania cephalantha; assembly: GCA_039657325.1. Lineage (NCBI taxonomy): Eukaryota > Viridiplantae > Streptophyta > Magnoliopsida > Ranunculales > Menispermaceae > Stephania > Stephania cephalantha. The sequence continues at coordinate 45,028,761 of CM077575.1, read as the reverse complement.
TCATATGTGGTCTACTAGCAATCGGTTGCGTCCCTAATATCAATTCAATTATATACTTCTACGGCTCGTGGTGGTGGAAATCCTCGTAGGTCATCCAAAAATACATCAACGAAATCTCTCACCGCATTTGGTACATCCTCAATCGTGACCTCACCCTAATCTCCGACTCAATTGTCGCCAGAATGCCTCCATCTCCGCGTTGTAGCTAGTCGGCCTCTAGCGATATGTAAGTCGGTCGTAGATCCAACCAAAGGCAAACTTTAGTATCCCAGGAATATGAAACTCTATCCTCTTACCATAAAAATCTATCCGTGCATGATAGGATGATGCCCAATCCATCCCGAGAAGCGCATCAAACTTTAGGTACTCTAATACTCAAAGATCTACTGGTAACCGATGTCCTTCAACCTCTATCATCACGTCTCTACATATCCGGTTGTGGTATATTTTAACCCCTGGCGCCGTGATCGAGGACAAGGTGTGTGTCTAGTGTCCGAGTATCTAACCCTAATACCGTAACAACAAGTCCGACAATAAATGATAAAGTACTACCATAATCAAACATAACATGCATAGGTCGCCTAAAAGTATGCAACGTACCTCGACGAGTTGTCCGGTCACTCCGACATCAGTCGTACTACCGCATAAGCTCTCTCGAGCCCGCTCGGCTCTCGACGTGGGGACGGTGGCTTCCCGTAGACCCTCAAGTGTCCCCTCCGACCACACCCGTGGCATCTACGGTTATCCCGCCTCCCACTCGTCCGTCTCCAGATTTCAAACCCTTACCCCGGCCTCTCGACCCCCGTCATGTCCCCCTTATCTCGCCTTGACGGTGCATCTACGATCGTGGCCTATGCCGATCTACTAGTCCCGATGTGATGGCATGAACTCGATGTCTCTCCTCATATTGGAACCGACTACCCTAATGATCATCCCTACGTCCCCATCCCTTCTATCATCTCTCCGCCCTCGTCCCGACGATCCCTCTCGTCTCTTCGCCTCCGATCCGACCGAGAACTATGCCCCGTTTGTACCTCCTTACAAGTCACACGTCTTCCATCTCTCGCATCGATATGTCTCATGTGTTAATGCTCGTCAAAAAGTTCTACAGAGTAGATGCCCCATATGATACAACCGCCGAAGTCGATCCCGCCATCCACCCCCTTCGGTGAAATAATAGATCTGCAGCGCTCCGTCCTGGCGACATCTATCGAGAAATAAAGTAAATGTCGGAACCTCACCATGTACCGCATCAAGGTCCTGTTACCCTATATCAGGGGGTGAAGTACTCCTCCTTAGTGCCTAACCTCCACTGGTATATACCGGTCGTAGAATAGCTCTCTAAACTCAACCCATGTCGTCTCGCTCCGGATGCGTATCCCGATACGTGGTCCACCATATCGCGACGTGACCTCTCAAGCATGCTCCCGACGGTCGTGCTCGAACACTTTCATCATTCCTCATCGCCTTATGGAATCGCCGATGAGATACAATCCACTTCCCCGCAACCTCGAGGTCACCACCTCCGTAGAAGAAGTCCTGGCTGGAACTTTCGAAATTCCCTTAACATCTTAGCCTCCGGAGCTAAGGCGAATCCCGATGTAGTAGCGAAGAGAGTAGTGGTAGTAGTCGTATGATCCGTAGCCATAGGTGGAAGCGTAAAAGTCGGCGTCTCCAAAGGAACAACAACTACTGTGGCTTTCTCCATCTCGTGCACCCTCTACTACTCTCTCAACTCGGTATCTGGGGTGTAATCGGGATGAACACTATCCTCGTAGGTACCGTGAATCGCATCTTTTTTCTAGTTGTAGCAACTATCGTAGCCAATGTCGTCAATGCAAAGCCTCGATCCTCGTAGCATTCGAAACACCTCGCCATCCGCTCTCCCCGAGCCGAGAGTCAATCCTCCATACTAGGTGCACTGGGAATCTTTAGTGTACCACTAGGTCGACCAATATCCCGAGGCGTCATTGATCGTCCGTCCATGATCTCAGACGAGAAGCGTGCTCCTGGATCGTATTGGTATATATGTATATCATATATATATATATATATATAATGGAAATATAACACGTATATAAACTCTAACTTTACCCACCTCACATCACTTCCCAACAAAAGTTCCAAGGCAATAACATAGGGTTTCCACAACTAAGGTTTATTTATTACGTCTTATACTCTTTCATCCGTAAATTTTTCCAAGTTCCTCAAACTTGGCTCGATACTCACTCGTGGCGGCCCCTACCGCTACGGCGTGACATGTCTCCATGTACTCCTTACCGACCGGCCTAACTACACGTGTCCGGCACTCGCCCGTCCTCTTTATGTCTCGTAAATCGTGTCCACCCAGTGTATTATCCTATAAATTAGTACGATTATCCTTATATGCTTTGTCCATTCCCGATGGGAATCTAACTGCTTCAATTGTGACCTAGTTGGCAATTTATTGTGATCCTAACCATACTAATGGGTTGTATTTTAAAGGTGAACATATTCAACGGAAGTCTTACTTTATACCATTTAAACAAGGTAATTTATCATGATAAACATTGTTTGAAGGTAAAACCTACTTGTAGAAAACCCCGGAAAGTACTCGTATATAAGCGACATCACCACAACATGTACATATACATGTACGGTGTTATCTCAAGTCTCCCCGTACCCAAAATATACAAAATATCAAAAATAAACACGTACAAGTAGGTCCTCAATAGTGGGCAATCGATGTAGTCGCCAGATCCCCTTGCCCCTATCGGTACTAGGTTCGCACTCAATTATCACGTAAAAATAGATGACGAGTACAAGAAGTAAAATATTAAAGAAGTCCTCTCGAGCATTCATATAATAAAGCAAAGGAAATACAAGGAATGATGTCAAGTAAACATGCGAATATAAAAATGATTAACCGTAAATGGCTCATCGCATGAATAAATAACAGACAAGCTAACAAATGGGTATGCTTGCTCCGTAGGGACTAGATCGTACTTCGGGTCACCAAGTTCCCACCCGTGGTCACGTCCAATTGGCCTCGACACTTGGTCGCTGCGCGCGCGGCCAAATCCGGTGAGTCACCGACACGTGCACAAAGGCAAGCCTAGGTCGCATTCACCGAGGGCCGGTTACACGTGCTACGCCGCGTGCCTCATAGACACATAACAAGGAAATCCGAGGAGTAACCTCAACCCACGTTCAAGTAACCGAATAGAATAATGAACGAAGAAGGAATAATAGAAACAACATGTAAGCATAATAAATACTCGAGTTTTTCAATTGGGTACAAACCTCACACCGCTTTCCGACATCAAGCGACAAATCCACTAAGTCCCTAAAGTCCAATTTTAATAAGTTTAGGTTGTTTATAAGTGTTTAGACATGTATTAAGTTGAAAATAACCAAAATAGCCCTTAACTTCATAGTTCATCCGTCATTAGCGCGCTAATTTGTCTACCTAGTGCGCTAGCTTTGAGTTAGCGCGCTAAGGAGGTGTACCTAACGCGATAGATGGAATTAGCGCGCTATTGTTCTTCATTTCGAAGTCGCACACTCTCAGATAGTTAGAGCGCTAATTGGCTTCTTGGACATAATTCTCAAATCGAGAATTCTGTCCTAACCTCTCAATTAGCTATTCTAATCGGTCTATTACCTTTTCCTCATCAAAATAACTTCAATACATCAATCGATCATTCCAAACATCAATGTACATCAATTTCCACCAATTCATGCATTCATCACACTCTCCAATTTCGTCAAAACTAGAAATCCTAGTTAGACCAAAGTGACCAATCCTCTAATAATACGATCTAACAATATGAAATTGATTAACTTTTCAAATCACAATTCAGAGCATACATCAGAAAATTCGAAATTCCATCAAGGCATATGAAAATGGGTTCAATTTAAAGTGTAGGAGATGAGGAAAATGATTACCTAAGTTAGATTACTTGGTTTGATTCCTAGGTTGTTGAATTCCCACCTCTAAATCCTCTCTTTTTCCTCCGATCTACTGGTTTGCATGCATTTGTATGTGAGTGTTGTGATCAAATACTCCACCAACTCTCCTATATATATGTTAGTTGGAATCAATTGGGTGTACGTATCCCGAGGCATATCTTGTGGTTCACAAGCATGTCGTCTATACTTCCCGGTGACTCCAATAGCATATTCATCATCAAGTATCACTCACTATGTTAATCTAGACGTCCATCTCATGGTCCCTTTTATTTAATGTAAACTATAGGCTTTCATTTATTCTATTAATGTCATATTACATTAAGCCATATCCAACCATATGGCTAGTGTTTTATTTATCAAATTAAACCAACTCATGGTCACACTAACCCTCGCCACCTCGGCTATTCTGCGGTGCCCCGCGTCTCGACACGAATTTCGAGGTGCGCCATAGCCTATTGTTCAAGTTTATTTAATTAGCCTATGATTACATTAATTATGTCAATTTGATAACCTAGATATGTTTATGTAAGTTTATTGAGTTTTCTCTAGTGTACCCGTATCTCGCTTCTTGATACCTGCGCTAGCATGCACTTCGAGGCAGCTACCCGTCATACAACCTCACACACTCTCGTGATTCAACATACACACATGCGATGTATTTAACCAATATTTGAATAAATTGAACCGTAATTAAGCCATCCAACACACAATTTAACCAGTGTACCTAGGTCGATGTGTGTCCTAGCCTACCCGCGTGTCTACGTGGATCCGAGCTAGCGTCCATGTCCGCAATTACGAGATAGTTAACGGCATTAATAAAATTGGTCGTTACATCTTGTGTCCGAGTCAACCGAGTTGTCCACGTAATGCCCGAATTATGACCATTAATCTCCGAGATTAACGCTTATCCTAGTTTAATTAATTTAGCCGTTATAAACTAACCAGGTCCGTCCATTGCTATTCACGTGGACTCATCCAAACGTTCTTAAGTGGACTTAAATATCTCTCTAAAATGTAGGTCTGCGCCACTTCGAAACAATTTAGATAAATCATGTCAAGCCGTGGACTTACAAATAAGCATCACAACAACATTTCGATTAACAACTTTGAACCTGTGGATTCACAAAGAATCAATCAACTAACAATTCAAACTTCTACTATAAGCCTTAGACTTAGTCAAGTCACTTGACTCGATAATGTTATACCGTGCGATCACAAATCCACTTAACCGACGATATGCATTGTTGACTTAACTAGGTCATTCGACTAAAGATTTTTATCTTTTTAATCGAATCATGCTATTCTTATTAATTTTTTTGTTGTGCATTCTTTGGATTTTGTAATGAGTGTTCTAGGGTATAAGTGGGTGACATGGTAGTTACGAGCACGGTGAAAATGCTTTGTGATCTTTTCCTCCAAATAAGTGACTACACGTACTATTGGCCTTACCTAAGCCTCGCAATTTAGGATCGAGGAAAATCAAGGTTGCGTAAGTGGCTAAAGTCTCTACAGCTCATGGACCCGATCTAGACTATCGTCAAGTGACTTAACTAAGTCCACCGACCGTCATGAAAGTCATGTTATGGTACTTTTTCGCACTTGATGGACTTGAAGCGCTTAGATGCCTTTGCTTTGTGTACTTGTGACGCCCCTTCTTCTAAACAAAGGCACCGCCCGCCTAATCCTGTAATCAAGCCTTAATCCTAACCACGTAAGACTTAATTATGTATTAGTTAGCCCTTCGTCCCTATATTCTTCAATACACGTATTCTCGATATTATTAGATTTCAGAGTTAAATAAAAATTTTGTCATTTTAATATTATCACGTAGTTTAAATGTTATGCGGAAGCTCTTATTATTCTAAAATACTAAGTGTGGAAAACCAGGAAAAAACATCACATGCATGTATATATCATAAAGATAATAACACGGTATGATATATGATTCTCAAAACGGGAACTATACGCTCAACCCAATATACAACCCTAAATGTACAAGTAAAGAGATAAACATAATAATATAGCAAAAGTCAAGTCATACAAAATGAGATAGGAGAGTCCCCGAAATGCTCAAGGAAAGTCGCCGATCTTCTCCTTCCCTGCCTCATTGCCGCTCGACGGACCTACACCCACCGTCACAAACTAGACAAAGTGAGTATATTGATATTTAAGTAATAACGGAGAATTCTATACCACATTTCCAAAATATAAGAAAGGTATTTAAAAGCATAAAGTAGCAAAAAATTTGTTAAATCAAGTAATGCAAGTAAATACCACAGCTTAAAAATGTATAGATCGACACAAAGCTAAGTCGAGATGATCTACGTTCGGTCAACGGTGAGAACTATCGCTTAACCTTTTCCACTACTATATGGAGTCGTGCTCAACATATTTCATACAAACAAGTGGAGCCGCGCTCTATGCATATAAATCATCTATCTCATTCTTGCAGACCACCCCGAGTCTCATACCTCGTGTGCCACACAAGTGTAGTGGTAAGTGCGGAACTCGGTAGACCCATGTCCCCATAAACCGGCATCTTTTATGCAATGGACACTAGATAATCCCTACTTTAGTTTTCAAGGATCAATAGTTTCAAGACCGTAAGATCTCAAAACTAGTTAAGCTACAAAGCCCAAGGAAAATAGAATGCAAATATAATCCATTCCAACTTATCCCAATAGCATGCTTTTGTTCAACTATCTTTCAAGAATATCATCAAGAGTAGAACTTGGAATCAACTTAACATTTCATAAAGCATCATGTCAACAATATTCAAACATGAATAGAAACAAGAACAACATGTTGTGAGATTACGAGTAGCAATGTCTACAAATAGACTATAAAACAATAAGAGTCAATGAAAAGAAATATATAATTCTCACAAACTTTACTTACAAGTTACAAAGCTTATCCTAGCCTATCCAGGGCTCCCCGACACTCCAAAACGCATTCCCAAACTCCCGAGATCTCCCCTTAGTTCCCCGGAGTTGTTTGATAAGTTTTACAGTGAGTTTAGACCTCTAATTAAAGTTTTAAAACCATTTATAATGTTTAAGCCATTTTTGAAAATTGCGGATTTTTATGTTGTCACCGCAATTAGCGCGCTAATTCCAAATAATATTAGCGCGCTAGATCTCATACCTAGCACGTTATGTGTCGCAGAACCCAGAGTTCTGAACTCAGAATTCCCAGTTTTCTCAACACAAAGGCTATGTTAATGCCTATGGAACCCTCATACACTCATTTAGAGTTCCATGACATCAACCACAACATAAAAATAGCAACAAACAACACCAATTTCATGAATTCATTGCATCTATGCTTATGGTTTAATTGAATTTACCTAGCTTGATGAACTTGATCTTCTTCTTCACAAAACCTTCAATGAATTGCTCACATCTCCTTCACCAAAATCACTCCAGCAGACCCCTCTTCTTATTTGCTCTCCTTCCTTGCCCAATGATTTTTGATGATAAGTTAGATAAAAAATTTGATTTATGTGTTTTATAGGTGACTTGATAAGGTTGAACCATGGCCCTTGATCATTTGTGCACACGTATCTTGAGACTCAACTAGTGGACCACCTTTACACACTTATTCCACATGTCATACTTAAGTGACACCAAGAGTTGACTCCTTTGACCTCTAAGTTAGTCAATACGTGTCTCGATGCACATCATGTGGCTATTTGATTTATTTCACTAACTTAGGTTCACTAATTTAATATCAAACATGGCTACATTTAAAGCTACTATAAAAGCATAGCTAGCTAACATTAAAATTACCTCATAAATCTCTACCTTGGTCCCACGTTGACACGCAACTCGAGATACGTCTTCGCTCATCTCGATGCTTATATACCCGTATGAATGACTTAATAGTCTACACACGATACAATACACTAGGCATACATCACAACAAATATAAAATATACATCGGCCCTCTTGCCTCGGCCAATGGACATATCACGGTGTGGGTCCCACAAGATGGGTCGATGATCATATTTAAGGAATTAAACACAATTAGAAATTTTTGGCGATTCTGCATACTCGACACTCAATTATTCGTTGATATCTCGTTAAATTAGAGATCATGCTTTATTCATTATTTCGTGGTAATTCTTGCATGATTATTCGAATAACCATTTATTTGACATATGAAATATTGTTAATACTCCTCTCGGTTTTACTCACCGGAATTGTCTCCAATTTGGTGACAATTGCAGTCCTTCTAGTAGCAAGGGCAAGGAGCCAATACTTGGTGACTTCCTCGAAGCTTTCTTTAGAAACGGTTTCTACTTTTGCTACTCGTAGGTATATTTTGTGTATATATATGTATTGTTGTTGTTTAAAACTAGTTAATGGGTTGAACGAACACTTGGATACATGTATATGTTATTTCCCTCATTTCTTTCACCCGATATGCCCGAGATCTATTTTGCAGGTTTAATTTCCACACATAGGGATGTCCCAACGTCATTTTTGATTAAATTATTGTCGCTTTAATTATTTTGTTTTTTGCGCAAATTCATTAAGAGTTGTTAAACTTAATAACAACTCTAATAAGCAACTAAATAGTAAATGAAATGGTAAACGAGGCTAACTAGGCTTGCGTTGGCTATGCGAGAGTTAATCGGGGGTCCACGTAAGTCTAGACCAAGCTGGGGCCCAGCTTTGTTGGGAAATGAGGCCATTACATTAGGTATGAGAAAAATCTAAGTCCCATCAACATCCCGACCTACCTAACGTTCACGTGCATACATCTCAAGGTGAACTTCACTCGCACTATCGACAATACATTACATCGTGCAATACGAATATACATATTCAAGACACGTCATCAAACAAATATAAAATATTTTTAGGGTCGTTACACCATAGACTTCAATATTAGGCGCATGATAATTTGATACAATCAAACGTTGTCGTTAACCAGGACAATTATAAAGATTGTGATTGGTTATCATGTGAATAATATGTAAATGTGTGTAATCAAGATATAATTTGTCCCTCTCGTATAGATAAAAGATATTCGTGCATGGATCCTCGATATGATAGACTCATAATAGCCAAGTCCATATGAGTTTATATGATCAATTTCACTAGGATGTTTTCGGTCTACCTAAAGACAAAGAGACTCGGTACGATTGAATATTAAGGGTGACTTTTCATGTCTTATGTTTAATCTAAAGATATCCTGCACAAAAGGATATGATATATGTTATTCATTAGTTCGTATTGATTTTAATATTCATGTCTTTGCGTGGGTAGTCATAATGTCTTGCTAGAAACCGCTACGACTTGTGACCTAATTGATTTTGGTTCACTACCAACGTTGCGTGAACCTATTGGGTCGCACACAAAGAATGGCTTTGCGCAATTTCAATTGGTCAGAGTAATGAATTTTATATGATAAAATTCATAACATAAAAACCCTTACAATTTGTTATATGATAACTTATTAATATATGCGTATGTGTAATTTACTTGAATTGCTTAAATACAATAGTTGTATTATGAATAGGTTTTTTAAGTGAGATTATCTACACATATAAATAAAGGTTGAAACCCTAAAAACCCTTACAATTTTTTATATGATAACTTATTAATAAGATTTTCGTTTTTTTATTTTTGAGTTCTCTGTTTTTAGGAGAGAGAAAAATGTTTTTTATCTCTCTTAGTGGCTAGCACTCCAAATTATGGTCACCATTCGTGTGTGGATTTCGATAGAGGACGCGCGCTTAAACGTCCGAGAAATCGAACAATCGATAAGGAAATCACAGATTAAGGTATGGTTTAATTTTGTAGATCTAGTTTAATTGAACTTATTTTTTAATCCTATTGGTGGTTTTTCAAAAAATTGTTTTGAAGTTTTTCGTTGCATATAAACTCCAAAAACCCAACATATATATTGGCCCATTTTCCCATTTTTATGACTTATATTTTGTTTTTTTTGAATTCTCATGGTTTTTTTAGGAGAAAGGAGTCTCGAGGTGAGATTTTGTGAGAAAAATAAAAAGAAAAAGCAAAATCTATAAGTTCACGTCGTTGTCGTGCCGTGGGAGTTAAACCGATGACACCATGGGGCATGACCTATATTGTGAAATATGTATACTTACATGAGACACCGCCAAGATTAGAAACTCATGTAGTGCTCACGTTGTGCCTTATAAATGACAACACCAAAATGAAGATGGAGGCAGAACTTGCCCACCATTGTGACAACGTTTTGGGATTTTACCAAAGAACACAAGACGTTGACCACAAATGTAGAAGGTTTAATAAGCTCAGACACGAGCACCGTCACCACCTTTAAGTGTATGACATCGTCCATTACACCGGTATCACGAAGAACCGAATTATGGGTCTTATCGGCGATCGATCGACGTTGCCACTTTACCTTATGAGGCGACGTTAACCCATGAAAGTTTAGGTTTTTGCTTTCGAGTTTTTCGAATTTTCATCTGGGATTTCTCAACGCCGTAATCTCATGTTAAATGTGTTTCGAAAAAGTTTAAAGAACTTTAGACAATGAAATAACTTATCTCAAATGAATCAAAGTTAATGGTCGTATCAACCTACAAGAATGACACTTGAGGAGGATCCGATTGGAACTTCTTTCAAGAAGATAGGATAGGATAGCATATACATAAGTAAGTAGAGTTTGCTTTATTATCAATCATATCGTGCTAGTAGTTATTTAAGATCTATGTTTGTGGATTTTTTATGCTTACTTGGAATCTATCTCGATATTGCTTCATTGAATTGCGCCTTATAATATCCCTTTTGATAAGGATGGATATAGGATAATGCTAAGGTGACCCACTACAGATACTCATTATGAGCACGCACCTTGATTTTTTTATTTTTTTAACAATGTGTGGTTGATGAGGATGATGGTGTGTGTAGTCGGGAAGGAGGTGGTGTATGGGAGGTGAGAACAAAATTGTAAAAAAAATTAAAAAATAAAAATAAAAATCAAGGTGCGTGCTCTCGTAGTAAGTGTCCTTAGTGGTCACCATAACATTATCCATATGGATATGCTTACCATTTTCGTACACAAGTCATCGAAAGCATGCAGAAAAAGAGTTGATAGGTGTAACAACCTCGTTACCTCAAGTTGATGATTAGTGATAATTCAAATTTTAATTGACCCGAGTTAGGCTCGTGGTTAAGTCTCGGCGTACCTCGATTAGCGTGTGCGTGTGTTTATGTGATGAATTGGTATTTGTTTGGTATGTTTATGAATTTTATAGGTTATAGTATAAAGTGAAATTTATATACAAGCCTATAAACAGAAAATAAGTAATTAAACAATAAATAGCGGGTACACCAAGTGCGATAAGAGGTCGTGAAATAAATGTGCACACTCGGCAACACTTGTAGGCATGTCTGGTGAATTTATTGGCGAGAAAATACATGAAGTATATATATAATTGATATATAAATATATATATTAAAACTATAAGTTTGGTTTAAATAATATAGATCATTTGATCACCTCGAGATGAGCGTAAGTGTTGTTGGTGTCAAAATGTGTGTCACTTTAAAGAGTGTCATTTTAACACATCAATCACTTGATCAACTTCGCGATAACGTGATGCGTATCTCGAGAAAAATCCATATATAAATCCAAACTATCAAATTTATCCTCATTTCATCAATCGATCATTCGAGAATGAGAGGGAGAGCATCTCAAGGTTTAATCTGGAGGGGATTGATCCAGAGCCGATTCAACATGAATTGAGGAGCTTAAACAACTTAAAATCCAGAGATCGTCATGTTGGTAAGTTTGGTTTTTGAGTTTTTGAAGTTCAATTTGATGGTAGGTGATGAGATCTCTGTGAATTTTTGTTGTTGTTATTGTTGTTGTTGTTGATTAAAAATGGTTTATTACCTCACTAGAGGTCATCCTGATGATTAGGGAGAGTATTTGAGGTTGTATTAGAGATTTGGTAATGGAACAAAGTGGCTATTGCCTGCGTTCACTATGGAGACAGGTAGGGTGGAGCACGCTCCACCTAGTAGAGGAGCGTGCTCCTTTCATCGATTGGGATGAACCCAGTTGGTAGAGCGCACCCCACCAAGTGAGGGAACGCACTTCCACTCCAGAAAACAACAACTTTGTCTGTATTTTACTTAAGATTTTCCGAGAACTTAGGGACACCAGAAAGCGTGAGATAACCGAAAAGTTAGGGAATTTGGTAACTGAGACCTAAACCAAGGTAAGAACAGATTCGCTTATTTATTAATGTTGTATGGCTATCTTAGTATATATATTTCATGTAGTTTATGGACTGAAATGGAGAACTATGTACACTATGATGTTTTTAATAAATGGGAAAATGGTGTCTAATGTGATCTACGAGAGTAACACTTGAGGACCGAGACTAAGTTGTATAGGATGCGGGATGATCTCCTGGCCTATATGTAACTTTTACTCGGTTAGATAGGTTGCGTATGTTACATATTCACTAAAGGGTTTTGAATAGAACCATTGGGCATTAATGGATTGGCTAGACAAAGACATCGGCCAATGTGATGGTCTAGCAATCGCATTAATGGCATCGATGGGTAATCGACCCTAGTTTTATAAATAAAATATGAATCACAAGTGTAATAGTCATTGACAGCTTGCTTTGCTTTCGATATTTATTGACTTATATGCTTTCCATATTCTTGTTAGTTAACATTGGTGCATATTGTTGTTGCATAATGTTCTTGATTATTATATGGAATGTTGATGGCTATATAAATCCTTACTTATCGAAAGGTGTTGGAGCGCTCAACCCAAATTAACATTTCAGAAAACTAACGAGCGCTAAACTACGAGATATAGAAGATTTATGAGTCTTGATCTTTCTTCGATGTATTGAGTTTCCCTTGTCTTATATATTTAAACCGAATTACGCTTTGTAATATCACAAGGGATGAGAGGTTTTTTATAACCGAGGTTTATTCGGTTTGATTTAGTACTATATATCGTATTAAATTATCAAAAAAGTTTTAAATTTTTGCTGCATTTATTATTTTTTTACATCGATATCCGATATACAATAGGGTTATAAGGTGTAGAATGAGAGGTCGTGGCTCTAGTTAAGTCTAGCGGGATCAACGGGGCTTAATTAGGGTTTCGTGCCAAGTATCGCTCACATCGGGATAGGAGATGCTACAATAGGTCTAGATCATTAAGAAATTCCAGAGCATCGTTGGACTTAGAGGGAATCTAAGCTAGATCCGCAAGCTTGTGAAGACCGAGGAATCAAGGTATCTACTCTCAAATCCTCTAAGCTTAAATTTATCAAAAATCGGGTTTTTATGCATGTTCAAAATGGCCCATTTGATATAAAATAAGTTTCTAAAGCTAAGTTGAGTTGTGGTATGGGTTTTTCAACTTAGTAAAAGTGTTTTCAACAACTGGAATCTTAGAATCTTGGTTGCAATTCAAGGTTTTCAAAACTATTTTTGAATGTTCTTAGTTTTTCCCTAAAATGCAACTAAAATGAATGAATTGATGCATTAATAGTTGTTAATTGTTTTACGTATCTGGTCGTTGTGGAGGATTTTAGAGACCTATGCGAGGCGAGGACAGGGGTCAAATAGTGATGGAGAAGGACCTAGATCATGTAGCGCTATGGGGCCCTTATAGCACGCTACCTAAACATCAAGAATTCAAAACAAATCAGTTTTAAAAACCAAACTAGCAAGAACCCACTTTTGACACACAAATTTTTTTGTTTTAGGGGTTTTTGTGCAATTTTGGAGGAATTAAGTTGAGAAAATGAGAATCTAATCATTCTTGGGATTTGGATTGAATTTGGTTTTAGGACTTAAAACACACTTAATTAACTTAAAACCCACTATAATAAGCTTGTATAGGACATCGAGGCTTAGGTAGTTCATAGTCGAGGTTTGACTTCGGGTATGAGGCGCGTAAGGACTGATCATAGCGATGTTTTTACGTGCTATATGAGAAAACTCTACAAAATTCGTTATATATTTGCTATCTTTGTCGCATGCGTTGTTGTTGGTGGCTAACACATGGTATTGTTTCTCTATTCCATTTTCTTATGTATGTTAGTTAGGGATGACTAATGCTTATGTTGGCCAAACAACTCATATGTTGACGACACGTGGAATATATCCACGGGCGTTAGGAGGACATTAAGGAGACAGCTCAACGTGCCATGACATCTCGATGTTTCTCTTATTAACCGTAGTTGTACTTAGTCATTAGTTACTTAATTAGCTACACGCGCTGTCTCTCATTTCTTTTGGTAGTAACTAATTATATGCATGTATGGCTTACTTTCGTGTTTTATTTCCTTACTTGCATGTCTTGTAGTCATTGTCTTTATCATCTTGATTATTGTGTGGTAGTCTTTGGGATTTACGGTGAAATCGGATAATTTCATAAACTTGATTAACATATTAAGGATTTTTTGGATTTTAATTGGAATTTGGATATCCATGGTGGGACTTACGGGTTACTTGATCGAGATCATGAGTTTAAATTTTATTTTTGTGTGTTGCGTGCCTAGTTTATGTAATATACTCTATTCGCCGCGAAATAGAGTGTCGAGGTGTAGATGAGTTGTTAGCGTGTTTCGAGAACATTAGGGTTTTTCTCAATTTTTGACGAAATTAGGGTATTTTCCCAGTCCTATTTGGGTCTAAATTAAAGAGATAAAAATGAAAAATAAAAAGGAAAATGACATATGACTATGGACGACATTAAGTTTTCAAAGAGAAAGGAAAAGTATTAAGGGCAAATAGGTAAATACTTATTTAAACCCCTTTTAATCTAAACAAAAATCGAGACAGTGGGTTTCTACCCCATTTGATTCTCTTCTCGTCTCTTTCTCGACTCCTCTCATTTCTCTATTTGTCCATCATCTCCTTTTCGCTCTTCTCTCTCTCTCGACAATCTCTCCTCTCTCTCTTAGCTCGTACTCTCAAGTTCACAAATTCACTCTCGACTAATGGAAGGGTGAGGCATTGGGTTTAGTGGTGAACTTGTGGCGGTGAAGAAGAAATCAAACCACCGATTAAGGAGACGTGGAGGGAACATTGTGTGAGGCTTCAAAACCAATTTTGAGTTAGTTTGATTGTAAGTAAACCCTAAAGTGGTCTTTACTTTTTATGGGATTTATCTTTGTACTTGCATTTGTGTTTAGTCCGTGTTAAGGAAACTACCCGTTAAGGAAACTACCGATTAAGGAAACTCAATATTACATTTAGCAAGCTTATGGAAATTAGTATATCGTGTAATTAGTAGTTTCCCTTTGTGATTGCACTTTCCTTTTGTATTCTAAGACTCGTGCGTGTATATATAGATTACCATGTACACAAGATGAATATACAATAAAACTTATTCTCTTGAGAAATTATCATGATATCAGAGCCCTAATTGTGAGTTTATCTGGTTGTGCGAGACACAACTCTGTCATCTCTGGTTGTGTGAGACACAACGCTGCCAAGCCACCTCGCGTTCTCCATCTATCCGCCCGTTGCCGCCGCAACAACCCCCGCACTCATGACGGTCGCCAAAGACGTCCTCGCTTGCCTCGCCGGCGCGTCTTCGTCTCGTCGTCCACGTCTCGCCGTACCCGCCCACGCCACGCACTGCGCCGCATCGGTGATCCCGATCTCCATCTCGTGATCCTGATCTCCACTAAGTCCGGCGCCTTCTTTGCCTTGCCTCAACCGCAGACTTCTCTCGCTTCAACAACAGTTGAGGTTTTTCTTCTTCTTTCACCGTTGCGACGTCTCGCCCGCCTGCGGTCTCGAAGTCGCTTCTTCGTCGGACTCACCGTTGCCACCGCATCGTCCACCTCAGTGCTGCGCCCGCGCCGTCGCCGGTGAGCTCCTCCACGTCGTGTTAGTCTCTCTCGCGGCCTCACGCCACATTGCTAGTCCAAGCCGCCGTGTCGGAGGCCTCGCCGAAGCACTTGGTCGCCCTCGCGTCTGCCGCTCGCCTAGCCGAACTCCGTGCCCGCTGAACCGTCGTCCGCGTCCTCGCGCGTCGCCCATCTGCCGCGTCGCTCCCTCGCCAGGAGCTCTCCTTCACCCGTCTTCGCTTCATAGCCCGCACCATCAATTATCCGATGGAGAAAAATGACATCTCACAACCCATTTTTATGATTCTTGATGGTTTAAACTACACACTTTGGTCCCAATGGATTAAAAGTTTTATGATTGGTCGAAAAATCTAGCGAATCGTAACATGAGACAACCCCAAACCAGAAAAAGATACCACATAAACATAAGCCAAATTTTTTGACCGACTTGACGAAGTGGGACAAGAAGAATCATCAAATCATCACCTAATTTTGTAACACATCTACTCCTTTTATTCATATTTAGTTTGTTGATTTCTGAACGGCTAAGGAGATTTGGGATTTTCTGTCTATTAGATATAAAACTTCTGGTTTGGCACAATATTATCAATTGTTCACCACTCTGAATAGTTTGAAACAAGAAGCTGGTCAATCCGTCAATGATTTCTTAGCAATCATTCAGCCAATCTGGAGCCAGTTGCAACAAGCTAAGATTAGCAAATACCACCTTCATCTCATCCAAGTTGTCATAGCGCTTCGTCCAGAATATGAATCAGTCCGAGCGACCCTCTTGCATCGTGATCCCCTGCCTTCTCTTGATGCAGCTATGAAAGAAACTTTGTTTGAAGAAACTTGGTTTGACTTGGTCAATTCCACCCCTACATCGAGGTGGACCTCGCAACCACTCCATCATGGTCGAAGTTTACCGCACCTTATTGTAAGAACCGTAAAAGAATGGGCCATTCGTTCGTTAATTGTCCCACGCTTGAATGTCGCTATTACCATGAGCGCGGTCATATTATGTCGAATCGTCAACCCGACGACCTCGCTCTAAAGGCGCATTCAGTCCCCATCTACTTCTCTGCGCCTAGTCCTTATGTTGTCGTTGATGCCTATGATGTGTCACACTCTCCGATGTTTTCTATGAGTGATTTGGATGCAATCATCAAACAAAGTGATACCTTCCCAACCCATCGCCCTATCTCTGTCACCTCGTGGTAACCATTGGTTCTTTGATTCAGGGTGTTGTAATCACATGACACCAAAATTGTCTCTTCTTTCTAATAGTAGCCCCTCGTTTCATTCTTCGAGCATTCAAACTGCAAATGATAGCTCCATGTCTGTTACCCATTCAGAATGACATCCAACCCCAGTTTAACTCTCCCTGACACCCATTGTGTTCCTGATCTTACTCTAAATTTGATTTATGTTGGTCAATTATGTGAGCATGGCTTGACTGTTTTATTTTCTCCTACTGGTTGTCAGGTACAGGACATTCAGACGGGTCAGATTCTGGGAACGGGGATCAAAGTAGGACGATTATTTGAGCTCACGTCACTTCACATGCCTGTCGTCAAACATATTTCTGCTGCAGTTTCCACCCCCTCAGTCTATCAGTGGCACCTTCGTCTTGGCCATACATCAACCAGTAAACTTCGTACTCTTGTTTCAAGTGGGTCATTGGGTATTTTTAAATTTGAGTCTTTTGATTGTGTGCATTGTCGTTAGCAAAACAAAGCCGCTTCTTCATTCAATCTTTGCGAGTCCATCAATAATACTGTTTGGGTTAGTTCATTCTAATGTTTGGGGTCCTGCACCTACTTCCACTGTGAATGGTTATCGATATTTTGTACTGTTCATTGATGATTATTCCAGATTCACTTGGATATATTTTCTAAAGCATCGATCTGAAATATCTCAAACATATATTGATTTTGCTAACATGATCAAAACTCAATTTGCACGTACAATCAAAATTCTTCGATCGACAATGATTTAGAATACCGTGATTATGTCCTTCTTCGTTTCTTAAACTACAGGGAACCATTGTTCAACATTCTGCTTCGTATACCACTCAACAAAATGGTCGAAGTGAAAGGAAACATTGACATATCCTAGATTTTGTACGAGCCCAACTTCTCTCTTCATCGTGTCCCGCAAAGTTTTGGGGTGAAGTCGCTTTAAATTGTGTCTTTACTATTAATCGACTTCCTACACCAAGTGTTAAAGAACATATCTCCTTTTGAACGATTGTATGGTACACCACCGACTATTCTCATCTTCGGGTATTTGGTTGTGCATGTTTCGTTCTCCTTAACCCCCCGAACATACCAAACTTGAACCGCGTGCTCGTTTGTGTTGTTTCCTCGGGTATGGAATTGAACTTAAGGGCTATACGTGTTGGGATCCTCTTTCTAGGAGATTACGCATCTCCACACATGTCACTTTTTGGGAAAAATTATGTTTTCTACCATATCCAAGTTCGATAGTTCCCTATCCCCGTCCTCAACCATTTTTCACTAACTCCTCTTTCGAGCTTTTCTCATCTCCCGTTGCGGAGTACACCAAATGAGCTCAATGATCGTGATCTCGTTCCAAAGCACCGTCGTCGACGAATCTGTCCCCTTTGATATTTTTGTTCCTCGCTCATGTCCCACCTTGTCGGTGGCCCGAACGGTAACCGAACCTCCCCCTTACTTCAAAGATTATCATTGTTTCTCTGCTATTTCTTATTTACATGAACCCTCCTCCTAACGAGAGGCTAGTTCGACCCCTTATGGCGCAAGCAATGTCGAAGAATGTGTGCATTGAGAAGACTCATACTTGGGACTTAGTGGAGCTACCCTCGGCAAGACTCCGATTGGATGCAAGTGGATTTACAAGATAAAAAGTCGTTCGATGGCTCTATTGAGTGGTATAAGGCTCCTCTAGTTGCTAAAGGCCACACACAGGAATATGGCATTGACTATGAAGAAACATTTGCCCTGTAGCCCGCCCCGACCTCTCGTTCGAAGTTTGCTTGCTGTAGCAAGGTTAGACATTGGCCTTTGTTTCAAATGGATGTTAAAAATGCCTTTTTGAATGGTGATCTTGCAGAAGAAGTTTATATGTGTCCACCTCCTGGCTATTCTCATTCTCCAAAACAATTTTGCCTTATCCGTTGTGCTTTATATGGGCTTAAACAGCTCCCATGCCTGGTTTGCCAAGTTCGGCCCACTATTACACAATTTGGCTTTCGATCGAGTCCTCACGATTCTCACTTGTTTACCCGACGAACCGACAGGGGCATGGTTATTTTTTTTTATGTTGATGACATGATCATCATGGGGACGACTCACTGGGATTTCTGATTTACAACAATATCTCAAAAGTCACTTTGAGATGAAGGACTTGGGTAACTTGAGCTACTTTCTTGGTCTTGAAGTCACTTCTACTTCTGATGGATACTATCTTTCACAAGCGAAATATGCCTCTGATTTGATCTCTCGCTCTGTGATCACTGATACTGATATTGCATCCACTCCATTAGACACGAATGTCAAGCTGACTCCATCAGATGGTACACTTCTTTCAGATCCTACCGTATATCGTCAGCTTGTGGGGAGTTTGGTTTATCTTACTGTTAGTCGTCCGGACATTGCTTACGATGTTCATGTTGTCGATCCGTTCATGTCGCCCCGTATTCGTTCACTTCATGTTGTTCTCCGCATCATTCGATACGTGAAAGGTACTCTATTTCATGGCCTCCACTTCTCTAACAACTATCAATTGGTATTATCAGTTACTCCGATGCAGATTGGGCAGTTTGTGGTGATCCTACTTGACCGGCGTTCTACTACTCGGATACTTGTTTCTTCTTGGGCAACTCATTAATATCCTAGCGAAGCAAGAAACAAACACTAACATCTCGCTCTAGCATATAATCGAGTATCGGGCTCTTTGCGATGCTACCTCGTAATTACTTTGGCTTCGATTGTTACTTGAAGATATTGAGGTTACACATGCTTCTCGCTACCATTACGCATTGTGACAATCAAAGTGCGATCCAAATTGCACACAATGATGTTTTTCATGAGAAAACAAAACATATTGAGAATGATTGTCACTTCGTCCAAGCATCCGGTTGGGGCACTCTTCACTCTCTTATGTTTCCTCCTCCAATCGAGACGGTGATATCTTCACTAAAGCTCATCTTCCGGTCGCTTTCATGCCTTGGTTGACAAACTCAAGTTGATTTCTACGAATCCACCTTCGGTTTGAGGGAGGGTGTTAAGGAAACTACCGATTAAGGAAACTCAATATTACATTTAGCAGCTTATGGAAATTAGTATATCGTGTAATTAGTAGTTTCCCTTTATGATTGCAATTTCTTTTTGTTTTCTAAGACGTGTGCGTCTATATATAGATTACCATGTACACAAGATGGATATACATTTACCATTGCATTTTGCATTCTTGATTGGTCATGCATACATGACATCCGCATAGAGTTGCCCCCGCTTGCCGGTCATAAGAGTGTGAGGTGCTCTACTCCGGACTATATGTACTACGTACATCTAAGACTGGAAATATCGACTCCGAGGTAGCATGCATTGAACTCATAGGACTGTTCTAGATTAATTCATAGTGAGTGGGCCCGCTTGTTATGAGGTTAGAACAGAAATAAGGGATCCACGTTGTTATATAAATTTGTTATTATTTGGAAATGCAATTACATGTCTCCATGTATTGGACTAGCATTTACAGATAGTATAAAGCAATGTAGGAGTTTAATTACTTGACAACTTTGAGTTGTTCTTGATGATGTTAGGTTCTCTATAAAGACAAGATAGAAGGGGAAAAGCTTAAAGATCTTCATGAATGTTTTAAGTTAAAAGTTTGATTTTCAGTTTGTAAGCATGTTATATATATTGTTCGGGGTTCTTTGGGTGAGTGTATGTCGTCGTGAAACACCGTTGAAAGGTTATGAGAGTCTCTTAAATTATTTTAAAGCAAGCTAAAAAGGTTATATTTCAGTTTTGATTTATCTTGGGATTGTAAAGTTTTAATTAAGGTATCGGATACAATAAATAAGTTTATAAAGTTGAGTTTGATATATATTGTGAACTCGTGGATGAGTTATAAGTCCTTGTAGGCATCTCACCATTTCGATATCTATTACATGAGGTTTTTAGCAGGGGCACTTTTAGAGGAGGTGCTACCAAAACGTTTATAAAATACGGAAGACATTCCGTATGATTTCTAATTTGCTCCAATTAAACAATTATGAACTCGAGATCTATTGAGGATATAAATTTAGTTTTGGACCGCTATTAAGGATTAAAATGAAAATTATATTTAGGTGCAAAGTTGATTGTGTAGTTTAGGTGTCTAATTAAGGCAATTAGGCTAAGTCATGACTTAATGAGATAGGTCTTGGCATTTACTCACTGGAACTTGTTTTCTGACAAGTTGCGATCTCGTCGACGAGTCAAGGCATGGAGGTGCTAGGCGACTACCTTTGAAATCATTCGTCGGCGAATGCCTCGCGTTTCATAATGTATGTATATATTTACTTTGGTTGGATTTTGGGGACTTGTAGTACACCGATACATGTATATGGATCGTTTTGTACTTATTTGTCTTTTTTATATACATGCTATCCATTTTTTGTCGAGTTTGCACTCGTAGCTTGATATATAAATGAAATCTCTTTACATTGTGCATATTTCTCATATATCTTAAGTCTTTCGCTGTATAACTTCATAAATAACCTATTAAACTACCAAATTTGACTAACTTCGAATAAGTCACTTAACAAACACATAGTGAATAATTGGCTAAGTTAGGTTTTATTGAAAAACGTTTGAGTAGCGAGATAAGTCGCACCTTCATGGATAGGCGTGTCGTGATGTAGCGGGGCTTAAGGATGTGTTCGATGACGTGGTGATACCCGATTTGCTCTCTTGAGTCGTCGCAAATTATCATGTTTTGGCAATGTTGTTCTATCTTGCATTATATTATTATGTATTGATTGTGCAATCCTTTTTTGCTTGTAATGATAATAGATTTCTCAATCTCAATTGTTGCATGTTAGTTATGAATGCATTAGGTATTACTTAGATAATGAATGGTAGAGCGGATTTCGCATCGAGTTGGTTGATATTTGGGTTGTTACAAGGGGCATCGCTAATACGATAGTATGTCGCCTGAACTAAATTTTGTTGACATTTAGGAGCTTTAGGTGGACGCGGCTTTTATTATTCTATGTAAGGCATTGGAATTGAGGCTTAATGACCTTTTGCGTGAATTTCACGACAATGCTTACACTAGATCGGAATTTCGTCAAGTCTTTTTTTTTCACGAAGGAATTTCGTCAAGTTACTTATGCGCAAAACCACATTCAAAGCATTCATTTCATGATTTCACGGTTAGTGGAAAAGTTATTCCCTAGATTTTTCATATTTATTATTGATTACTCCTTTCGTTTCTTTTTAAGTGTCGTTTTAAGGTTGTTAACAATTTTTTAAAAAGTCACTTTTGTAAGAAAATGGTAGTTAAATGATTAAATCACTTTTTATCTCTTCTAACTCCATCACTTCTACGTACACTTGTTATTAATGTGTAATTATTAGACTTTCGTTTTCAATGAAATGTATAAAGTCAATTAACTAATTAATGTGTATTGAAACTATCAAATGATGAGATATTGTGAAATATTTCAAAATGGCTAAAAATACACTTAAAAATAAATGGAGGGAATGTATCTTTTTGTTTAATTTGTTTAATTTTTAATTAAATTAATTAGTAGAAAAACCATTTTAAAACCGAGTACCTATTTACTTGGCTTGGTCTTCCCTGAACACCCCCAACACTTGTCTTTGTGGGATTGATATCCGACTGGAAAGCAACCTTCAGTCATTAGTACTACACTGAAGTCATACACCTGTAGCCGGCGGTCACAGGTTCATTTTTGTTATGTACTTACATTAATAATTTTATGTATTTTGAGTATATGTATGAGTTGAGAGACATGCTAAAGACTTGATACATCTATAATTTCCACTTTATCGTCTTATGGATTATACATGTGATTGTGTTTCCTGGCTTCCACACTTAAGTTGTTTAACACTTTAAATTTCGCTGCAAAATATTAAATTATCATTTTAATTTACTTTGAATGAATATGATGGCGGTCAGGTTCGCTAGCACTAATTTGGTAATATGGGAGGAGAGGAACAATAGAGTTTTTCATGATAAAGAGAAGGTGGGAAGAGGTATGGGAGGTAATCAAGAAGGACGTAGCATCGCTTGTGGTGGGCACAAAGGAATTCAAAGTTTGGAGTTGGATGGAGCTCGTGGGACCTTGGAACCAGCTCTTATGAAGGCAATGATGTGGTATGCGGCATGGTTGGGTGGTGTAGGGGATTGGCAATTGTAAATGAATCAAACTTGTTTATTTTGTGCCGATGCATTTGACGGATTGATTCTTGAGTTGGGGGAGGGGAGGCAGCAACCGGGTATTGCCCTTCTCGAGTATTGACAAGGGTAGTGCACCCAACTCACTCAATTCGGGTGCTAAGCTCATTAAAGAACAAGGCCGGCAGAAACCAAAGCAAAGAAATTCAAATGGGAGTAATTAAGCCCGGACGTGTCATTTGGTTTTTTTTGGATAAATCAACCTTTTCGGTGGAATGTTTTGGCGAAGTGGGCATAGAGATAAAGAGTCCTCTTTTTTGTAAATATTTATACTTGCAAAGTTGCCAACCCTATTCTTCACAATTTTGATAATACAATCTATTTCTTATCCAAAAAAAAAAAGGTTGAGTACTTATTTAGAATTGATAGACAAGTTGATAGGTCGACTAAGCCGTCATTAGCTCGATGTAGTTGGATTATGGGGTTATAGGCGAGGTTCTTGTCGAGAGGTGCCCTATTTGGGGTTGGGGGTCGTCACACTTTTATTCCTTTACCATTAGTCTAATATATATCCACTTTGCATGACTATAGTGCAAATGTGAGAAGGAAGCTAGAAGAAAGACGGAGGAAGATCTAGACACCAGAGGTGTTATCTCTCATGACAAGTATCTGGACATGCCCACCTGTGGTTGGGAGAAAAAGAGAGAAACATTGTCGAGAGGTAAGGGATAAGTTATGGAGGAAAGTTCAAGGATGGAAGAGAGGGATGTTTATAATTGGAGGCATGTGAAGTCTTGATTGTTAGTCACATTTCACATGTGCATAATTGTCATTATTTATATCTATCTCAAAGTTTATGTTGTGGTTATGTAGATAATCATCACATGGTTAGATGAGAGTTATAGATGATTTGGATAATGATCACGTGGTTAGAATGGTTATTAAAGCGAGTTGATCACCCAAGTTGATATGTGAAGTTACGGATTTGATTATTATCTCAAGATTTCTTTCTTGATTTTATTGTGATTGTTGTGGTAATAGAAAGCGTTATCGTATCCTATTACAACATGACATAAATCATATTTGTTATAATAGGGCGTGATTGTTTTGGTAACGACACACAATTCGTATAAAGGAAACTATATTTCTATCCTTATCTCGAAGTTTGTTGATTAGTTACGTTGAATACGTTTGTGAATAGAACAACAAATAGTGATTGTAGCAACATAAGATAGATAATTTTATGTTGCAATAAGGTTCATTAGGAGATAAAACTAAATCGTTAAAGGTGGTTGGTTTGAATCTTGGAGGCTATCACGAAATGATCTATTATGATCTAAAGCAATTAGAGGACGTGATATATAATGATTAAGACACACCACAATTTCATGGTTCGATTGAGAGGATATAGTCTTGAGTTAGTGTGATTTTTGTAACTGTTCTCACATCTGAACCGATGTTCATTTTCTTTTCTTTTTTGTATTTATGAGTTATTACCTAGGGGACCTTAGGTAGTCCAGTCAAGGGGAACTGGACACACACCAGGGATTTGGTAGTCCATTCGAGGGGAGCTCAACACAAAAAGGAGACTTGTGAGAGAATCTATTGTAAGTGTGGGAAGATATGCTTCAAAACTGGTGAGCGGTCACTGGGAAAAGGGTATATGTAAGTCTGAGTTTTCAGCTTATAGTGGGTTTTCATATACGGGCGTGGCCTCGTAAATGTAGGTCGTGAACCGAAATGCGTCAACATATCTAGTGTTATGGTTTGCTTAATATTACTTGTTATTACTTGCTATTACTCTATTGGTTGCATAGATTTCATTTTTCACTGATTATGGTTATGCTACGATTGATACCCACATATATGTTATTAGTATGTTTAAGCTTCCAAAGGCAACTTCGAATGAGTTGAATGCTACACTGAGTAAATTCTAGTGAGGAGAAAACAATAATAGGAGGAAAATCTCGTGGGTGAGTTGGTGTAAGATGTGTAGGACTAAACAAGATAGAGGGTTGGGATTTAGTGACATTGGGTTTTTAATCAAGTTTTGGTGGAAAAACAGTTGACGAGTTTTCCACAATCGACACATCATCATCGGCAAATCCAAGAGTTACTTCAAATAGATGCTTGGAAAGCCATCTTCCATAACCCCATAACCACAAATGTTGTGGCTCATACACTAGCAAACAATGCTAGATCAAGAAGAGGTGCACATGGATTGGATTCAATCCAATTAGGATCAATCTGTAATTCGATCTAATTATTGTGGATTAAGATATCTTAATCCAATCTTATCCATTTATTTCGCTAATCCGACTTTATTCAATTTTCTAAATGTGGACGGACTAGATCAAGTTATGTGGATTGATAATTATAAAATTAATATTTAAATTAAAAATCACACAAATCCTTACAAGTAAAAAAGTGTTGTAAACTAAGTTATAAGCTAACTAGAACTTAAGTTGGACTTGCTAGAGACTTAAGTATAGAAGGCATAAACTAATAACTACTAGAACAAGTAGAGAAGATGAGACAAGAGAGAAGAGAGCTAGAGTGAGAATGTAAAGATTTCATTTATACATTGGTGTGTCAATTACAATGGGGTTGACACCCTTTATATAGGTCATTTGGTGATGATGATAATTGTACTTATACAATGTGTACAAGTTATACATACACCACAAGTCATACAATACATCACAAGCAACATAGACAATACATGGAAGAGTTGGTGTACATTGGAGATGATTACAAGTTACATGAAGTGTGAGAGCCATGCTTGATGTTACAATTCAATGTGAGAATCATGCTTCACAATGTGGTCACATACATGCATAAGTGTCCATCCATTTCATAACACTCCCCTGGATGACACTTGTTGAAAGAATGTGTCTCGTTAAACTTCTACTAGAAAAAACCCCGTGGGAAAAAATCTAGTACAGAAAAAGAGTATAATATTTGAAACGACCCGTAAAGTATACGTACCACGTGTCGTGTGGTCCACGTGGGTTTAGGCCGTGCGTGGCCCGTTGTGTCGTGGGAACTGGGGTCGTCACAATATTGCTTCGTAGTATAATATTTATTGATTGCCTCATTAAAAACCTTGCTAGGACAACCCAAGAGGGACAAAATCATAGCTAAGGAAAAGAGTGCGACACATTGATACACTTAGAGATAATATAAATGTCTCATTAAAACTCATACTAGAAAAACCCCGTGGGAAAAATCTAGTATAGAAAAAAGAGTACATTAATTGCTCTCATAATTTATTTATTTATCTTTTTATATGAAGTATAATAATGTTATGATTGCTTCATTAAAACATTGCTAGGAAAACCCAGTGGGATAAAACCATAGCGAAAGGAAAAGAGTGCAATACACTAATCAATCTAGACACATAGTTTTAATATTGTTAGAATTGCCTCATTAAAAACCTTTGCACGGAAAACCAAGTGGGATAAAATCATAGCAAAGGGAAAATAACGCTATACACTAACCAATAACTCATTTTGATTCTCCCCTCATGTTCACATGGGTGAGACATCTTGTGCATTTTGTTGAACATGGACATCGTTTTCTATATGAACAATTTAATGTTGAAGCATATGATTGCCACTCTTTTGTATATAGTACTTGCATCAAGTAATTGATTCATAACTTGTTGCTCTTGAATGATCCTTTGAACTTCGAGTTCATATTAATTTATACATGGATCATAATACAACAAATTTAATGCAATTTGATGTGTTTCAAGCAATTTCACGTTATTCCTTTTGAATTGGCTTATATCTCTCCCTAATGGTGGGAAAACCGCTTCATCAAAGTGACAATTAGCAAAACTTGTAATAAATTTTCTATTAGGGATCCAAGACATCTTATAAAATGATTAATGGAGAGTTAAATCAATATAAGTCTCCTATTGATTTGCCTTGAGATAATCTCCAGCTGATAAAAAATCCAGTTCGATAAAGGATGTCCGTGCGAATTTACGATATTTTTGCATTATTGATGATTATGGATAATCAAATAGATCTTTTCACATTATGAATGTCATTTGATTTATGACGACATTCGTTTTAATGTGCCTTATATATTTAAGAAGTTAAAGCCGGGAATATTATACTCAAATTAAATCATATTCATATAGATAAATTTTCTATTATTCTGAGTAGACTTCTTCTGAACAAGACATTAACAATAAAATTGTTGTACCAGATATTGCTTGAACATTAGCCTCCGCTAAGTTCGAATTCGAGAAATATTCACTTTTATATTATAATGTACATGCATGTAGCACGATACACAAGACATAAACTCATCGCCCATATTTAGGTCACGATTTAAACACATCTCGATGTGCTTGTTTTATCGAGTCATTTTCAATGATAAAATTCATAATATTTTGCCTTTGATTTTGAAGACATGGTAAAGGTCACAAAAATATTTTGGTATATATATGACAATATTTAGGCAAAATAGCATTTCATATATGACCAAAAAATGTCACAATTATGAGCGCTTTCATTGTCAATAATTATTTGTCTTTTGTAGTGGTGCACCACTTTTGTTCCAATTTTTTGTGGAATTGTCAATACGACCTTTACTCGATATTTTCACCTTTTCCACGTCCATAAATTTATTATTGCAATCATGATCATTATATGCAACATATGCTTCTTAATTTGAAGTTGAACCAATTGGACTGATAGCGATATTATATTTATAATATCTCATTATTTTACTCACTACTATGAGACAAGAAATCAATCCTTAATATTTATTGGATTGACGTGCGCACTTGATATTTGTTGCAAAGCAACAAATCGAGGCGGGCCACGTGACCTTATTTTATTGTCTCATCAGTCATATTTCCACATAGCCTCAACATAGAGGTAATTAAAATTGCAGAATTATAATTAATATTTGAGTGATTAAATTTTGTAGCTTGAGACTCAACCGCTCATTTTGAGCTTTTGGAGCATTACCTTTTTTGGTATTTATATATTTATAACTCCATAGGGTGAAAAGATATATAAAGTGAAATATTCACTTTTCAAATCTCTAAAGAGATCTTGGCAAATGATTTAAATTTTGTATAACGTAACTTGGTCTTGCATAGATGTTTTATTCACAAATTATAGTATCTAATTGTAATGACAAGTAATTCTTGTTAGTAATATAATAAGGCAACAAGTTCAACTATGGTTGAATAATATTTTGAAAATAAATTTAATATAAAATAGTTTTCCCCTTTTTATGTAAAAATATAACATATGATTAAATATATGTTCACAACTTGATTCATTAATAAACAAAATGTATTATTCGTATAAGTTGGTGGGACAACCTTCAGTTGGGTGGCGAGACATAGTCTACTTAATATCATGCCTCCTCGAACGGGATAACTCGTCTCCCTTTCAATGTTTAGCTTTACCGGGGACAAGGCTTACCCACTGTCAACTCAAACTTATAGCATTATTTGTATTATAAAATCAAGAATAGAACAATAACTAATCGTTTGTAGTTTTAAGAGAAAAACTATATGTCACACATTGACTTTTGATTTCTGATGTAGAAGATCGTACAAGACGCAACTACAGAGCATACTTTCGCAATCGGTGACGTTATAATGCATAATATATGAATAAAATATGCATATAGAAGTGATGCATGTAATAAAAGGAAGCAACCATGATAATATAGAAATAAATTGAACTTATTTAAATAACAAAAGTTATACCTTCCTAGCTTTGTCTCCTTAACAAGCCTTCTAATTGAACTTCAAGATCTCCTTAATGCTAGAGCAAGCTCGTGTCGATAACGTGTTGTAAACTAAGTTATAAGCTAACTAGAACTTAAGTTGGACTTGCTAGAGACTTAAGTATAGAAGACATAAACTAAGAACTACTAGAACAAGTAGAGAAGAAGGGACAAGAGATAAGAGAGCTAGAGATGAGAATGTAGAGATTTCATTTATACATTGGTGTGTCCATTACAATGGGGTTGACACCCTTTATATAGGTCATTTGGTGATGATGATAATTGTACTTATACAATGTGTACAAGTTATACATACACCACAAGTCATACAACACATCACAAGCAACATAGACAATACATTGAAGAGTTGGTGTACATTGGAAAGGATTACAAGTTACATGAAGTGTAAGAGCCATGCCGATGTTACAATTCAATGTGAGAACCATGCTTCACAATGTGGTCACATACATGCACAAGTGTCCATCTATTTCATAACAAAAAGAAATTTATGTTGTTAAAGCATTTTTGGAGATATAGATAAGGTATCACTTGCCAAAAGACAATTTAGGGAAGTCATTGGTTCAACTCGTACTAAAGTAAGAAAAAATTATCAAGTAAAAAAAATGTCGAATACTAATTTTAATTCAAACATATTAGTTTTAACATTTTCTATATTTATTTGGTGGTAGGTAACTTAAATTATATATTTGAATATAAGAAGATTTAACTTAAGTTGCAAATATTTAAATTTTCAAGTGTATATGAATAAATAGTTGATGAATTAGCGGCATATGAATGTATGTGTATGTATAATATAAGGTATATAAAGGTTAATTTGATCGGATTGCGATTGGATCCGCATATTAAAGTGTGCAACTGCAATTCAATTCAATCCAAGCGGATTGCAACTTTTGCAATCCAATTCAATTTAATAAACTCAAATTATAGACAAATTAGAGCTAAAAGGACTTCGTCAAATTAAATTCGCAAATTCGTGGATTTCATGAACAATCATAAATCTAGTTTTATGTCTGGTACGTGGCACCTTTACATGCCTCGGTGGCTCTCTCACATTGTAATGATCGATTTTGAGGCAATTAATTAATGAGAAATGGGTGGGTTACGATCGGCATTAAATCCTTATTTTGATCAATTATAAAAACCCTTATTTATTTATTTTTTGTCAAAGGTAATTGTATTGAAAGGTTTCCAAACTCAAATGGGTATAACAATATATTATAAAGAATAGATATTAATTAAGCCTCGCTATTGCATGGGACCAAGTCCACACCTAGCACACAAAGGTGCAACAACAAACCCCTAATCGGGGACAAAGCCTAATTAGGGACAACAACCCCGAATTGGAGACAACAAACAACAACCCTTGACAAAAAAGGGACATCAAGCCTAGGCAAGAGGAACAACAACAATCCTAACAAAATAAATTTACAAATCGCACATATCTACATGCTAAAGCATCTATAGTGATATGATAGAAGCATCACTATCGTGACCTCGACTCCACTTAAGTAAAAAAAAAAAAAAAAATCTACATATATAATAACTCAAACACTATAAAATGAAAGAGTTATAATAGAAAAATTAAGACTAATAAGTGCCTTGAAAGAGCCATGAACCCTTATTCAATTCACTTGTAATGACAACAATATCGTTATTTAATTTCTACCATGCACGACTACTAATTCTTTTATGATGAAAAGAGTACCCTTATTTAACTTTTATAATGCACGACCACAGGACTTCTCACGTTGTGAACTCCATCTGACCAAACAAGTGATGCAGAGACCACTTCTTGTTGCGGCGATGTCTTCACGGAAACTCTCACAACAAAAGATTGTTTCTCATTCAAAGACTTAAACGAGAGAACATTAGGTTCCACAATAATTGTCAGTTCAGAAGGGGAGGTCACAGTTGCTTTGTAAGTAGAATTAGCCGAGCCAACATTAGTAACCGTCCTTGAAAATGTGTTTTCTTTTTTTATCAGTGCCGTATATGAACACGGCCATGGAAGGATAGTTGAGATCCTTTGTGGTACCTTTGTAATTAGGTGAGCAACTATTAGTGCTTGTATTACCAGTAATAAGCTTAATCTTCTCTGGTTCCAAGCCAATGCTACAGAGCATCTTTACGTAGTCATCTTCGAAAGCTTCATAGAGAAGACCAGGATCTATAGCCTTCACAGAATTAAGATGACCCGCACCATATGCGAATTCGCGATCTGAATTTCTTGTCGCATTCATATGTGAAGCTAAACATGCATGCACCAAAAACCGTAAAAATATTGGCAACATCTTAAGAATAAATAATTGAGTAATAGAACATAGTGGATGTATAATGTACAAACCAGTAGTCATAAGAGCAGATTTAATTGCAGAAGGAGACCAATGAGGATGGAAGGTTTTAACATAAGCAGCTGCACCACTAACATGAGGACAAGCCATAGATGTTCCTGATATTATGTTGTACTTTGCATACCTTGTTTCTCCACGAATGGTTGATAGCAAAGCTTTTGGGGACCATGCAGCAAAGATCTCTACACCAGGAGCAGTTATATCTGGCTGCAATTTGAAGGAATAAATGAAAAAAATGAAATAAAAAATAACAACATATCAAATATGCATATCGAAATCAAGAGTTTTTTTTTTTTTTTTTTTTTTTTTCAATTGAACTCATGCAACCGATTAACATATATATTCACCTTAAGAATATCTGAAGTAATGCTATTCGGCCCTCGAGAGGAAAAAGAAATGACCGCAGGAGCATCGACATCTCTCACTGCCTCACTCTTCAATTTAGTTGCTTGTGGGTTCCTATAGAAAAGCAAACAACAGATTACATAATTCATCTCATCATCAGTCAGAAATCATTTATATATGTAAATGTTAAATTCTACATAGTTATTGATTGAGAGAGTGCTTAATAAACAATACTAACTTTGTGGTATTTAAGTAAGAGATGATTCTTTCCCCTTGGCTGAGGTTGACAAGAGAGGTAGGAAAAGGAAAATTTATAGCATGATCGAGAAATGGAGTTTGTTGGGCTATGATCACTCCAACTGCACCCAATGGCTCTATCGCACTAATGATTGTAGCATTCTCACATAAAACAATCTTTCCTTCTATTTTGTCAGCAAGCAGACAACCAAGGACACACTTCCTAAAAAAGAACAATATCACACTTTTAGTACTCGATTGTCACACATTTCATGAATTTGTCTCTCTGATTGATTAATTAATTACCACTCACCTGCCATCTTCGATACTGCAAGAATTCAAATTAACTGCTTGATATCCAGCGATCAAAGGAAACATCTTTCCTTTCAAATCAAAACCGTTGATAATAGCACTCCCTAAAATTGGGAATTAAGAAAGATATGTAAGCATTCTTTAAACATAAAAATAGATCAAATAGAGAATTACATGCGCGGAAGCAAATATTTAGTTGAACTTTCTTAAGCACTACACCAAAAACTTTATCGCCCTCATCATAAGCCTCAACTTTCAACACAATGTTTGATGGTACAAGTGCAATTTTATAGGCTTGAGGGAGAATCTTTAAGTTTCCCACATTAATACTAATTTTCATCAAATTGGTAACTGAAGGAAGCTCATAAGACTTCTGGTAATTCATAAGTTACGTAAAATAAACATAAGTTTATGGGACACATAATGGTCTTACGAGATATACATATGCAAGCATTCCCGCCTGGACGTAATCTATACTATATCTAAAAGCCAATACCTATATGTTCAATTAAGTTAAAATTTCATTTTCTTCCTACATTGCTCCTAATTTCTTTTTTTTTTTTCTTTTTTTTTGATCGATTTAAAAAATAAATAACAGCTAAACTATATGAGCATTTTGGAAAACAATTAATTTAAATAAAAAAAAATGAAATTTTATGGAACTTTCCATTTCTCTCCACTTCAAAAAAAATGTTAAAAAAACTGTATTAGGGGAAGATTGATTAATTTATAATAGCAATGCAGACTAACCGTGAGGGTAGTGTTGTCACCTAAAACAACTTTGTCCACGAATTGTCGATCGATGGTGCTTGCAGCGACACTGATTATCCATGGTGCGATACTGGTTGTAGATGACAGTGAAGGCCCATTGTTCCCAGCAGCTTGAGAGGTGAGAATTCCGTGTTGCATGGCATGAAATGCACCTATAGCAATGACATCTTGAGTGTAATCAAAAGCATACTTGAAGGCTATTGATATTGAAATAATGTCAACACCATCGCTGATAGCATCATCGAAAGCAGCCAAAAGGGCGTCGGATTTACAACCACCAACAAGCCAACATGCCTTGTAAATAGCAACTCTTGAACGAGGAACTGCACCCCTTGCATTGCCTTCTGCCAAACCGTTGAATAAGCTCACATGATTCACTTGATTTCCTGCTGCCGTGGATGTTGTATGGGTTCCATGACCAACTGCGTCTCTCGTTGTGCCTTCCTCCGAAGTTTCTGGATCAGTATAATAACGAGCTCCAATGATTTTCCTATAACAAATTACAATTCATGGAACAATTAATGATCAGGTGACGTACTTTTTGATTCATGACAATAGGTGAGCCATAATGGAACACACCATTAGAAGGTTTTTAGTGCCTTATGCCATATAGTAGCTAGCACTAGGCTTACTAGCGGTCCTTTCACATTTAAGGTTAAAGAGAGAAAATTCTAAGTGTACATCAGATGCATTGATGTGTGGTTGTTGATGTAAATGTGGCACTCCCCAAAGAGAAATTAATTAAAGAGTACGTACTCAAAGATAAGAGTACGATTACGGCGATCAATTTAATGTGGGATTTCAAGAAATAATTCATCCTTAATTTAGCTAATTAGTAGGAATATATGATGATTTATTATCTTATGATTTCGAGGAGACTCTGTCTTTGTCATTTCTTTCAGGTTCTTGTCATTTTTCTCAATTTTTTCAAAACCCATCTTTTTTTTTTTTTTTTTCAAACTTGTTCCATGTTCAAGGGTACAATAATCTATTATAACGAGAGTAATAAAAAATATATTCTATGAAGCTCGAAACAACATCTTCACAAATGACGCAGGGGACAACAACCTCCCGAAGGAAGGCAACAGGGGATATAAATCCACAAAGGGGACAAAAAACCTAAATTTCTAAAGCAAAACAAAAGAAAAACAGCAAGACTACTAACACTTCCACCGCTACAAGAGCACACGCCACAAAAACACCGCTCGTTTCACGGTGAAACGGTCGTCACGTTCGCCATTGTCTCACTGTCACTCCTCCATCCACCTCAGAAACTTTGACAAAATTAGGGCCATTAGTCATGGCTACACCAAAACCCAACAGCTACCAGCTATTATCGCCAGATTCGCTGCCAAAACAGATGAGAAGAGGAGAGAAGAGGGAAATGGAAAGAAGGCCGCTGGGGAAGGGAGAGGGAGAAGAAAAGAGGAGGAAGAAGGAGGGAAGGAGAAAGTATGGTGTGGATGGGAGACGGGGAGTCAAGGAAGGGATGGTCAACGGTGGTGTCTCGGCGGCTGTAGGAAAAGGAGATGAGCATGGGTGAGAAGATGGAAGGAGAGAGAGAGAGAAGCAAAATTAAGGTTTGGATTATGGGGAGAGGGGGGAGGAGGTGGCCGACGACGTAGGCATCACCAGCCCCCCCAAGAACATATCTAAAAAAGGGGCTAGGGTTTTTGGAAGAAGAGGGCGGGTGTTCGTTTGGTTACAAATGATATATTAATTGATACTTCAAAACCCTTCTTTTGTGTTGTTCTCATTTGTATGGTAAAACCATTTTACGAATGTTGTTTTATTTTTTATTTTGAAACCAATTGATGTTTTATATTAAAAGAGAAAAAGAACGACTTACTTGTTGCACGTAAAATTGGTACCACCATTACATACTCCTTTCCATTTTTTGGGTGGAGGCCCAAAACCTTTATCACTAAAGCTTTCTAATTCAGGCCAAACTCCTGTATCAATAACACCTATTATGGTGTTGCTCTCAACTGTAGGAACTCTATTTACATGTTCTCCAAATTCCATGAAATCCCAAGATCTAGTTGTCTGAAGCTCTAGAGTAACACTAGGGAACACTGAAACAATGCCTTCCATACCTGTGTTTGAAGAAATACATAAGCATTTGTATAAATTGAACACATGCATACATGCATTTTCATGAGGGGCGCTATGTGCACCCCAACTGTTTATGAGGGCACCCCAAAAGTGTACCAATTTACATGCATTTCGGGGTGCCCTCATAAACAAGTGAGGTGCACATAGCGGTGCTCATTTTCATTGACATAACTTTATTGTTAACGTAATAACGTTTCTGCTTTATATGTATTTGTCTGTGTGCATATGTATAAACATTTAATTAAGGACATAATGCATGTATAAATAATAAATATTATAGGAGTACTATTGCTTACGAGCAATTTTCACTCGTTCTTTTTCCGTGAGTTTGGCTGCAAATCCATTAAGACTCCTTCCGTAGCTACGGATCAACGATTGTTCAGACTGCATGCTATTGATCAACAATACGTTCATTAGTAAAGTGATTGTGTTCATTAAGTAATAAAATGTATAACTGAAATTAATTATGATCATGGTAACAAAGAATACCCTTCTTCAAGAACTTCTTGTAAGATATTGTGATGGTGATCTAAAGGTGAGTACCCTGATATCTCAGACAGCTTTCCCATGTAAACAATGTAATCCTACAAGTATATATTACTTTATTAATTAAAACTTAAGATATATAGAGGTAGAGATAGAGAAAAATTTTAATTGCAATGAAAATTAATTTACCTTTCTGTCTTGGCCAAGATTACCAACAAAAAATCCACTTAGTGTCATTAAGAAAAGCGATAAAGCAAAAGAGTTTTGCAAAGAAGCCATTGTTTGGATGTAGACAAGTTCTACCAGTATGTAGAATTTATAAAGAGAAGACATAAAAATATTGTATAATTAAGCATTTAATGACAATTTCCATATTTGTAGAAAAAAATCTTCAAGTTTTTTGATTTTATATGAGGGTTTTTTCAAAAGTAGGGTTAGTTTACAATTAATTTATCAAAATAGAGAGGATTTTTTTTTTATTACTGAAGTAGGCAATAGCGCCTTTTCAAAAGGCGCTATTGGGTGTGGTTGGTTTGGTTGGCGGTGAGGTGGCGGTGACGTGGCGGCGGCAGGCGTGTACAGATAGCGTCTTTTCAAAATGCGCTATCTGTACACGTGGCCGCCACGTCACCGCCAACTCACCAACTACTGATAACGCCTTTTGAAAAGGCGTTATCAGTAAGAATCAATTTGGTGAGGTGGCGGTGACGTGGCAAAGCCACATGTGCGCATAGCGCCTTTTGAAAAGGCGCTATTCGTACACGCTCGCGCCACGTCACCGCCACCTCACCAAATGGACTCGCCGATCTTTCCGCCACTCGCGCGCTGCCGTGGTCTGCGACGTCCACGCGGACGTTGTTGATGGTCGCGTTGTACTCGCCGCCGCTCCGTCCTCGCCGCGGCTCGGCCGCGCAGATTGCGAGGCGGACAACCCGCACAACCCATAAAGCGCGACCGAAACGGCCGATGTCCACGTCGACCGGTTACACGTAGTGCGCGCATTGCGAGGCGGATAACCCGCACAACCCATAAAGCGCCGACCGAACGGCCTCGATGTCCACGTCTACCGGTTACACGTAGGCGCGCATTCGCGAGGCGACAACCCGCACAACCCATAGCGCGACCGAAACGCCGATGTCCACGCGTCGACCGGTTACACGTAGTGCGCGCATTGCGAAAGCGGACAACCCGCACAACCCATAGGTGATATTCGACCTATCGATGTCCACGTGGATCGTCCACGTCGCCAGGTTACACGGATAGCGCTTTTCAAAAGGCGCTATCCGTGTAACCCGGCCCACGTGGACGACTTTACACGATAGCGCCTTTTCAAAAGGCGCTATTCGTGTAAACCCGGTCCCACGTGGACCGTCCACGTCAGCAACGAAATTTACCCACTTTGATAGCGCCTTTTGAAAAGGCGCTATCGCCTATTCTGGGAAAAAAAAAAAAACACCACCCTATTTTTCAGATTTAAACTAAAAACATTAGTACTTTTGTGAAAACTTCTTTTATATGACTGCCAAATCCCAAAATATGAGTATCATGAGGTGTCAAGATTTGGTTAAATTAATATTTTCTCATCCTTCCGTACACAAATTTAGAAAAGAATATCCAAATTCAATAACCAATTTTTACATTAACAGGAGTATATTCTTTAGAAATTTTAATGGATCGATTTTTGGTTACTTTCAATTACTAAAAAAATTTAGATGTATTTAATTTAAAACTTTTACTAGAGAGTTTATAAAACTAAGTGTATTCAATGTGAGTTTTTATAGACTTTTTAAAAGTCTGTAAAAGTTTTGGGTTTTCAATTTAAACTTTTACAAAGTTTATAAAAGTAAGGTGTACTTAATTTTTTGGTGACTTTTGTAGTTTGATTAAAAATCTCGACTTTTATAAACTTTTTGTATAAAAATACACATAAAGAAATCTTCAACTTCTCCTCACCTCAACTCGTAAACGTTTAGAGACTTCTTATTTTTGTTGGTTTCCTTATTCAATAGTGACTTTATTGTTCACAAGGCATTTTCTTATCAATTGCTTTTATCAACTTTTCCAACCACACCACAACTCATGAATTTCATTGCTCACTCATTATACTCTAATGTCTATGTTGATGAAAATGAAAATGATGTCGTTATTAACAATATCTCATTCTTGCATCATTGTAAATTTTTATAGGATTTTTTTACAAAAATGTTTCATTTATTAAGTATATAATTATAATCTCAAAAAGTGTAATATTAATATTTTTGGAGAAAATAATCATATATTTTTTTTTCAAATGCATGAAGTGCATTTTAAGAAACTTAAACTATCATTCTTAAGGAAAAAATATAAGTTTTTTTACTTAAGTAAAAAAAAAGTGCAAAATTTTTACACACAATGATCTTACTTTGTTCTTTTTTGCCACTAAAAGATGATTCATTTACCTATTTATTTTGTTGATATTTATTCATTTATTTGTTGTGTTACTATCTTGCTAGTAATTCATTAATATTTATATATAATTTTTTAATAAAATACAAAAATATTTTTTAAAAAATTAGTAATAGTTCTTAAGGAAAAGAAATATAATTATTCATCTATTTTTTATAATAAAGTGTAAAATATTTGTTTCAATATAAAAATCACAAAAATTTACTAATATCAATCAAAATCATGTTTAAGAAGTTCACAAAAGTCACTAAAAATCTTAAATGTTAATAAAAGTCATCAAAATGAAGTTTACATAAAAATTTATCGAAGTCTTTAAAAGTCTACTTAAAATTTACAAACTTTAGAAAAGTCATCCACTTATAAAAGTAACCAAAAGTCTATTAAAATATCAATTGAATACACACCAGTAAAGTTTCACTTCAATAACATTGATCATGATAAAATATTTTATCCTCTAAAGTAATAAAGTAAATAAGGCAATGGTACTCTCTCCTTTTTTGATTATTTTTTTTATGTAAAACTAAAAAAAAAATTATTCAAAATAAATTGGAGTTTACAAGCTCGTTTGACAAAATTAGTTGACAATCTAAATTGATAAATTGATAATAATATAGCCGATAATGATAATCTAGCCGAGTAAAGTCGTTTAGTACAACTAGCTGATTGAGTAGTTGATAAATGCAAAATAACTTAAAAGTACTCCTTTTTATTAATTGAATATGTATTACTTATATCAATTAATTCATTCTACATATTGTACTCTTAGATTATTATTTATTATTTATATCAAAATTATATTATTATTATTATTATTATATTTGCATAAGTTATGTATTAAAATATTAAAATATTATATTTCTTTGTATTATATATTACACTATTTTGCGTTAATTGATTAGAATACGCACACGTGTATAAAACCACGTGAAACACTAATGAAATAGAACGGCGGAGCTGCATACCATTTGAAGATAATAAGGATAAAATTGGAAAAAATAAAATAAAATAACGGATTTCTTCGTAAAAGCTACTCGACATAGCGTTTGAGATTTTAAAAATAATCTAAGCTTATTTTCATACTAGTCGATTTTCTACGCCTCGTGCATGAGTTATTAAAACTTTAGAGAGCGACTAAAAGGACCCCGATTTTTGTTAAACGTACTCCCATTTTTTAATTTTTACTTTGTCGTACTCCCACTTTTTACTTAGCGTACACCACTTTTTTTCAAATTTCCAAAAATACCCTTGATGTACCCCATTACCATCACCCTTACTCCAACACCCCTTCTGAAGATGTTTCGGACACAAAGAGCCGACACCTCATGACCGATACTGTTGGGTTTTGGGGTTCATACGCAGCGGAAATTACAAAACAATTTTGACAAAAATCCCAACAAGATCCGAATCTAATTCCGTTAAAAACCTTTAAACCATGAAAATTTAATCATACCTCGGTCGCAATATACCTTTCTGAAGGTTGATCGATCTCTAAGGCGCTGCCAACGACGAACGCCCTCTACCAATAAACCACACATGAACGGCGGCCGAGATTCGAAGTGCTAGCTTCGAGAGAATACCAAACCTTTTGTTTCTCTCCAAAACGATCCAGAGCGTACCAGAAAACCCTAATTCGTTTCTTAAAAGAAAATAGAGTTTCGGCCCTTAATCTTTCCTATATGTGTTCTAACTTAAAGCGTCTATTTATACAACCTCAGATATAGACGGTTAAGTAAATTACACATATACCCCTACTTAAAGAAGTATAAGTGTAATACACCACAAGGATTTTTTGTCACGAATTTTATCATATAAAATTCATTTTTCTCAACCATCTTAAAATCTCGCAAAACAATTCTTACAGTGCGACCTAATAGGCTCATACAACGTTGGCGTGTACCAAAACTCATTTTGGTATACAAGTCATAAGCGGCTTCTAGCAAGACATTATGACTACCCAAGTTGTACGAATATCAAATCGATACAACCTAATCAATAATGTATATAACATCCTTTTGTCACACGATATCCTTTTGATCAAACAAAAGCATAGAGTTGTCATCCAACATGTTCAATCGTACTAGTCTCGATCTCTAGTAGATCGAAAACATCCAAGTTGACATTGATCAATATCAATTCACTTAGACTAGGCCTTTTAACAAGCCTAACACATCGAGGATCCACCGGATATCTCTATTTATATGAGAGGACAAATTTATCTTGATTACACAACTTCATCACATTGCTCACACAAGAACCAATCACAACCTTTATAATCGTTCGGTTAAAGACAACGTTTGATTGTGTCAAATCACCGTGTTCCTAATGTCGAAGTCTCGGTAATCTCAAGTCGAGGACTGGAAAATATACCTATCATGAGAAACAAATATGATTTAATCCATGTGATGTTCTCATAGCGGCCTGGCCCAAAAGACTTTGTTCCCTAACAAGTACTCGTGATCTTGATTCGTATCCCTATACGTATAATCATATCATATGATCATCAATCAAGACTCACACTAGTCTTAATTCATCATAGTTCCCAAAGATAATGATCGAGTATGGACATTTATGATATTTTCAGAATACTCATGGATCTTATTATAATGTAAACATGCAAATTAATTATAATAAACAAAGAAATGAAATCCTCTATTTTATTAACTAAAAGTATTCATAAAGACAGCTTAATGGATTGACCTAGGGCACATGCCCCAACATAACTCTTTAGAGTTGTTGATACACAAGTCTCGATACCTCTAAAGAAGTCTCATTGATTCCACCGTCACCCACCGAAACTTAGTTATTTTTGCGCTTTTTTGAAGTCGACCGATACCTCTTTAGAGGTGTCTGCCTTCATGTCTCGACACCTCCAAGAGGTGCTCGCTCAGTGTGTCCGACACCCACGGACAACAAGAACGAACACAAAATTTCAAAACTCCAAAAAATCACATGAAAATGATCAAAAAATTGTGGGTTTTGCTCGTAATCATTTAATATCTTCGATTCCATAAAAACTTTGCACTCAAAATGCAAGATTCAACTCCCAAATCGAAGCATTAAACCCAACAACAATCTTCCAAAATAACAACTCAAAAAAAGTAAAAAAAAAACCGTAAAAACTTCGAAATCAACACTAAAATAAATGAGGAATGCACCCACAGCGTCGAATCGACGTAATTTTGCTCTGATTTCATGAGATTCGGTTGGTGGTGAGATGCGATGAGTGAGTGGAGCGGGTGGAGTACGGGGTAAGTGGGGCGAGTGGGGTATGATTAGTAAAAACCATTTTATATATAGAGGGGTAGTTGGGTCATTTCACTTAGGTAGGTACGTTTAGCAAAAATCGGGGTCATTTTAGCCACTCCCAAACTTTAAGAGAAAGTTAATAAATTAATTTACATAAATATATTGTAATATTTTTTAAAAAATTAAAATTTCAATTCACAATAAACAACCCATATTTCTTAGAAAAAAATATACAATAGAAGGTAAAAAAAATATTTACTTATAAATCATTGAAGTAACCCTTCATTAACAAAAAAGAATTCAAATGAACTTAATTGTTATTTCAAAGTTGTTGTAAACAATATATCTAAATAATATTGCAAGAACCAAATTGACGGTGTAAAACTCGAAACAGAGACTTAATGCATTGATGAATACTTCATTAATTAAACCGTTATTTGATTGCTTAAAGTCGAATTTTACATTTTTTCAAAAATATGGGGGGATGAATATATCTTAAAACAATAAATAACACAAATATATAAATATCTTAAAATAAAAAATAGAAAAACTTAGAAAATCCTAAAAATGAAATAAAGTGGAAAGAGAGAGCATGTGAAACTTTCTCTCTCCTTCAACTTTTACATATACGCTACATATCGCTTGTTTTTATACATAACAAAGACAAAGTCATATCTCCCCCTCGTCGTACATTCATGCAAGCCTCTTCTTCAACTTATGTCCATTTATTAGTATTCTTTGATTCTCCATCAACAAGATGTGGTGCATACCCGCTCCAAATAGCTCTTTAGCTTTAACATCAATCGATAAAACATATATCCCTCCATGCGATCTTTCCAATAAATGCAGTTGGCATTGGTAAGCAATGGCGCCTCGTGTTTAACACACCTTCGGTAGTTCGACTAGTTTCCCTGAGACATTAGATTAGTATGTGAATCTCATTTATCTTTATAAACAAATTAGATTTTGTAGTGCCCGTTCTAATACCAATTGAAATAATTAAATGATGTTACGACTGAATTGGAATGCGATTGTAACAGAGAAATAAAAATAAGTGCAAGTACTAAATAAAGTAAGCAGTAAATAGACCAAATCACAACACAAGAGAACTTATTCAATCCACGATCTATATCTATGGGGCCACGCCTAGATGTGAAAACCCACTAAGCCGAAAAATCAGACTTACATATAGGCTTTGCATTGGGTAACAGCTAGATCAGGAATTAAAAGGGGGAAGAAGAGAGAAACAAAGGAATTAGGGGAAAGAGAAGCCACAAGAGATGAGGAGAGGGTATAGGAATCATAGGTGGGCAGTGGTTTCCACAAAATCGCCCAAATCGTTCAAACCGCATGGTCCGGTGTGGTTTTTTAAAATCGTAGTTTAGGCGTG
Organism: Stephania cephalantha; assembly: GCA_039657325.1. Lineage (NCBI taxonomy): Eukaryota > Viridiplantae > Streptophyta > Magnoliopsida > Ranunculales > Menispermaceae > Stephania > Stephania cephalantha. The sequence continues at coordinate 44,986,088 of CM077575.1, read as the reverse complement.
GTTTAAAATTTTTGAAAACCTCAATTCTCTGCGGTTTGGTGGTGGTTTCCATCTATGAAAAACTATGGTTCATTGTGACATCCCCTATCCCGATTAGTGGAAAATGCCTTCCCGAAACCCTAATTAAGCTCACTAACCCTCGTAGACTTAACTAGAGCCATCTACCTCTCCGTTATCACCGTTAACTCAACCTATATATTCATATCGAATAAATAATTCAAAGTATATCGCAATAAAAATTTAAAACTTTTTCGATATAACCGAATATAAGGAAATATCGAGTTTATCAAATTACAAAACCATTTAGAAAACACCCCAACCCTTTTATATACAATAAAATAAGTCAAAAAAGTTTTTTGTTACAAAACTGCTCATTACATCTGTAGAATATTCAAAACTCATAAATCTTCTCCTTGCCTTTAGTTGAAGCGCCGAGTTGGGAACCTGAAAAGTTTATATTTGGGTGAGTGCTCCAACTTGCTCAGTAAGTAAGGATCCACAATAAACATCAATATTCCATATAATAAACAAGGACATCATGCATAACAATATGTTCCAACAATATCTAACAAGAATATAGAAAGCAATCAATAGAATATATCAGCAGATGCAAATCAAATAATTTGGATTAGTATACTGTAATCCCCATTTAGTTTATAAAACTAGGGCTGATTATCTACTGACGCCATTAACGCGATTCCTAAAGCAACATATTGGCCGATATGATCTCAAGCCCATCCGTTAATGCTCAATGGTTCTATCCAAACCCTCTAGTGTAAATGTGACCCACACCACCTCATAAAAACGAGTAGGATGTTACGTATAGGTTGGGTCGCTAGCCCATCTCCATTTACCACCTCATCTCAATCCTAAGATTTTACCCTCGTGAATCACAATGAACACCATTTTCCATTTTTTTTAAACCATCACAGTATACCCAATCCTCCAATTCATTCCAATGACTACATGAGCTACATATACTTATTAGTCAGGCAATATTGATAAATAAAGTGAATCCGTACTTACCTCGGTCTAGTCACGTCAAATTCCTAACTTCCCGAGTCCATAACTCTTTTTCGGTTAATCAACATCTATCATAGACCAATTATAATTAATATCTATTACAAGTTAATAACATCTCCTAAGTCAGACCCTAAGTCCCTCATTCAAAATTCATGAAAAAACAGCACTTTTACTGTTCTGGGCATGGATTAGCGCGCTAATCCCTGCCTGCACCCCTTGTTCTTTGTTTTCAGCACACCTAGAGTGCTAATTTTCGGATCTAGCGCGCTAATCGCGCTAGACCAGCAACAGCAGCGTACTGCTGCAACTCTAATCCAACTAAAACACCTCCAAATCAACACCAACATCAACAAATTCATTCCCAATAGCTTAGAAACATCAAATATGATGTGAGGGACAAAATTGGAACAACAATTACTCATTTTACTTTGATTTCCTACAATCACCTCTAATTCAGACTTTGATAAACACTAAAACTAAACATACCTACGTGTTCCTCGCGAGCCGTTTCTACCGCTTACGCTCCTCAATTTGGCTCAATTGTCACCTCTGACGACTTGTTTTCGTTAGAATCAAATCCTCGAACCCTCGACTTTCAATTGATCAAATGTTAAGTTGATATATATATATATATTCTCGAAATACGCATCGCTTCATGTCGAGATAGATCGAATCGTTGATGTGCTAAAGGGACACGTGCTAACGTGACACTAAACTTAACACATCTATGACTTATGCTTCGCTTGAAACGATCAAATGATATATATAATTTCTATTTTCTTAAGTTTCAATATATATATTTATATATCCATCTCGTGTTTATCGATTTCGATAAATCCACCGGCCACGTCCACGTGTAGCCACGAGCGTGCACATCCTTGCCACGTCTCCCTCGTCGTCATAAGTATACCCGGTATTTCGTAATTTATAGTGTACTTATCCCGTATAGGCTTGTATATACCACCTTAATATACACAACCTATTTATATTTCAGTTTTGCAAACCAAACAAACACAAACATCATGCCAACTCACTCCCACGCTAATCGAGGTACGTCGATCTTAACCCTAAGCCTAACTCGGGTTAATTACCATTTGGGTTAGTACTAATCACCAAACTTAAGGTTACAGTGTCGTTAGCGCTTTCCTAATTTAAGATAATTTCGTCCTCGAAATTAAAGTAAACATAAAGTTACATGTAGTCTCAAGAGAAATGGAAATTGCTCCTCATATAAGATTCTCGCTCCCAGGTTATCTCTTCATTACCGTGAAATTGCCATTTCACTTTAACTAAAGGTATCTCTTTAGTTCTCAGCCTCTGAATCTTGCGATCAAGTATCTGAATTGGTTGCTCATCGTAAGATAAATCTTCCCGAAGATCAAATTTATTCCAATCAATTCTTGGAGTGAATTGAGTCTCTGTCTTGTGTAGTATAGATATATGAAAGACATTATGAACTCTAGCAAGTTTCAAGAGGTAACTCTAACCTATAAGTTACAAGACCAATCCTTTCCCCGTACTTAAAATGTCCCAATATACCTTGGAGCTAGTTTACCTCGCAACCCAAATCGTATAATCCCTTCATAGGCGAGACTTTCGACATGACAAAACCATCCTTTGAAAACTCTAAAACCTATGACGCTTTTTGGCGTATCTCTTTCGTCCGAGTTGCGTCAGTAGTTAACCGTCGGGCGAGTCCGTTGTATCCTCTATGTGTAGTCTTGTATCGCCTCGCCCTAACAAAACCGTATCTCCGACCTCTCGCCCAACACGCCGTGATCGACAAGGACGACCATACAGTGCCTCAAATGGAGCCATTCCAATACTAGCCTGATAACTATTATTATAAGAGAACTCACACAGAGGAATATATTTCTCCCAGTTACCTCCAAACTCTAAGACACAAGCTCGAAGCATGTCCTCAAGCACCAATATTAACCTCTCAGTATGTCCGTCGGTCTGAGGATGGTATGTCGTACTGATTTTAAGCACAATTCCCAGCTGTCTCTGCAATTCACTCAACAACCTGGACGTGAATCTTAGATCCCTATCTGAAGTAATAGACACCGGAACCTCATGAAATCTCAATACTTCCCGTACGTACACCTCGCATAAACGGTTAAGTGGATCTCTCATAGAAACTGGTACGAAATGCGCAGACTTCGTCAACCTGTCAACTATAACCCAGACTGCATCATGTTTACGCTGACTCAGTGGTAGACTGGAAACAAAATCCATTGATATATGCTCCCATTTCCACTCAGGAATAGGCAGTGAATGCAATAACCTTTCAGGTTTTCGATGTTCACCTTAACTTGTCGACATATTTCACATCTTTTAACAAACTCGCAATATCGCCTTCATCCCAGGCCACCAATAAACATGCCTCATACCGCGAAACAACTTGGTGTTACCTGGATGGATAGAGTAAAGAGATCGATGAGAATCTCGTAACAATTCCTGCCTCAACCGTTCCCGAGCTGGAATCCACAGACTATCCCTAAATTGCAAGTCCCATCGTTAGAAACTGACTAATCAGGATGCTCTATACTAGCTGCTAACTCTCTTCGAGTTACATATTCCAAATCAGCTTTCTGACTATCAACCACCCGCTGAATCATCTCCGGTTCAGCTCGAATATGAGCATAGAAGAACAGATTAGTAGTTTTAGAACTAGCACTCTCAATTGATGATGTGCCAACTGGACTTTCCCGAATCATCATCACCGAAGCTTCCTCAAGAAGTCTGAACTGAGAAGCTCTAGCAGTAGCTACATTCTCTTTGCCAGTTCTTCTCCTACTCAAGGCATCAAGCAACCACATTTGCTTTGCCTAGGTGGTACTCCAGAGTGAAATCATAATCCTTGAGAAACTTAAGACATCTACGCTGTCTCATATTCAATTCACACTGAGTAAACAAGTGTTTCATACTCTTATGATCTGAAAATATTGTGAACTTTTCACCGTATAGATAGTGCCTCTAAATCTTCAAGGCAAAAACCACCGCAGCTAGTTCCAGATCATGAACTGGGTAATTTCTTTCATGAACCTTGAGTTGCCTCGAAGCATAAGCTACAACCCTGCCTTCCTGCATCAGCAAATAGCTTAAGTCTAAATGAGAAGCATCAGTATAAATCACCAATTCCTTCCCGATTCAGTAATGTAAAAAAAGGTGTCGTAGTCAACTGTCTTTCAACTCCCCGAAAGCAAATTTGCACTCATCCGACCGCACAAAATCAACATCTTTTTGTGTTAGCCGGTCATGCGAGATATACGGAAAATTCCTCAACAAATCATTTGTAATAACCTCGCTAACCCTAGAAAACTTTAACCTCTCGACATCGTAGTAGTGTGTGGGCTAATCCCCGATTGCCTCAACCTTAGCCGGATTAACCGATATCCCTCAAAGATTACCCGCATGTCCTAAAACTTGACCTCAAAAGACAGAATTCGCACTTACTAAACTTGGCATACAAACTCTATTATCTTTCGTAGTCCGCAATGTAACCCTAAGGTGATGCGAATGCTCTTCCTGCCTTTCGAATAAATCAAAATATCATTGATAAACACGATGATAAACTGGTCAAGATAAGGTTTAAACACCCTATGCATCAAATCCATGAACATAACAGGAACATTAGTGAGCCCAAATGGCATCACTGTGAACTCGAAGTGCCCGTAGCGAGTACTGAAAGATACCTTCGAGATATCCTCATCCCTGATCCTCAGTTGATGATAACCAGACCGCAAATCAATCTTCGAGAAATATCTGGCACCCTTCAACTAATCAAACAAATCATCGATATTGGGCATTGGATATTTGTTCCTGATAGTCACCTGATTCAATTGCCTATAATCGATGCACATTCGTAGGGTTCCGTCATTCTTCTTCACAAAAAAGAACTGGTGCCCCCACGGTGACATGCTAGGATATATAAACCCTTTCGAAATAACTTCTCAAGTTGAGTCTCAGAACTCACGTAACTCATTTGGTGCCATAGATATGAAGGAATAGATATAGGTTTCGGGTACCAGGAATAAGATCAATGATGAAATCAATAGCACGTGGTGGTGGTAATCCAGGCAAGTCAGATGGAAAAACTTCCAGAAACTCACAAACCACTGGTATCTCATTAACCTTAAGTTCTTGTCCAGGCTTTCCAAAAGAAATAACTCCCGCCAATACCTCTTACTCCTGAGGTGTAGCTTCCCTTCCACGAGTGGCAATTCGTGAAGGATTACAGCCCTTATAGACTATAATTTCAGAAAGGTTAGGAATATGAAATATCACCGTCTTATGGAAACAATCAATGCTAGCATGATACGCTGATAACCAATCCATCCCCAATAATGCATCGAACTCCAGGAACTCCATCACCCTCAAATTAATGAGAAGTTTATTCTCCCCAATTTTGACTATATATCTATCACAGATCAGGTTAGGATAAACCTTCTCGCTCACAGCTGTGCTAAGAATTAAAAATGTATCGGCTCTAACATGTGTCAATTTCAACTCATCAACTATAGCTTCAGCTATAAATGAAACCGTAGAACCAACATCAATCAATGTATGCATATCTCGACCACATATATTTAATATACCTTCAATTAGCCTCCGATTGGCCTCCGGATCTGCCTCCGCCACTGCATGAGCCTGTCCTCGTGTAGGTGGAATATTACTACCTATGGATGTGGCTGGTGGCATAGAACAATCCCTTGAAATGTGTCTCGTCTGCCCACATCGGTAGCAAATCACTGGTGGTCTCTGCGGTAAACCACTAGCCTGTGACGCCTGCTCCGACCCACTTGGTCTCTCGTGATGAATGTGCTCCACCCCCGCTCTACCTCTAAACCGTGAAGATGGTAAAGGTGGTTTAGCCACCGAAGCTCGAGAGATCGGTGCACCCAGACACTAACAAATGTCATCCCCACAAAGACTTGATGGTGTAATTGTACTCCCTACACTCCTCCTTCTCTTACCAGGCGAAAAATGAATAAATCTTAGTGGTTCTCTCGACTCCCTGAGAATCGTGGAGCTGATGGTGGTAATGGTGATGCAGCAATAGTACTAGAAGGTCTGTCTAGCATAGCTGCCTCTACCTCCATCTCACTCTTAAACATGAATGCTAACTAGTGCAAGGATGAGAAGAAACCACAACTCAGATCTCGTAGCTCAGCCCGCCAAGAAACAAGTCAATCTTGTTCTCCTCCAGCTCAACCATCTCCGGAGCAAATTCGCTCAGCCCTGTAAACCTCCGTTCATATTCCCTAACAGTCATCGTTCCTTGCTTCAATTGAATGAATTCGGTCTTCTTCCTATTCCTGACTGATTTGGGAAAATATTGCCTATAAAAGGGTGTCTGAAACTGGGGCCATGTTGTGACCGTCTTCCCCTATCTCTCTTGGGAATTCCACCACTTCTTGGTGGAATCAATCAGCAAAAAGGTAACTAGTTTAACCTTAAACTGGTCCTCCACGTCAACAAAGCAATAAAGCGTTGCTCCATTTCCAAAATCCAGGTCTCAAACTACCCCCTTCCTCCATAGTACCATCAAATCTCATGATGTCATATTTCATAAACTTTTTTCGAGTTCTGAGAAATGCAGCCTTCTCAGAATCCTCTAACACCTTGGTAGCTTTTTTGGGTACCTGAACCTATGGAATCACTAGTTGTACTAGAGCTGCTACTGTCTCAGATGTTCCCTCGGCTCTGCTAACCTCGGGACTGGTTGCAGGCTGTGCCTCAGGTCGATGCGCTGGTGGTCCCATCTAAGCCATCATCATTGCCATTAGTTTGGCCTGAGACTCCATTAATTGATGTATTTGTTGCTCCATTCTTGATTTCCATTAGTCCTCTGTCTCCTTGTTACCCTGAGATCCAGGCCTCTTAACCCTCTCCTTGATCCGCCATTAGATTCTGGAATCAAATAGGAGATAAGATCATCAGGTAACAAGCTGAGAACTCATGAAAATCATATCTATAACATATATAGCCATAAGTGTAGCAAATAACATATAATAGTGTTTTCAATTTCATTTTCCCCCCAAAACACGATAAAATCGTTTATCAAACCTTATTGAATAAACTTTAAGGTTTCAATATAACAGAATATGTTATTATTCACTTTCAAAACCATTAAAAGTGACATAGAAGCAGAGCCTTGTTCTTGATACCTCAATGTATCAATCATTACCACTTTATTTGAAAAGTGATAAAACCTAGACTTTATAAACCAGGCTCTAATACCAAGCTGCGACATCCCTTATCCCAATTAGGGAAAATGCCCGGCCTGAAACCCTAATTAAGTCCACTAACCCTGCAGACTTAACTAGAGCCAGCAGCCTCTCCGTCATCACCTGATAAACTCAACATATATATTCATATCGAATAAATAATTCAAAGTATATCGCAGCGAAGAATTTAAAACTTTTTCGATATAACTGAATATAAGGAAATACTGAGTTTATCTAATCACAAAACCATTTACAAAACACCCCAACCCAGTTTATATACAATAAAATAAGTCAAACAAGGTATATAGTTACAAAACTGTTCATTACATCTTAGAGAAGACATGAAACTCCTAAATCTTCTCCTTGCCTTTAGTTGAAGCACCGAGTTGTGAACCTGAAAAGTTTATATTTGGGGGAGTGCTCCAACTTGCTCAGTAAGTAAGGATCCACAATAAACATCAATATTTCATATAGTAAACAAGGACATCATGCATAACAATATGTTCCAACAATATCTAACAAGAATATAGAAAGCATATCAATAGGATATATGAGCAGATGCAAATCAAATAATTTGGATTAGTATATTGTGATCCCCATTTAGTTTATAAAACTAGGGCCAATTACCCATTGACGCCATTAACACGATTGTTAAAGCAACATATTGGCTGGTATGATCTCTAGCCCATCCGTTATGCCCAATGGTTCTATTCCAAACCATCTAGTGTAAATGTAACCCACGCAACCTCATAAAAATGAGTATGATGTTACGTATAGGTTGGGTCGCTAGCCCATCTCCATATACCACCTCATCTCAATTCTAGGATTTTACCCTCGTGAATCACAATGAACACCATTTTCCTTTTTTTTTTGAAAACCATCACAATATAATCCCCCAATTCATTGTAATGACTACATGAGCTATATATACTAATTAGCCAGGCAATATTGATAAATAAAGCGAATCCGTACTTACCTCGGTCTAGTCACGTCAAATTCCTAACTTCCCGGGTCCCTAACTCTTTCCCAGTTAATCAACACCTATCATAGACCAATTATAATTAATATCTATTACAATTTAATAACATCTCCTAAATCACCCCTAAGTCCCTCATTCAAAATTCATGAAAAAAACAACATTGTTGTTGTTCTGGGCATGGATTAGTTGTTAATAGGCGTGATTAGCGCGCTAATCCCTGCCTGCACCCCTTATTCTTCATTTTTAGCGCACCTAGCGCGCTAATTTTCTGATCTAGCGTGCTAATCGCGCTAGACCAGCAACAGCAGCGTACTGCTGTAACTCCAATCCCACTAAAACACTTTCGAATTAACACCAACATCCACAAATTCATTCCCAATAGCTTAGAAACATCAAATATGAGGTGAGGGACTAAATTGGAACAACAACAACAACTCATTTTACTTTGATTTCCTACAATCACCTCCAATTCAAACTTTGATAAACATTAAAACTAACATACCTATGTCTTCCTCGCGAGCCGTTCTACCAGTTACGCTCCTCAATTTGGCTCGAATCGTCACGTCGGATGACTTGTTTTTGTTGGAATCAAACCCTCAAACCCTGGACTTTCAATTGATCGAATGTTAAGTTGATATATATCAACTGTGATATATATAGATTCCTCGAGATACGCATCGCGCCATGTCGAGATCGATTGAATCGTTGATGTGCTAAAGGGACACGTGCTAACGTGACACGAAACTTAACACATCTTTGACTTACGCTTCATTCGAGAAGATCAAATGATATATATATTTTCTATTTTCTTAAGTTTTAATATATATTTATATATATATCCATCTCGTGTTTATCGCTTTCGATAAATCCATCGGCCACGTTTCTACGTGTAGCCACGAGCATGCACATCCTTGCCACGTTTCCCTCGTCGCTCATAATTTACCGGTATTTTGTAATTTATAGAGTACTTATCCCGTATAGGCTTGTATATACCACCTTAATATACACAACCTATTTATATTTCAGTTTTGCAAACCAAACAAACACAAACATCATGCCAACTCACTCCTATGCTAATCGAGGTACGCTCGATCTTAACCCTAAGCCTAACTCGGTTAATTACCATTTGGGTTTGTACTAATCACCAAATTTAAGGTAATGGGTCGTTACATTCACCAAACCGCAAAACTACCCCCAAACTTGGAATTGAATTGTAGATTTTTAATGTCGTTTTAAGTTTTAAAATGAAGTAAGACTCATAATTTTGATTGAGTTAATGTGTTTCATTGTGTTTTTGGTGGTCATGTATTGACATCTATATGTTTTGTTGCATGTTTTGTTAATGGACATGTATGAAATGTGTGGCATTTTTTATTTTTTAAATGTGTCGCGAGAAAATCGCAAAATCAAAACGACCAAACCTCGTAAACCGCGGTCGGTTTGGTTAGGGTTTTAAGGGTTCGCAACTTGGTGGTGGTTTGCAAAACGCCCAAACCGTGAACCCCGAGCAAAGAAGATAGAGTTTGTTATGGATTTAATGCGTCCTTTATTAGTTCTTTGCATATTTGTACTGGAAATTACAACATAATTCCCAGAGAAATCTAACAATGACATCGATCTGTCCTCACTTATTTGCATTCATCTTGCACTCTTACTTAGGTATTTATATTCAGGTTTTCACTCTTACTTAATTAGGTATTTACACTCAAATTTTTTATGCATTAAGAAATGTACCTTATAGACATCGAAGGTTCCTAGATACATTGATAACCGTGTTGATGAACTTATAACCTGTCAAAAAATGTTGTAACATGTTTAGAACGGCACCTTGAAAAAGAAAAAGATAAAGTACGAAAATCTCCATGTTAAATTGTAATGCATTGATGAATGATGGTATGCATTGTTTTCTTTTGAGAAATGCTAGAGTAACATGAGATAGGACACCGATTTGGGGCACCGACTGAAAGTGGCACCTAGGTGGCGCCGACACGCGGCCCCACTCGGTTGTCATCTCAAAAAAAAAAAAATGAAAAAACCTTCTAACCGACCGACCACCGACTAACGGGTGACAAGACATCATCGTAGCTCGATTAAACCCAAAAACTACAAATTTTCCTTTTTTTTTTTTTGAGAAAACCACATCCCACATCTCTCTCTCATCGGGTTCCCTCCCCCAAATCATCTCGACTCTCGAAACTCTAGAACCCCGTTTAACCATTGTTGGTCCGCTTCGTAGCTAGTTCGGGATCGATTGTTTTAGTGGTTCTCGCATACAAACAGAAGACAAATGGTATGTGTTCGAGGTCTCCTTCGCGTCCTTCGATTTCGAGTCTTCTTCAGTGGTAGGGCAAGAGAGTCTCAATACTTTTGAGGTGATAAAGAGGACCCTCATCTCGAACCCGGTGGAAGTAGCCGTGCACAAATAACAGACGACCTCGTTGGAACTCTGTAAGTCAACCATTCTTTTGTCCTTATCTATATTGAGATTCTCTTATGTTTGATTAGTGGGAATGGGGACCATTTAGGGCTTACAAAAACCCGTGAGCTTAGTTAAATATGGTGCATCTATGGCTTAGTCACCTTGATTAGTGGAAAAGGTTATTCTAGTTACTAAGTGATTAGCTTATTTGAGACTCTTAGGGATAAATGATGGAAAATCTCGATGTAATATTTGATGTACATTAAGAATGAAGAAATTAGAAAATTAATCGTCAACCTAATCGCATTGAAATTTTATACGATGAATTTTTTGGTTAGATATTATGGCTTAATTGGAACGTAATCGAAATTGCACTTTCTTATATTGTTAGGTAGTGTCATAGAGGTTAATTTTGATTTGAACGAGCCTATGGAAACAATAATTGACTTAGATCATGATGATGGGATTAATGTTGATTATGGATCAGCTGATTTAGTGGACATGCTCAAAATATGTGTTTTGGAGTATGGAGGATCTTGAGAGGAGTATCTTCATTTGTGTGAATTTGCTTATAATAACAATGCTTTTCAAAGCAAGATCGAATGGCACCATTCGAGGCATTATATGTTAGGCCAAGTAAATTGTCATTGTATAGGGCACAACCCGAGGATGTGGTGACAGCTGGGTCGAGATTGTTATGGATCACACCGAGAAGATATGACAGATTCACAAGAATTTGAAGAGTGCACAAGAGAGGCAGTGAAGTACTACGACAAGTACCACGACGAGTTGCAAGATGCCGAGGGAGACTATGTATATTTGAAAGTTTCGCCTCTGAAGGGTCCCAAACGGTTCATAATCAAATGAAAGCTTGCGCTTAGGTTTATTGGTCCGTTTAAAGTTACGCGATGAGCCTGTAAGGTTGCTTATGAGTTAGAATTACCGCCTCAGCACGCCGGAGTTCATCCAGTTGTTTCACATCTCTATGCTTCGACTTGACAAGTCAAAGGAAGGACGGCGACCGATGGTAAACTTGAGTTAGATTGACTTAAGAGATGATATTACATATGAGGAACAGCTGATTCAGGTTTTGGACCGAAAGGTGAAGGTATTGAGGGGCAAGGAAATACCTTCAGTTCTAATCAAATGGCAACATCACGGGGACGAGGAACTGACTGGGAATTGGAGTCGTATATGCGCGAGCACTTTCCCTACCCATTTTGATTCTGGTAAGGTTTACTATTAGAGTTTTCTTTTTAGTTTGAATTTCGAGGATGATATTCTAATAAGGTAGGAAGGTTGTAACGACCCTCAAATTTAAACGTGCCACGTGTCACGTTTCAGGAACGTTGACTAGACCGTCGTGACTTAAAATACTTGATCAACCTCTGGAGTTGACACCGAGGTAAATTTTATATTTCTATGGTGTATGAATTATTTATTTATACCCAAATGTGAATTTCTAATGTCCAAGTGTATGTTTATTTTGTTGTGTCGAATTGGCGATACGGGGCATTCAAAGTGAGTCGAGACGTGAGTGGGGACGCACCTCGAGTTGCGTGTCGATGTGGGATCAAGGTGGCGGCTTATGGGGTGAGTGAAACGGAACCAACTATAGTTGTGTATATAGCTTTAATGTGACCAAGTTAAATATTCAAATAAGAAGCCTAAGTTAGTGAATTTAAAACAATGACCTTATGATGTGCATCGAGACATGTAATGACATATCTAGAGACCAAGTGAGTCTATGTTTGGAGTCATTTATGCATGACTTGTGGAACAAGCGTGTGAAGGTGGTCCATAAGTTAAGCCTCTGGATACGTAAGTGCAAATGGATGAGTGTCTATTGTATAATCCACTCTAATCATACATATATAACCAATTAGTCAACTTAATTTATCACTTAAGTTGGTCTCATCGATTTGGCAAGGAAAGAAGAGCAAGAAGATAGATAGTCATTGAGTGATCTTGGTGGAGGAGATGAACTTGTTGAAGGTTTAAGAGAAGAAGAAGATGAAGTATACGGAAGCTAGGTACTCTATTCACATAGCTTGGTCAATTCAATGAATTTATGTATTTGATGTTGTAGGGTGTTGTTTTGTGTTGTGGTTGATGTTAGTGGACCTCTAGTAACGTATATGAGGGTCCCCAAGGCATCACCATGGCCTATGTATGGAGGAAACCCAGAATTAGAAATGCAGATGCACATAGTGCGTTGGGTAAGAAATCTAGCGCGCTAATATTGATTAGCGCGCTAGATATCACTGTTAGCGCGCTAATGTCAAAAATCAGCACGCTAATATTGATTAGCGTGCTAAATGTACAAGGGTATCGCGCTAATGTTGAAATTAGCACGCTAATACCAAAATTAGCGTACTAATTGCCATGGCAGACATAAAGTAGAAATTTCCCAAAATCTCCAAAACACCATAATTCGGTTTAAAACATATTTTAGGTCCTCACGAACCTGGGGAGGTCTCTAAGTGCGGGTGATCGTTTTGGGGAACGTGTCCTAGCCGCAAGGACGGGATAGCGCAGGTCCTAAGTAAGTAAGTAAGTAAACCAGTTAAGGAAATGCATAGTAATTCATATTTCATTTTTATTGTCTTCATTGATAAATGCCTTTTCTTGGAATTCCATTCTACATGCCTTGGTTGAGTGTCTATGGCCTAAATGTGTCAAGAATGTACTCCTGGGATTATAGCTAGTTGGGCAAACATGAACGCTACCTGCGGGGGTGCAACTACCTAACCAAACGTGAGTTTTTCCCGAGTACTGGATTGATGTGGATTTTTGTGGATTTAAGACCACTTAGTATGCCTCTTTTGATTTCTAGACACTCATTTTTGTCGTGAATATCTGTCAGTTTGTTTATCATGCACTTTCTTTCTTTTTATCTATCTGTAAATACTCGCATGATATTTGGACTATTTTTAAATGATTCATGAGTTATTGTTTATATCCTTTTGGTTATTACTTTCTACTTAACTGTACTCACCGTCTAGTTTGTGATTTGGTGCAGATCGGGACAGTAAACGAGCAAGGGGAAAAGACCTAGGTGATTATTGACTTTCTTTGAGGAATTTTAGAGCGGTTCCTTCCTTTGCACGATAGTACGTTTTGCAATTTTTGTTATAATTATTGTATATTATTGTTTTTGATTACACTGGGACATATTGGGATCGAGTGATATAGGATATGCTTGTTTATTCGTTGATTTCAGGGTTCTACACCGTAACCTTTATTTAAATCTGAGTTATTTGATCTTGTCTTAACTTTGATTCTGTTGCAAACTATTTCAGTAAAATACATAACTTAATAACTTAACGTTAAAATACAAATTTAATGAGAAAGTAAATGTTGGAGGCTGACTAGCCTGCATTGACTTTGCAAGGAACGCCTCAGGGGTCTACGTGGGTTTAGGACGCAAGTGGGGCGGGGCCTAGTTTTATGAGAAATTGGAGTCGTCACAACAATGATAGAGTTGAGGGCTCTGGATACGTAGGTACCCCTTCCCCGAGATGGGGATGGTGTTTGACAAATTCCGAGGATGTGAAATTTTTCTTCAAACAATATGGCAAAAGGATCGGCTTTGCAATCAAAGTTTGATAAACGGATAAAGGAAAGGACGAGGTGGTTTGGAAGTATGTTTTCACGTTGAAAGAGAGAAGACAATCGAGGATCGCCGAGGATCACCCATCGAGATCGAGCCTATACCACCAAGCTCCACCACTAAGACGGGTATTTCTGTGAAGGTAATAAGACTACACAATTCTGTTTTGTGTGTTGCTTATGTAATTTCATTTATAAGTTCTTGGTTGTCTATGCATGATTAGATGAGCTCCAATATTTTAATTTGGAAATTTACATTTGGGACTGAGGTTATTTTGTTTTTTTGTTGTTGTAATGTCGCAACATATGTGCCTTAATTTGTATGCATGCTCACGAGGAGGTCGTCATCGCCCCAACTGTTCTTGTTGCAACTCATTCACACTTTTCTTATGGATAATCTGAACAACAGCATCAGTCCCACAACGAAGAAGGTCACACTTACAACGGTTCAACCAACCAGGGATAATGGACATACTTACTTCTTTGGAGGAAAATGTTGAGAAGATCAAAGTGGTACTCCAAAGAAACATGCACGAACTTAAGCATGAGCACAAAGCTCACCGCAAAGACAATCAAGGAGGAGGTGGCAAAACTTGTCGAGCAAAGCATGGAGATGTGGCAGGACAAGTTCATCAGCAATCTGGCTCTAAACTACTGCCAGATAGAAACATGGCTCTCTGGAGTGGAGCCAAGACATTTCAAACCATGACCCGGACATCAAGCGCGAGGTTGCACAAGTGAAGATGCATTTTGGTCAATGGAATGCATTGCCCAGCTTAAGCACTAAACACCCGGGGAATATAGAGGATGGGGCGACTAATGGAGAAAACAAGTGATTCAACTTGCTTTTTGAGATACATTAAGTTAACTTTTGTGGTTTTGGACATGTTTAATTTCACATGTTGGAGATGTGATTTTACTGACATACTTTTGATGGTTCTGGAACTAGGGATGTGATTTAATTTGACATTTTCATGTTATCTTTTATGCCATATATGGTTTATATTTTGCCATGTTATGCTACTTTGTTATTAGGGCCATACCAACTGCATCTAATTGTTGTTCATGTTATGTTGTATATGGTATACATCTTCCTCGTTATGTAGGTACTTCATTGCTAACACGTTGGTTCCATACTAACAACTTCACTGCCTTGACACTACCAGCCTGATAGTGCTTATGCTCTTCATACATGTTTGAAACCATATTTATTATATTGGAGGTGATCATTATTGGATGTCAAATCAATGCTACAATAATATTTATATCGTTAGTCATTTGCTTCATTTCTTCATGGTAAGATAGATGACAACAAAAAAAAACACTAACAGCATTGCTAGACCAAATGCACAAAATACATTAAACTTGTTTGTTTATCCCACATTAACAAGACAACGATTGCTAAAGAACTTCACATACACCTGGTGAACCGATAGCACTAAGGAAAGCTTAGGAAATAAAATGACGAAACAATATACGTCACAAGAAACTAGATAACATAATTAAGCTTCTCATACCCCTCTTTTGATGACCCTAGTTGTTGTTTCGGAAATGATTGTCACCTCACCACTAACTGATAAATTTTCCATGAATAATGTCGAAAATTCCAGCTCTTCATTTCCTTTCAATTGATTGGCACTTGAACATTCACCACCACTTGTGAAACTGCTTCCTTCACCGCAATGACAAGTGGCCCGCATTTCCAAATCATCGTCCCTCTGCTTGTTATTTCGTCGAGAAGACATTGTTGGACGAGAAGGGAGGTCATCCCATTAAAAGCACTTGCATCGATCATTGTTAAAAATAAAAAAAGGTCGACCTTTATTAGGCCTTTCCTTCTTCACGATTTGTTTATTCATGAACCCTATTGAATATTTTGAATAATGCGGCCTCCACATGCAATTGGCTTTAATGTTGTCGTAACGTCCACGGCTCCAACACGATCCATTGTTAATTTGTGACATATCTAATCAACAAAAGATCTCATTAAGAAAAAGGGCAATCAACATGAAAAACAATAACACTCATAAATAAATAAATAAATAAAAGTTTAAAGCCAACTCAAGTTTTGTGGAACAATCAATTCGGAGCAATCCCTTACCCTAAACAACCAATGGTTTACAAATTCAAACCAACTCTCTAACTAACAATGAACATATTTCAAAGACAATGGTTCAATTTCTCAAGATTAAAAACCTTAAATAACACCAGTATAATCATATATTCAGGGTGTTCTATAAATCAACACACTAACTAACACCACAGAAAAAGATAGCTTAACACCAAATCAATTTAGAATTGTCCAAAGGCTTAATAATTCAAAATATAAAACTCGAAATATCAGCCCCTGCCCCTTAATCCATCATTACCCAAGTATTCAAAATTTCGTAGGGAAATACATGAAGCAACTAAACTTTCAAATGACAAAACCTAAGTTTTAATCCCTACTTTCCAGGGGCCCTTTCAAATTTTTTGACCCTCAACCTCGAAATAAAAAAAAAATCCAAACTGTCTCTATAATTCCCAAAATACAACGGATTTAATCATAAATTTTAAAGTGTAGCTGACTCATACCTTGTACATAGTTGGTCGGCGTTTTCTCCTTGAAGACTTACTTCTTTACCCTCCACTTCAAGCCTCACGTCCAACACTCCATTTAACTAAGCTCTGGGTGTTTGTAAGCCCTAGATGGTCCCCATTCCCATTAATCAAACATAAGAGAGTCTCAATAAAGACAAGGACAAAAGAATGGCTGACTTACCAAGTTCTAATGAGGTCATCTTGCTGCCGTGCAGCAATGTGCTACTTCCACCAAGTTTGGGATGGGGGTTGTAACGACCCATTACTTTAAGCTGATGATTAGTACTAATCAAAATCCTAATTAACCTGGGTTAGGCTCGTGGTTAAGTTCGACATAGCTCGAATAGCGTGTGTGTGCGTTTGCATGATGTATGGTGTTTGTTTGGATTGTTAATTCAATTTATATATAGGTTGTCGTATAATAAGAAAATTATGCACAAGCCTATAAAACATAAAATACACAATAAACAATGATTTATCGGGACACCAAGTGTGACGAGGAGTCGTGGCACGAGTGTGACGCTCAAGGACACTTATAGGCATGTCTAAGTGAGTTTATTGGTGAATAATACGCGATATATATTTATGTTATGAAATGGATGGACATTTGTGCATGTGTGTGACCACATTGTGAAGCATGGTTCTCACATTGAATTGTAACATCAAGCATGGCTCTCACACTTCATGTAACTTGTAATCCTCTCCAATGTACACCAACTCTTCCATATATTATCTATGTTACTTGTGATGTGTTGTATGACTTGTGGTGTATGCATAACTTGTACACATTGTATAAGTACAATTATCATCATCACCAAATGGCCTATATAAAGGGTTCCTACCCCATTGTAATTCACACACCAATGTTGGAATGAAATCTCCACATTTTCATCTCTAGCACTCTTCTCTCTTATCTCCTCTTCTCTACTTGTTCTAGTAGTTCTTTGTTTATGTCTTCTATGCTTAAGTCTCTAGCAAGTCCAACTTAAGTTCTAGTTGGCTTACAACTTAGTTTATAACACGTTATCGGCACAAAGTTGCTCTACAAGAGGAGGTCTTGAAGATCAAGAAGCTTTTCAAGGATATAAAGCTAAGAAGGTATAATTTTATTAATTTAAATAAGTTCAATTTATTTCCATGTTGTCATGGTTAATTTCTTTTTTGTTACATGCATATTTAATTATGTAAATGTATTTTATTCATACATTATGCATTGTAACGTCACCGACTACGAAAGTATGCTCGTAGTCGCGTCTTGTACGATCTTCTACATCGTAAATCAAAAGTCAATGTGTGACATATCTTTTTTCTCTTAAAACTACAAATGATTAGTTATTGTTATATTCTTGATTTTATAATACAAATAATGTTATAAGTTTGAGTTGATAGTGAGTAAGCCTTGTCCCCGGTAAAGCTAAACATTGAAAGGGAGACGTGTTATCCGCTCGAGGAGGCATAGTATTAAGTAGACTATGTCTCGCCACCCAACCTGGAGGTTGTCCCACCAACTCATACGAATAGTACATTTTGTTTATTAATGAATCAAGTTGTGAACATATATTTAATCATATATTATGTTTTTACATAAAAATGAGAAAACTATTTTATATTAAATTTATTTTCAAAATATTATTCAACCATAGTTGAACTTGTTGCCTTATTATATTACCGACAAGAATTACTTGTCATGACAATTAGATACTATAATTTGTGAATAAAACATCTATGCAAGACTATGTTGTGCTATACAAAATTTAAATCATTTGCTAATATCTCTTTAGAGATTTGAAAAGTGAATATTTCACTTTATATATCTTTTCACCCTATGGAGTTATAAATATATAATACCAAAAAAGGTAATGCTCCAAAAGCTGAAATGAGCGGTTGAGTCTCAAGCTACAAAATTTAATCAGCCAAATATTAATTATAATTCCGCAATTTTAATTATCTCTATGTTGAGGCTCTGTGGAAATATGAGTGATGAGACAATAAAAATAAGGTCACGTGGCCCGCCTCGATTTATTGTTGCAACAAATATCGAGTGCGCACGTCAATCCAATGAATATTAAGGATTGATTTCTTGTCTTATGGTAGTTGAGTAAAATAATGAGATATTATAAATATAATATCGCTCCCGTCCAATTAGTTCAGCTTCAAATTAAGAAGCATATATTGCATATAATGATCATTATCGCAATAATAAATTTATGGATGTGGAAAATGTGAAAATATCAGGTAAATGTCGTATTGACAATTCCACCAAAAATTGGAACAAAAGTGGTGCATCACTACAAAAGGCAAATAATTATTGACAATAAGCGCTCATAATTGTGACATTTTTTTGGTCATATATGAAAGACTATTTTGCCTAAATATTGTCATATATATACCCGAATATTTTTGTGACCTTTACCGTGCCTTCAAAATCAAAGGCAAAATATTATGAATTTTATCATTGAAAATGGCTCGATAAAACAGTACATCGAGATGTGTTTAAATAGTGACCTAAATATGGGCGATGAGTTTATGTCTTGTGTATCGTGCTAAATGCATGTATATTATAATATAAAAGTAAATATTTCTAATTCGAACTTAATGAGGCTAATGTTCGTGACAATATATGGAACAACAATTTTATTGTTAATGTCTTGTTCAAAAGAAGTCTACTTAATAATAGAAAATTTATCTATATGAATATGATTTAATCTAAGTATAATATTTTCGCTTTAACTTCTGGAATATATAAGACACATTAAAACGAATGTCGTCATAAATCAAATGACATTCATAATGTGGAAAGATCTATTTGATTATCCATAATCATCAATAATGCGAAAATATCGTAAATTCGCACGGACATCCTTTATCGAATCGATTTTTTTATCATATGGAGATTATCTCAAGGCAAATCAATATGAGACTTATATTGATTTAACTCTCCATTAATCATAATATAAGATGCCTTGGATCCCTAATAGGAATTTATTTATAGCAAATTTTGCTAATTGTCACTTTAATGAAGCAAGCTTTTCCCACCATTAAGGGGAGATATAAGCTAATTCAAAAGAAACGACGTGAAATTGTTTGAAACACATCAAATTGCATTAAATTTGTTGTATTATGATCCATGTATAAATTAATATGAACTCGAAGTTCAAAGGATCATTCAAAGAGCAACAAGTTATGAATTAATTACTTGATGCAAGTACTATATACAAAAGAGTGGCAATCATATGCTTCAACAATAAATGGTTCATATAGAAAACGATGTCCATGTGCAACAAAATGCACAAGATATCTCACTCATGTGAACATGAGGGGGAGAATCAAAATGAGTTATTGGTTAGTGTATTACACTCTTTTTCCCTTTGCTATGGTTTTATCCCACTGGGTTTTCTTTGCAAAGGTTTTTTTAATGAGGCAATTCTAACAATATTAAAACGCTGTATCTAGATTGATTAGTGTATTGCACTCTTTTCCTTTCGCTATGGTTTTATCCCACTAGATTTTCCTAGCAAAATTTTTAATGAAGCAATCCTAACATTATTATATTTCATATAAAAAATAAATAAATAAATTATGAGAGCAATTAATGTACTCTTTTTCCTATACTAGATTTTTCCCACGGGGTTTTTCTAGTAGAGGTTTTAATGAAACATTTATATTATCTCTAAGTGTATCAATGTGTTGCACTCTTTTCCTTAGCTATGGTTTTGTCCTACTGGGTTTTCCTAGCAAGGTTTTTAATGAGGCAATCAACAAATATTATACTACAAAGCAATATTGTGACGAACCTAGTTTCCAACGACATTGGGCCCCGCCCGGCCTAAACCCACGTGGACTACATGACACGTGACACATATACTTTATGGGTCGTTACAAATATTATACTCTTTTTCATGTACTAGATTTTTTCCCACATGATTTTTTCTAGTAGAAGTTTAACGAAACACATTCTTTCAACAAGTGTCATCCAAGGGGGAGTGTTATGAAATGGATGGACACTTGTGCATGTATGTAACCACATTGTGAAGCATGATTCTCACATTGAATTGTAACATCAAGCATGACTCTCACACTTCATGTAACTTGTAATCCTCTCCAATGTACACCAACTCTTCCATGTATTGTCTATGTTACTTGTGATGTGTTGTATGACTTGTGGTGTATGCATAACTTGTACACATTGTATAAGTACAATTATCATCATCACCAAATGGCATATATAAAGGGTGCCAACCCCATTGTAATTCACACACCAATGTTGGAATGAAATCTCTACATTTTTATTTCTAGTTTTCTTCTCTCTTGTCTCATCTTCTCTACTTGTTCTAGTAGTTCTTTGTTTATGTCTTCTATGCTTAAGTCTCTAGCAAGTCCAACTTAAGTTCTAGTTGGCTTACAACTTAGTTTATAGCAATTTATATGTTTTTTAAATGTATAAATATATATATAGGAAAATAAAAGAATATTGAAAATATATGGATTATCGAATCGTCTCGAACAAAACGTAAGTGCTTGATGTATCAAATTACGTGTACACATATCTCGAGAAAATTCATATATAAAAATAAAAATTCATTCTTATCAATTCATTCGATTGTTTCGAGAGGTTCGGGATAGTTGGTTTCGATTCGAATCGAAGGGAGATCGTTCCATGCTCGAATTCAATCAAGTTGAGGAGCTTAAACGGATTAGAAGCTAGTGATCATCACTTTAGTAAGTTTGGTTTTCAAGTTTGTTGAAGTTCAATTCGATGGTGATGCTAGGATTATGGATGTTTAAGCTCGTTTGTTGATCATTTATAGTCCTCACCTCACTAGAGATTGTTCTCAATCTGCTTTGATGGATATGTGACTGCTTGGATGTGATTTGGGTCGATTTGGATGAGCAGAATTGTGTTGTTGCTGCAGGTTTGGTGCGCATAGCGCGTTAGGCACTGGCCATAGCGTGCTATGCGTACTAGGGAAGATGACTAACTTATGGATATCGCGCTATCCATGTCATGTAGTGCGGTATCGCACTTTGAAACCAAGAATCGTGTTGTGTTTTATGAATAATTTTTGGGGACTTAGGGACCTGTATATGGATCTAAACATAGTTTATTGAACCTATATTAATCTCAATTGATTGGTGATAGGTTGAGGAACATCGAGGAAGAGTGAGATGACTGGAAAGTTAGGAAATTTAGACGGAGACTTAAATCCGAGGTAAGTATGGATTTGCTTATTTATCAATATTGCCTGGCTATTTAGTATACATATCTCATATAGTTGTTGGATTGAAATGGGGGATTATGTACACTGTGATGATTTTCTAATGAATAGAAAACGGTGTCTAATGTGATCCACGAGAGTAACACCTCAGGGTTGAGACCAGGTTATATAGCGCTTGGGATTGATCTCCCGGTCTATACGTAACTCCTACTCAGTTTATAGGTTGCATGGGTTACATATTCACTGAGGTTTATGATAGAAATATTATGCATTAATTGATTGGCTAAACATCACATATGCGTGGTGTGTTGGTTTAGCACTCGTATTAATGGCGCTTTGGTAATCGACCCTAGTTTTATAAATAAAATGGGGATCATAGTGTAATAGTCCAAAGATATTTGCTTTGCATTCGTTTATGTATTGAATTTATATGATTTCCATATTCTTGTTAGATATCATTGGTGCATATTGTTATTGCATGATATCCTTGAATATTATATGGAATGTTGATGATTAGTGTGAATCCCTACTTATCGAGCAAGTTGGAGCGCTACCACCCAAATTAACATTACGTAGGTAGATTCTCGACAAGCTTGTACAACTACGAGATGGAGAAGTTATAGGAGTTTTGAACTTTTTTTGATCTAATGACTTCCTATGGTCATATATATTGGTGTTGAATTACAGTTTTGTAATATCACATGGGATGGTTGATTTGTATAACCGAGGTTTATTCCGGTTTGTTTTTAATACTGTATATCTTATTTTGGTTATCGAAAAAGGTTTTAAATTTTCGCTGCGTATATGATTTGTTTTATTTCGATAATCGATATACAGTAGTGCTTATCAGGTGTAGGTGGTAAGGTTGCTGGCTCTAGTTAAGTCTGGTAAGGGTAATCTGGGATTAATTAGGGTTTCAGGTCGGGTATTGCCCTGATCATGTTAGGGGATGCTTTTAGTATCAGAGCCATAGGTTTTAAAACCTTAGTTTACTTTAGTTTGTAAAGCTTGGTTTAATTATTTTAAACCTTTCTGTATCAGGGAAAAGGTTCAGAGTACAAGGTTTAAGAGCTTTGTTACGATGAATAACTCTGATACAGTGTGGTGCCAGAGTTTATGGTTTATCATTTTTAGTGATAAAGTGGTAACGGTAATATAGTTGGGTATCATGGATAAGGCTCTAATCACACTTTTGGATAATGTTTGAAGTTAATGTTAGCCTACTTTAAAAGTTTAAGGTACTCGATTACCCTAATAACTAACCTAAGTTTATCGACTCAAGAGTGGTCTCGAGTTATGAATAAGCTTAGTGGTTTAATAAATGGTTTTTATCATGATTTTCGGGGGTAACCGAAAGATAAAATACTAAAATATGTTATTTGTTGTGTATACTATATCTACGTGGTAGATATGAAGGTATGTTTTTCCCGAATGGTAATAAGATGGTTCAAGTCCATCTATTTCTCTTGATATGAGAAGGTGTTGAGGTAAGAGCTCCAGGAGAGTCTTAATCTCGTGGGAGATAAAAAGGAAAGACATAAGAACACTTATAAAGATGAAATAAAATTCTTCTCCAAGTAACATTTTCAATGGTCTTTGTTCTTACTGATATTATTAGACAAATAATAGTTAGTGAAGAAGTATCGATTGGATCAAGATCTTGAGGTGTGTATTAGGAGAATGGAAATTATAAAATAATGAAATACTGAATGACTTTCCATGAAACTCAAATATGGCGGATCACTTTGAGAGCTGATTTAATACTAGTATTAAGACTAGTAGGGAAGTAATGAAAGTTATTCAAGAAAAATTAATGGTAAATGATAAAAGCCTAATGGAGGTTAGGAAACCACTAATGCGGTTATGATTCATAAGTTGTTATGAAATTGATATTCCAATCATGGTGTAAATCCATATTGGAATAATAAGTGGTTTATTAATAAAAGATAGTTAAATCCAAAATATAGCAGTGAGTTGGTAAGATATCCTAGTCTGATATATTAGACTGGTATAGTCTAAATTGGGGAGAATGAGTGGTCAGTGAATCTGAGGATTTGGGGAATCCAAAAAGTTAATGTTTAATAGTCGAAATGAGTATTCATTACTCATAATTGATAACTCCTTCTAAATATAAGTGAAATCAACGATTCTCAAGAGGTAGTTGAGATTTGATTTTCACAGTGAAATGATCAGAGCTAAGAATATATATATATATATATATATCTTTATAAGATGATTGCAAAAAGGTGTCTTTGGATCATTTTAAGTGGATGGTGGAAACCACTAGAACTCATGTTATGTTCATAAAATATGGATATCAAGTGAAGGAAAACCCTATAGTATGAAGTTGTTATTGTATTATCAATAATAACATGGAATCTTTAAAGACTTAAATAATGCACGAGTAATTACCGTACATAATTGGAATTGGTAACAGTAAATTGGTTCGGACTTAATTTTGCAAAGTGTCGGTGCTAAGTTTCAAAGGTTAATAAAATGGTAAGAATGTTGAATATTAACAAGAAATCGGGGGATTTGACTGTGATTGAGACAATATGTGGTTGTCCTATATTCAACACAAAGATAAAAAGGAGAAAGTAAGCTTGACATAATTGGATATTACCAACGATTGATACAAAGAACTCGATATCGGTGTGTAATTCATTCAATTAACTCGAGTATGGAAATGGTTATAAATCAAAAGTAAATGCAAGAATGCCTTGAAAGAAAATGGAAGTATAGTTGGACTACAATGTTTGCTTGACAATACCTAAATTGTGGAAGAAGTTAGAGGGTCAACCTAAGACTTCTGATTTAGGTAGGAATGTGTGATTGAGGCCGCTAAGGGCACCCCACCATTTAATGAGGGCACCCAGCTAATGTGTGCACAAACCGTTTTACCTGGGGCACCAAAAAATTAGCCCCGAACTACCGAAAATACCCCCTCGTGGAAATCCATCTGCACCCCACCACCCCCAGCACCATCTTCTCCGCCTAGACTCCAAGAACCCGTTTTGTGTGAACCGACAAGTGAGAGGAATCTCCGAAATCGTGTCTCCCGTGTCTCGCCTTGTGTTTCTCCTTCGGTTTACGGATTTTTTGCAGTTCGTAGGGTCGTGGTGTGAGCCGATTTCGTCTCCAAGTTAGGGTTCGGTTGAACATCGTCGAACACACAGATTTTGCGCGAAATCGATCGTTTGAAGTTACGTTTATAGTATAATTAAGTTACATTTGGTAGAGTAGTTGTAATGTGTGTGTGGCGGTTTGTAGAATGGTAAAAAAATTGGGAAATCGCGTTTCGCCACACAAAGCCGAGATCGTAAAGACTGTTCTCGCCAAGCATGGCCGAGACGTAAGCTAAATTTTGGGAACTGCATAGCCTCGCCACGAAGGCCTAAGAGTTCACAAAGTTGTCTCTGCTACGCATGGCCGAGAATACTTCGCTTATCTCGCCGAGACATGACGAGAGCTACAATTAGTGATAGGTAATGTGGCGTCGGTGGTGTACAACCGAGAATTTTTCTCCTACTCTCGCCTGTACATCGGCGAGAGGGTTAGAGTAGGCTCTGGCCCCTCTATGACCGAGACATTTCAATATATTTCGGTCCCGCGAGGCCGAAACAATCGCGCACATCGACGTAAACTTCTGATAACCTCATAAAAAACACAATAAATTGGCAAAATTACATCAAGTTCAACCTCCTCTTGCACCGTAGCACTACAATCCTCCATTATATAAAGTGGAAACAAGTTCGGATTTAAGAAAATTACCAAACCCTACGTTGACAAACAAATCATCATTTTCACAGCTTTATTCAACTAAACAATTCTAAGAAACCATCATATGATTGTCAAACATTGTTACATCGTTTTTGATGATGTCAATCCGCAAGAATCGATAAACGCCGCCAAACGCAATGTGGCTTTCATGCGGTTCAAGCTTGGTGGTGGGGTGCCCTTTTTCTTTGTCAAAATGATTTGTGGGGTTTGAATCAATATATATATACAGGGCAAAATGGTCTTTTTCACTTTTGCTGAAATTTTTACAAAAAGGGATTGAGTTTTGGGTGCCTTCATTAAATGGTGGGGTGCCCTTAGCGGCCCTTTATTGATATAATTGTAAACTCGACATAGTTCAAAAATTTCTTGCTAGTATTGTGGTTTAAATCCTCATGGAAAAGTAAGCGAGATGTATGTGTGTGGAAGAGTTGAGAGTTGTGGAGAACTAGTTTTATTATTTTTGTAAGGAACCGAAAATCTGCCTCTCAGGGGGAAGATATTTATAATAGCTAGGAGGGACATTTTTCAATCTTATCACAATATATCAAGTTGACCATAGTTTCAGATAATATAATTTCCGAAGCTTGTGACTTGGAAAGTATGAGTTAATGGAAGAAATATTTATCGTATGAGTTCTCTAATATTGATTTTAACATGCTATATATAGAGTTAAGGTATTTACCTTAAAATTTGTATGATTTACTTCGTCGATTATTAGTAGGACTAAGTAATGATACAAATTATTTAGAGCCCTGAGTAATTTAGAACTACACATAAAGGTGTTATTAGATCACAAGATACAATTGCAACTCGATATATGAAGAAATATAGCTATTAATAGAGCTTCTCGCTTAGACTTCATGAGGAAATGACAAGTTGATGATGATTTGTGTAAGTTTTGTTGACACGCCATCAACTCGAGAGAGCTAAATTTGGAGCTACTAATCTAATCTTTTGAGTTCAAATTCAAACTGAATTGGAGAAGATTCAAGTGGTGATTGGTTGTCGTAAAACTAATCAGATTATATAGAACGTTAGAGGTTAATGGCTAGTGTAGATTATCCTGATTGGTTAGTTTTTGATAGTGGTAATGTTACTTATGTCAGGGATAGATTATGGATTCCAATTCAAGATCGTGTAAGTCAGAAGTTGCTACGTAAATCTCATAGATCTCTTTATCGCATTCATCCAGATAATGTAAGGAATATCATGAAATGAGTCGCCTTTATTTATTGTTAATCTAGATGAAAAAAATGATGTTGTGGGGATAATAAAGAGATATGAGATATGTCAACAAGTGAGTGCCGAGCACAGAAACCCGAAAGTTTATTACATTCACGCCTACTTTGAATGGAAATGGGAACATAGATCGGTGGATTTCGTTTCCAGCTTTATCTCTCGAGTTAGCGTAAACACAATAAAATAAAAATTATAGTTAACAGTTGATGGATTATGCGCATTTCTTGCCGTTTCTATGTGAAATCCTCTTGATCAAGCTTTCGCAAAATATACATACATGAGGTGTTAGATTTCATGGTGCTTCAAAGGTTGTCGACTATTTCGTAGATAGGGATTCGAGATTCATATCCAGAGGATGGAGTGAATTGTTGCGACAATGTGGAACCGATCTTAACCTCAAGATGGTATACTATCGCGTAATGGGTAACCTGAGTAATAAATTTTGGTGTTATAGGATATATTTCAAGCTTGTGTCTTGAAGTTTAATAATAACTAGAAGAGATATATTTCTCTCGTGTGAGTTCATTTGTAAAAACAAATTGTCAAGCTAGAATGAAATGCTCCTTTGAAACTTTGTATAGTCAACCATGTCATTCATCTGAGTGTCCTGGACAGGGGCTCAGATGCAAGTTTATCGAGGTGGAATTAATTTAGAACTACACATAGGAAAGGTAGCAGATTAGCCGTTGTTTAACTACAATACAACTAAAATAAAAGAGATACGTCGATAAATAACATAGGTGGTTGGAGCTTTCAAAAGACAAATATGTTTTGTTGAAAGTCTAACTTATGAGAGGAGTTGTGTAAGTTTGGATTGTGATGTAAGCTAGCTTCAAGGTGTATTGAGTCGCTCTAAGTACAGAACAAATTAATCTGGTACTTACAGTTAAAGTTGCCTCCTTAGCTAGTCGAAGTTATCAACGTCTTCCATAAGTTTATGTTAGTAAAACAGAGACTCGGGGCTTCATTCCAAGGATTGGTTGGAATGAATGTGATTTTCGGGAAGACTTATCTTACTTAAAAGCTAATCAAGTAGGTTACTTGATCGTAAGATTTTAAAACCAAAGAAATTCATTTAGTTATTATGCAATAGGATTTCACAAAGATGAGGAACTAACCTAAGAGCGGATGAGAAACAGCTTTCCATTTCTCTTCAAAACCTGCAGTATTTTCAAATTACTTTAATTTCGAGGATGAAATTGTTTTAAATTTGGGAGACTCAGAACGAATTGCTACCTTAAGTCGATGATTAGTACTAATTCAAATCCTAATTAACCCGGTTAGGCTTGCGGTTAAGTTCTAAGATACCTCGAATAGCGTACAAGCGTGTGTTTGCATGATATATGGTGTTTGTTTGGATTGCTAATTCAATTTATATATAGGTTTTCGTATAATAAGGAAATTATACACAAGCATATAAAAAGAAAATATATACAATAAACAAGTGATTTATCGGGACACCAAGTGTGACGAGGAGTCATGGCACGAATGTGCACGCTCAAGGACACTTGTAGGCATATTCGGTGAGTTTATTGGTGAATAATACGGATATATGTTTATATGTTTTTAAATATATAAATATATATATATATTGGAAAATAAAAGAATATTGAAAATATATGGATTATCGGATCGTCTCGAAAGAAGCGTAAGTGCTTAATGTGTCAAATTTTGTATCACTTTAACGCATCAACCACGCGATCGGTCTCGAGATAGCGCAACGCGTATCTCGAGAAAAATCCATATATAAAAACAAAAATACATTCTTATCAATTCATTCGATCGTTCGAAAGGGTTCGGGAGAGTCTGTTTCAATTCGGATCGAAGGGAGATCGTTCCGGAAGCCAAATTCAATCAAGTTGAGGAGCTTAAACGGATTAGAAGCTAGTGATCATCACTTTGGTAAGTTTGGTTTTCAAGTTTGTTGAAGTTCAATTCGATGGTGATGCTAGGATTATGGTTGTTTAAGCTATTTGTTTATCAATTATAGTCCCTCACCTCACTAGAGGTTGTTCTTGATATGATTTGATGGATTTGTAACTGTTTTGATGTGATTTGGGTCGATTTCGACAGCGTAACCGTTGTTGTTGTTGCAGTCAAAGATGCGCATAGCGTGTTAGGCAATCGCCATAGTGTGTTATGCGTGCTAAAGAAGATGATCGACTTATGGATAGCGTGCTATTCATGTCATATAGCGCACTATCGACTTCAAACTAGCAATCGTGTCGTGTTTTATGAATAATTTTCTGGGGACTTAAGTGACAGTCTAGTGGGATCTAAACATAGTGTCTTAAACCTATATTAATCTCAAATGATTAGTGATAGGTTGAGGAACACCGAGAAAGAGTGAGATGACCGGAAAGTTAGGAGATTTAGACGGAGACTTAAACCCGAGGTAAGTACGGATTCGCTTATTTATCAATATTGTTTGGCTATTTAGTATATATAGCTCATATAGTTGTTGGATTGAAATAGGGGATTATGTATATTGTGATGCTTTTTCTAATGAACATAAAACAGTGTCCAATGTGATCCACGAGAGTAACTCCTCAGGGCTAAGACCAGGTTGTATAGTACTTGGGGTTAATCTCCCGATCTATACGTAACTCCTACTCGCTTTTATAGGTTGTGTGGGTTACATATTCACTAAAGTGGTTTAGGATAGAACCATTGGGCATTAATCGATTGGCTAAACATCACATATGCACGGTGTGTTGGTTTAGCACTCGTATTAATGGCGCTAGTGGGTAATCGACCCTAGTTTTATAAATAAAATGGGGATCACAAAGGTAATAGTCCAAAGACATTTGCTTTGCATTCGTTTATGTATCAATTTATATGATTTTCATATTCTTGTTAGATATCATTTGTGCATGTTGTTATTGCATGATATCCTTGAATATTATATGGAATGTTGATGATTAGTGTAAATCCCTACTTACTGAGCAAGTTGGAGTGCTCACCCAATTAACATTACAGGTAGATCCGACAAGCGCTACGACTACGGGATGGAGAAGTTATAGGAGTCTTGAACTTCTCTTCGATGTAATGACTTCCTCTAGTCTTATATATTTGTATTAAATTACAGTTTTGTAATATCACATGGGATGAGTGATTATATTACCGAGGTTTATTCTGATTTATTTTTAATACTTTATATCTTATTTTGGTTATCGAAAAAGGTTTTAATTTTTCGCTGCTTATATGATTTGTTTTATTTTGATAATCGATATATAGTAGTGCTTATCAAAGTAAGGTGGTAAAGTTTCGATTGCTCTAGTTATGTCTAGTAAGGGTAATTTGTGCTTAATTAGGGTTTTACGCCGGGTATTGCCTTAATTAGGTTAAGGGATGCTACATGGGTCCTCTTTATCACCTCAAAAGTATTTAGATTCCCCCGCCCTACCCTGAAGAGAAAACCCGAAATCGAAGGACGCGAAAGAGGCCCTCGAACACGTACTAGTTGTCTTCCCGATGCGCGCGAGAACCCCAAAACAATCGATCCAAAACCAAACTCTCCGAGCAAGACTAATAATGGTTAAAAAGTGGTTTTAAGGTTTCAGAGTCGAGACGATTGGGGGAGGAAACCAAATGAGAGAGAGAGAGAGAGAGATGTGGGATGTGTTTTTCTCAAAAAAAAGAATGAAATTTGAGATTTTTGGGTTAGATTAGAGCTACAAGAACGTGTTTTCACCAATCAATCGTGCCGGTCACGGCCGGAAGGTTTTTTCATTTTTTTTGCTTTTGGGATGACAACCGAGCTGGGCCCAAGCGCGTCGCCACCACGTAGGTGCCACGTCAAAGCCTGCGTGCCCCAACTTGGTGTCCTATCTATGTTACTTTAGCATTTCTCTTTCTTTTTTATGTTTGTGGATATCCAAGTCGAGCCTTATATTCTTATTAGGCTCAGTGTGCAATCGACTGAGCATACTCGTGTGGCTCATGTAATCTTGACACAATAGAGAATCGAACTTGGAACCATGCACCTAATCCACCTATGCATGCATGGTTTTCAACCTATCAATCTATACAATTTATATATTTTTTAATAATTCATTATTCATTCCTCATCTACGTATGTTACATAAAACGTATTATATAGTAATTCTTAAAGAAAACAAAAAGTTGTGTTGCAATATTGTGCAGTAATTCGTATCATCAGATAGATATGCTAGGACAAACGCAGCAAGGTAATCCACCTCGATTGAAGAATCCAATGAAGGTCCCATCCACAATTCCCGCATACCACCAAGGACTTCTCACAAATTGAAAGACAAACTCTTAAGGGGGCATCTCTAAATAACCCAAAATCTAACGCAATACTGCCAACGCGGGTCCCACGCAAATCTGAACTCAAACCACGATGCCTCTTGTCCGATTAACACCCCAGCCATAAAAGGCCCCCATCTCCATGTTACCATCTCTACTTTCTGCTCCCAATTATTACGTACGTCCCCACGTATATTCATACGTTCTCACACGCTTTCGTACATCAAAAATACGTACCAAATGCTAAACTAATCTTTTAACACTTCACAATTGTAATCCTTTGATACACTTTGAAGGAACCTATTCTCATAACTTACTTTAGGCACCATAACTTACTTTAGGCACCGCACTGCACCCGCACGAGTCGCGAGGTGAATATTCCACCACTTCAAAACATATGCAACTACATATTTCGATGCAAAAATTTAAGGATCTTAATAAACAATTAAGTATTCAATCTAGATGTCAAAAGTATGTCAATTATTCATTTTCCAACTAAATAAGAGGGTTACGATGGAATGATGTATGTTTCTCTCATCCCTTACTTAAAAATCTTTCTTTTTAGACTAATGAAAATCTTAAAACTTTTAATTAGATAGAGATGTGTCGCCCTAATAATTTTACTTTCATATTAACTAAATAAAAAATTATTAATAATGTGACGATAGATTTTAAGATGAAATCTTGCCATCAATTCTAAATATGTCTTGGTAAAAAAAAAAAAAAAAAAAAAAAAAAAAAAAACTCTAAATATATTTGTTTTTGTTGAAAATTTCACTCACCCTCGTGAGAATGGTTGAGCCTCAAAATATATTGACACTCATAATTAATTATCAACAAAAATCTAAAAAAAAAAAGAGAAAATATATCCCATAAATACCCCCCAAACAAACTCAATCCCACTTTCTCACACTCTTCTCCACTCTCCACCCATGTCGCCCCTTCTTCTCATTCATTTCCTCCTCCTCCTCATCGCCCACTCCTGTCTCGCCCTCTCCGCCGCCGCCAACGCCACCGCCGCTGACTACCTGAAGCTCCGCCTGGTCCACCGCAATCCGCCGCTCACCGCCTCACAAGCCCTCGCCTCCGACACCCTCCGCCTCAAATCCCCCGTCATCTCCGGCGCCTCCACCGGCTCCGGTCAGTACTTCGTCGACTTCACCGTCGGCACCCTCCCCAGCGCCTCCTCCTCGTCGCCGACACCGGCAGCGACCTCGTCTGGGTGAAGTGCTCCGCCTGCCGCCGCCCCAGCAACTGCTCCATCCA
Source organism: Stephania cephalantha (assembly GCA_039657325.1). Lineage (NCBI taxonomy): Eukaryota > Viridiplantae > Streptophyta > Magnoliopsida > Ranunculales > Menispermaceae > Stephania > Stephania cephalantha. The sequence continues at coordinate 44,953,472 of CM077575.1, read as the reverse complement.
CCACCCCTCCCCCTCCTCCCAGACTGCCTTCCTCATCCGCCGCTCCCTCTCCTTCTCCCCCTCCGCTGCTCCGACCCCGCCTGCCGCCTCGTCCCCCACCGCCCCTGCCCCCGCCGCCTCCGCCTCCGCCTCCGCCTCCGCCTCCGCCGCCGCCGCGCCTCCTGCTCCTACCCTACTCCTACTCCGACCGCTCCTCCTCCTCCGGCCTCTTCTCCCTCGACACCGCCACCCTCAACTCCACCTCCGGCCGGGAGGTCCGCCTCCGCCGAGTCCACTTCGGCTGCGCCCTCCACATCTCCGGCCAGGCAGCCTCCGGCGACACCTTCGATGGCGCCCACGGCGTCATGGGCCTGGCCGCGGGCGCATCTCCTTCCCCTCTCAACTCGCCCGCCGCAGCCGCCGCTTTAACAACAAATTCTCCTACTGCCTCTTGGACTACACTCTCTCTCCTCCCCCCACTAGCTTTCTCTTAATCGGCCAGGCCCATGGGCCCAAGCCCACCAAGCCCATGATGAGTTTCACTCCATTACTCACCAACCCATTGTCCCCGACATTCTACTACGTGGGCATCAAAAGCGTGTTCGTTGACGGCGTTAAGCTCCCCGTCAACTCCTCCGTGTGGGGGTTTGACGGTAATGGTAACGGGGGGACTGTGGTTGATTCCGGGACCACACTCTCGTTTTTTGCGATGCCGGCGTACCGTGAGATGTTGACGGCGTTTAAACGACGGGTTAAGTTGCCGTTCGTGAGCGATCCGGCGCTGGGGTTCGATCTGTGCGTGAATGTTTCCGGCGGTGTGAGTCCGGGCCTGCCTAGCATGAGTTTTGGGCTCGTTGGGGGCTCGGTGTTCTCGCCGCCTAGTTCGAATTATTTTATCGACGTGGCTGACGGCGTTAAGTGTTTGGCGTTACAGCCCGTTAGTGCGTCGTCGAGTTATTCCGTTATTGGGAATCTGATGCAGCAGGGGTTTTTGTTGGAGTTCGATAGGGACAAGTCGACGCTTGGTTTTACGCGGCATGGGTGCGCCGTGAAGTGATGGGCGAGTCGACTCGCTGAGTTGGGATCCGATTCTGGGCCCTTTTGTAGTTTTTTTATAATTTGGAAATTTTGTTTGTTTTGATGAGGTTTAGGTGATGAGGGGGTTGGAGTGAATTGAAGAGATTTGAGTGGCGTGTGTATAAATTGTACTCTACTTATTTAGAAAATCTCGTATAGGTATGTTCCACATAGTTGGTTCAAGTCATAGGACGAGTTCAAAGCTCATCATGTCTACTCGATATTGGAGATGAGATTTGAAGGAGGATTGCATGATAGGTTGACAATAAGCCTTAACAACTTTTATCACTTTATATAAAATTAGTCGGCATTTTGCGCATCGCGAGCGGACATTATCAATAAATATAAAATAGGCAGTTCTTATTAATATATGATACATTGCTAAAAAATAGCCGCAATATATATAGATGCATAACTAATAAGTAAGCTTAAAAAAGAACTTACTATACGGTAACGCACTTTGGTCATCAACTCATGAAACCATGGCGTATGGGCCCGAAGTGTGTTACCCAAGCTTTTTCCAAAAAAGAAGGAAGCTAAAATGTAACATCCCCTATCCCGATTAAGAGAATGTCTGGCTTGAAACTCTAAGGCCTCATTTGCTTGGAGTTATATGTAAGGTATATGGATTGATTTATCTAAGCTATGGCTTAAGGAGAGATATGTGTTTTATGTAAGGAAAATGATATTGTAACATACATTTGTTATTGCCATATGCTACACACCCTACGCAGCAAGTGCTGTCATGCCATGGGGACCGCCAAAATTGGATGGAAGGAGATCGAACGTAATGTGACGTAAGTTTGGGTCTTCAAGTTATGCTTCGTCTCTTTTGCCGGTGAAAGCCTGACGAGTGGGCCCTGCCTCGCGTCAAGCACGTCAGTCGTCTCGTCACATTGGGTTTTGTTGCGATGAGATGGGTCAACGCAAGCAAGCTTTTCTCTTTTGGTTCTTTTCTTCCATCTGCTGTTCTCTGCTTCTTGTTGAAGAAGAATCTTGTTTGGGTAGATGAACATCGAATCTCAAGAAGAACATCTGGAAAGGGACCTTAATCTTCAAGGCCTCAACACTTGGTAAGTGTGTATGTCCTATTCCATTGAAGATTCTTGCTCAAAGGAAAAGTGATTGTTTGGGTCATATGACTGTGTTATGTACGTAGTTGTGTCGTTGCATTTTAGAGTTTAGTGAAGATGTTGTGTGTGTGGAAGTTAGTGTTAAAAAGTGTTTGTTTGGCTTCACATGTTTATTATGCCATTTATTCTTGTGTTATGCGGTTGTTCAAGTCCGTTTAGGAAGGGTTCAAATGTTCATCATGATATTGAAGATTTGAAGGAGGATTTTGATAAGTTGATAATGAGCGTAAAAACTTTCATCACTTTATATGAAACCATAGCATATGGGCTCGAAGTGTGTTACCCAAGCTTTTTCCAAAAAAAGAAGGAAGCTAAAATGTAGCATCTCATATCCAGATTAAGAGAATGTCTGGCCTGAAACTTTAAGGCCTCGTTTGGTTGGAGTTATATGTAAGGTATATGGATTGACTTATCTAAGTCTCGCTTAAGGAGTGATATGTGTTTTATTTAAAGGTGTTTGGTTCAAGTACCCACATCTTAGTATTATAATCTTTAAAGAACAAAAAGTTAGTAAAAAGTCTTAAATATCCATCTCAAATTAACCATGTGCACCTATAACACCACACCAAATTAACCATCTCAAATTAACCATTGGCACTTACAACACCACACCAAAACATTGACATACTAGCTAAAGCATCGCAAGTTTCTTCGGCTAGTCTGCACCTTCACCATAACATTTACCCCGTTCACCTCATTTATCTATAAAATTGAAACATGAAACATTTATCGCCTCAATTGTCCCTCTCTTCTTATTGTTCCTTCATTTCTCTCAAATGCTCTCTTTCAATCATTTCGTCAAACACCTTATACGCACTCGAGGTCACCCTCATGAACTGTGAGGACTCTCTGGCGATCGTGTTCCCGTTTTGATTTTTAGTGCATTATAGATCACTAAAGCCTTTCTGGTGATATGGGTTTTTGTTACAAATGGATATAGTGAAATGAGTAGGTGTTTGATTCAATGAATTGTTTGATTTTTAGTGCATTGTACATCACTAGAACCATTTTAGTGATATGGGTTTTGTTGTAATTGGATATAGTGAAATGGGTAGGTGTTTGATTCAATGAACAGTTTGATTTTTAGTGCATTGTACCGCGATTGGTGATCAAGAAGAATATGATTTACCGACAAACTCGGCGATTCAAGAAGGGAATGCGATTGGGGAGAACCGGAGATAGGGTGAAGAAGAGATGTTGTGTGTTTGGAAAGGCTACATTTAATGAGGGGGTATAATGGAATTTTCACCAACAAGCTACATCAGTCATATCTAAAGGCGGGGTCCCCCTCGTCTTTATGTAAGCTTGAGTTTGAGGTCTTTGGTATGACCATGTGTTACCTAACACTCGAACCAAACGTCAGCCTTACAACAAATCCTAGGCTTACATAAGCTAACACTTGAACCAAATAGACCTAATTAAGCCCCGATATACCAGTCAGACTCAATTAGATTAACTAGTACAGTCATCCTTCATACCTAATGAAGAGTGAGGTGTGACCTGAAGTATCATACGAGGAACAACCTGTGAAAATTATGGATAGGAGGACTCATATTTTGAGGAATAAGGAGATCCCGAAGGTTTTAGTCTGATGGCAACATCACGGGACCGAGGGACTCACCTAGGAGCTTGAGTCTACTATGCAACGACAATATCCACACTTATTTGCCTAGTATTTGTTAAATTTAAATTTCGGGACGAAATTTCACCTAGTGGGAAGAACTGTAACGGCCCGAATTTAATTCTTCATTATTAATGACATGGTTGCAGACGTGCGGGTCGACAAATTTCGATGCTCGTGGGACCCTGCAGCTAGGCTAGTGCGCGCTTGGAGCTAGGTAAATAGTTATTTTGCGTGTTGATTTGTTTAATTTGCGATGTTTACGTTGAAATAGATTAAACGACATCGTAATGTGTGTATGTATATCACGTTTGACGTGTCGGACCGTGTGTTAAGTATTCGCCTCGATATGTGTGTCGACGCGGGTACCGAGTAGGCTAAAAGACTAAATTTTAGGTCGTGGGAAATAATACACACATGAAATGAATAAAATGAGTTAAATAATAATATGTAATGCATATTTGGTGGTTTGGGTCATGCTAGTACGCGTATGTCACGTTTCGGAACGCGAAACTTGGCGTCGGAACACCCGAAAAATGACTTTATGGGCTAAGAACAAGGGCAAGTGTGCCATTGGTGTTATATTTGGAGTCATTAGAGGTTGAATAATGGAGCAAATAGTGCTCATTAGATTGCATTGAGATGCACAAGTGAGAAGAGAAGTGTATAAGTGTATAAAAGTCAATTTGACTTTTATCTCCACCACATTTTCTCTCCCCTTATCAACAAATCCAAAAATAGAGAAGAAGAAACAATGTTTTTGGAGTTTCAAACTTGATCATTTGAGGAGTTTGGAGTGGTTGATTCATCAAAGCAAGGTGAGATTCACAATTACCTCAACTTTCTTTATCTTTTGGTACAAATTTTTGAGGTGTTTGTGTGAATCCAATATGGATTGTTAAGTGATTTTTTTATGGGTTTTAAGTGCTATGAAGTTAAGTGGTATATGTTGTTGTAGTGGTTGTTGTTGGTGGTGATGTTTAAAAACCAAAATCTTCAATCAAATTGTTGTCCGTAACCCGATTAGCGCATTTTCACGAGGTCATCTAGCGCTGTTAGATGACGATTAGCGCGCTAATGTTCTTCCCGACGGTTAACGTTTAGTCGCGCCCGTAAATCTAGCGCGCTAATCCACACTTGTGCGCTAGATATTGCAAATTTGAGAATATTTTTACTAAGTAACATAAAATACACCCAATTGACTAAAAATCAATTATAAATGGAAATATGTCATTTCTCGGTGGTAATTTGGATATCTGGGATTCATGAATCGGGCCGAGGGTTATTTATCTGGGACACTGAGTGTAGGATGAGGTGTGTAGTATCCCAACCTGAAATTTCTTGAAAAGATCTTTATTTTTTCTTTTGAATTCATATTATGTTTTTTAAAACTTTATTCTTGGTTTTGGTTTAAATGGACTGACGCTGAGACTCTCCATCCGTGCCATTCCCTGTGTATGTCCACTAGGCCATAAAGACGTGTGCCGCTGATTTCGGTGAATAGTTTGACCCAAGAGTAGAGTCGGGGCACATGTAGGTGCATCGTAGGTTCTACGCCGACCACCTATCGTAATCCAGATATTGGCCTTGCTTGAGTGGGACTCGCCGACAGTAGTCTGTGGAGAGTCCAAAGTATGGTGCTAGTCTGACCCTAAGCTCTAGGAACACACTTTGAGCTTGCATTATTACTTATCCATGCGATGATTACAGTTGCCTGTATTTATTTACACATGTTTATTTAATGGTTTTTGTTTGAATTCCAGTATTTACTTTCTGTATTGCTCACATAATTTCCTTGGGAATACTAACTCTACACTCGTCATCCGGCTTCTGTGATGGCTTGAGTGCAGATCCTAGTACGAGTCGTGGCAAGGTCAAGCTTTCAGAATACCGGTGATTCAAAGATATTAAGCCAGACTTGTACATTTGTATTATATATATTTTGTTTTTATTTTGGGAATTTGGGATTGTGAGATACTTTAGGACTTTATATTTTTGATATTTTGAGACATTCAGGTGTATTTTTTGTCTATGTTAACATATGGGTTTTCCACACTAGGTATCATAGTTAAATACATGACTTTTATGTTTTGATATTTGATTTTTCATGATAAAAGACTTCCGCTGAGGTTTACTAAGGTTTCAAAAGATATTATAACAGATGACTTGAGTTCATTAACAATTTAAATAGTAAATTGTTTTTCATTAAGGATAATGATTAAATGGTGGATGAGATTGCATGTGGGACATAGCTGGCGCTGATAGGCCAGGTTGTGGGCCCGCATTGACCCCCGTGGCGGTTCATTTGAAAAATGGGCCGCTACAATTAAAGTCACCGAAAACTTAATCTCAACTTTACAATCCCATAGTAGACCAAAATTGAAACATGAACTTTTCAACGCATTTTAAACTAGTTTAGGAATCTCATAGCCATTCAACGAAACTTTACGTTCTACACTTACCCCAAGACCCTCAAAATAATTTATTTAACGATTTACAACAAGAATTTACTTTAACTAGTAAAAATAATTACCACAATCTTCGAGTCTTGTCCGTTCGTCCCTTATCTTCATATAGCATCAGACATCATCAAAAACAACTCGAAGATGTCATGCAAGTAAATTTCTATATTGATATGTACTCCTGCAATTGTTAGTCTGATACATGGAGACTTGTAATTGCGTTTCCAAATAAATAATAAGACATATGCGTCAATATGACATGCAATTCACTCTATCGTTGTCTCCTAACCATAATCAGATGTCGACTCCCAAAAATAGTGCAGAGAAAGTAATAAGAGATCATGAAATGCAGAGATAACTTGTCGGCGTTAGGTTCCATTAGTCTCACTAGACGGCGTAGATGCAGGACCGAAACCTAGTTTCAATCAAACCAGACTCTGAAACAAGCTTATCCCCCTCACTCACTCTATGTATGCATGACCAAGAATGATAAAATGCAATGCAGACTTTGATACAATTACAAGTACAAAGATAAATTCCATAAATAGTAAAGATCACTGTAGGTTTTACTTACCACCAAACCAACTGAAAGTTGGTTGCGAAGCCTCACACAAGGTTTCTTTGGCTTTCATGTACTTTGAACCTATTCCCCGAGCTTCGTTCCGAGTGGTTTCCAAATCCTCAACGTTACCTTAAACCATTGATAAATCCGGATGAGTTTCCTATTCGAATTTCGTAATGTTCGACCAATTTCTGAGTTATTTCGATATTCTCAAGTCCTAAAAACTCGGAATCACTCCAAAATCAACCTCTCGGATGTTCGGATCCCAATTATGACTGCGAATTGTGGTTTAGAATCGAAAATTACCCTTGATTAGGTCTTTGGGGGTACTCTCGGATGTTCGAATCCCAATTGTGACTGTGAATTGTGGTTTAGAATCGAGTATCGTAACATGTATTAAAAAGAAAATCTCGGTATAAATCCTCGAGAAAATTCTGAAATCCTTATTTCTATTTATTTGTCCAAAAATATAATTTTTCTAAATTTTTTATATTTTCTAGATTTTTTTCCAATTTTCCAACTATTTATTTTTGTTTTTTTATAAAATGGGATTTGACCCTAAACTGCACCTGGTCCGATTCACCAAATTCGAGGATCAAACCACTCTTCTTCCTCTTAACTCCTCGTCATTGTTGTAAATCAACCATCAATTTTTTTAAGCTTTTTGATTCGATTATTTGGTTGGGTTTGTAAGGCTCTGTGGGAGGGGAGACGAATTCGCCTCTTTCCTGGTATGGTCCGAGCCTCCTATCCCCAACCTCCATTAACGATCCAACAAAACCAACATCAACAGCAACCCATACAACAACACCAGCAATCAACAACAATCAATAACAACAACCCAACAACAACAACGTACCACGTGTATTCATCTCTTTCACCTCTCTCTCTCTCTCGAATTCTCTTTTCCTTTAGTTCGAACTATAAAGTGGTGTTAAGTTGAAGATATATATATTTGATTTTCTCGATATTCGCATCGCACGAATCTTGAGGCAAATATAATTATTCATTTTCATCATTTAATTTGATCTTCCTCAAGATTTGTATTGCGTATCTCGAGGTCGATCTTGTGGCTATTAATAGGATAATCACCATCTCTATCCGACTTATATGTATGGATGAAACACATATCCACATTGTTGTTGTTGTTTTGTATAAATTATGTTTTACATAACCCAATTACCAAGTTGTACTGAGCCGGACCCCAACACATGTGGGTGCGTGGTTGAGTGGCGGTGCACCTTTTCCTGGTTGAGCCACGGAGCCTAACCGTGTGGGGTTGAGTACAGATAGGGACTAGGGTACCTTTTAAGGTATGACTTCTTGTTTTCTTTTTTTGGGGTGGGGTCCTTTGGATATATAGAAGATGAGATCAATCATAGACATTTTTGCAGATTATTACTAGCATGGGATGTCTACAGATTTGTGGATCGAAAAGGAAGGCATGTCGAAAAAGGGTTTAAACTTTAAAGTGAATTGCATGGTTTTGTTTGGATTTGCTTTTGGTATCTTAATTAGCTGCAAGATCTACATTTGGTTAGCATATGATGCATGTATTCTCTTTAACAAACAATTTCAATATTTGAACAATCCCCTGTGAACTGACTGTATACCAATTGAGATTTGTGATCTAGTGATTAATATATATTCGGCTATAACATAGTCATTTGACAAAAAAATCAATGGAACAATTATAATTAATGAAGAGAGATTTGATTTGAGCATTCTCAATCTAGCACCACATTTTGCACCAATTATATAAAGAGGCATTGGAGTTTTTTGAACCAAGTTCATGATAATTGATTATGGGTGTCGTCAAGGTGAATGTTAATATACATCATATATATATATATACTAGTTTAATATACGTGCTCTGCACGTTCGAACCTGTTATTTCTTTTTTCTTAATTAAATGGGGAAGGCATAATTGCCAACATTACATAGCGCGGATTCTGGGGAAAGAAACACCAGCAACGTCTTCTTGCAGGAATGCACCAATTCCCTCTGGGATCAGCTGGGTGAAATGTGAACCACAAGGTTGTAGGTACGCCTTACTCGCTAGCTAATATGCCACTCTATTGTCTTCTCGGTGGATGTGTCGAATCTCCACAGTCCATGGTTTATCTAGCATATGGTATACAAGCATGAATAGATATCGATATTGATTCACTGCATCATCTTGATTCCATAGTATGTCTGCAACACCTTTGTTGTCCACTTCAAGAAGTACTTGACAAACTCCCGAGCTCCTAGCTAATTGCAATCCTAGCAACGATCCCCAAAGTTCGGCATCAAGAATCGAGCATGAGCCTAAGTTTGCCAAAAAACCACCCATCCAAGCACCACTAGAGTCTCGGATCAATCCACCAGTAGTTGCCAATTGGTCACCTCTAACCGCACCATCTGAATTTATCTTATACCAGTTGAGAGGAGGGCAAGTGTCAAGACCACTATAAGGGCTCCAAATCTCGAGGCCGCCACGTGGAGTATCGCGGCCCCGCAACCTTGTCACTTCATTGACCCACTGTGTCCTACGTGCCATTAACATCAGTCGTCGCGTCACTACTCCTCGATATGCATGTTAACTCATTCCATTCAATTAGTTTAGTTAGACAATTGAATCATTTTTAGCATTAAAACAGCGGAAGTCTTAAATTAGAGTAAGTAAAACAAATAAGTTCATCATATAAAACATCATTCATAATAACATATTATAATGTGGAAAACCCTGTGAAAGTACTCGACATAGGCGACAATACTAATAAGCAAATAATATATACAAGTACAAAGTTTGTCTCTCAAGTATCCCAATACCCAAAAGTAAAGCAAAATATCAAAATAACACACACTAGTGGGTCCTCAACTGGAGGCAATTAGATGAAGTCGCCAAAAATCCATTTGCCCCTACTAGTACTAGGATTTGCACTCAACCATCACAAAAAATTAGATGGAGAGTACAGTTAGTAAGATTCCAAAAGAAGTACACTGAGCATTTATAAGAAAGTAAATGGATATCAATAATCATGTTAAATAATCATGTGGAAACTAAGCAGACAACTGTACTACGATCATCACATGAATATATAACACGAGAGAAATAAAGTGTGTGCTTGTCCCGGTCAGACTAAACTGTATTTCGGATCCCAAGATCCTTTCGATGGGTGCCCCACTTCCTTTCACCTGGTTCCTCATGGTGCTTGTCCGACACATGCACCCTTAGTGCAACTCGGGTTGCAATTCACCGAGTGTCTGATCACACGTGCTACAACTTAATGTGACATAAATACACTACGAATATCAGATGGGAGTAACTCAACCACCGACCCAAATGTATTACTAAATATAATACAATAACAAGGAATATGAAATCAACGATGAAAAATTAGACCCTCAATGACTTTCAAATGGATTCTTACGTAATTCAAAACGCACTCCGAAATCCCGCTCACGTCTCGAAAATACGCGCCTGACTCCCGACTATAGTCTCCTAAGTTCCTGGTGTCCAATTAAATCATTTTAACTAGTTTAGAGTCAAATTAAGTAAATTTATAATGTGGCCAAAAATATTGAAATTTTACTCCATAAAGTTTGATTTTGGCACACTTTTCGAGTTATACCAGGGTGCCAAACGCCCGAAAAAATTCTCAAATACTATTTTTCTATCTTTTTATCATTTTTTATATTTTTCCTAATTTTTTCTGGATTTTCCATAATTCTCTACCTATTTTTCTGTAATTGTTTTTATTTAAAACTATTTTTAAATTAATTTTTTAAATATTTATATTATTTAAATAATGTGGGTGGGTCCTTGGATCGGGTATGACCCGGTACAACCGAGTCGGCCAGACCCGATCCTGGCCTGGTCCAGGGATCGCACGCACGCACACGAGTGCGTGCGTCCCTCCCGTCCCCAATTATTCTTCCAACAACAGAGACTTCTCTGTTTCTTTTTTTTTTAACTTCAACAACTAGAACAACTAAAACAACTAAAACAACGTCAACACAACTACATCATCAACAACAACCAACCACTACTAACACCTTTTTTTCTCCAACATTAAACAACAATCAACTATCACCATTTAAGCTTCATTTTAGTGAAAAATTGAAAGAAAATAGAGATGCTCACCTTAATTGCTTGTTTGCTTGATCAATTTCCTTCAAAAACCCCAAGAGACTCATGAAATCTCAGACTCTCAATGGTTGTTATCAATTCTTCAACAAATTTCTCTCCATTAGATACACACTCTCTTTTATAGGTTGAAGAAGCGACTCATGAAATCTCAGACTCTCAATGGTTGTTATCAATTCTTCAATAAATTTCTCTCCATTAGATACACACTCTCTTTTATAGGTTGAAGAGATGGAAAAAGAGAGAAACGTGGGAGGGGTGAAAGGAAAGAGAGAGAAACGTGAGAGAGGTGAGAGGTGAGAGGAGTGGTGAACCTCATTTTAAGTTTGTTAGGTGTATAGGTGGCATGTTCTTATTTGCTCCTCATTAGACGCAAAATTTTTAGTCTTGTTCAATAATCTCCGATTACTCAGTGTCCCACACCTCGACACGCATAACGAGGTGTACCACAGTTGCCAATTTCGATCAATTGGCCTAAACTATGGGCTTATCATTAATATTTTATCACATTTAATTAATTTGATTAACCAAATTATTTTCTCGACTTAGTGTACCCACATTTTGCTCGCTTAGTACTCGTATTGACACATTTTTCGAGGCGAATACATGTACACTATCTCGCTCGGTTCAACGATATAAATACATACATGCGATGCTAGGTAAAATAATTTAATATACGACATCGCAAATTAGCAAACATCACGCAAAAATCACTGTTTACCTAGTCAAGCATGTCCTGATCTATCTGCGGCATCTACGCAGATCTGAGCTGGCGTCCGAGTATGAAAATAATCAATAATAAATGCTTAATTAAAATTGGGTCGTTACAACCAGCCTATACGATGTTCTTTCTTGGGGGGGCCCTTTTGTTTGCATGCATTTACCCATAAGTAGACATCATGGAAGTTTTTGGCTCTTGCCCATATTGAATGAATTGTCACCCTATCGTTTTGATCATGAACTCCAATAACATCTCCATTCCTATTCTGCCATAGCGTTCAATATGTCGTGGCAAATAGAACATACCAATTACACCTTTTAGACACTTGTTGCTTCTTTAAGTTTTCAGTAAACCATGATTCGAAGAGAAGTGATCCCCATAGAGCAACTGTATCTATGCCTGCTATCTTCAGACCACATTTGGGTTGCTCTTAGGCAGAATCACAATATATGGTCAATCGATTCTATCTCTGACTTACATATTTCGCATTTAGTGTCCGAAGCCATGTGTCTCCGAACACATTCTTCGTTTGTAAGAAGACGGTTCTGTAAGACAAGCCAGATAAATGATTTTATTTTTTCTGGCCCCTTCTAACTCCAAGCTAGCTCCCATTTCGATCAAAATCATCCCAATCTTTACTCATCAATCCTTTATAAGATGATGCAATTGAGAAAGATCCCAAGTGCAGTAGGTTCCCCAATAAATCTCATCTTCACCACATGCCTATCTGGACATTAAGAAAATGATTTTCTAACATTCCTCGGTTACATACATTTGCCACACTGCTGATGTGGTAAGTGAGTAGGTCCTACAAATAAAAACTCTACCAACTTTGCCCTCATTTTCTTCACTCTCCTGCATCACCAAGAGTTTGATCTCCACCACTCCCCACTGTCGCCACTCGATCACCACCTCCGCCGTCCCCACCGTCGTCGATCTCCCTTCTCGTTGTTGACCTCCCTTTTGCCACTGCCACCACCTCTCATGTTTTTGAACTCTGTTCTTATTATCCCCAAATCGAGAAGCAGTTCCCATTCTGATCTCTAAACAAGAAAAGATTTCACATCATTTTAAAATCACTAAAAATACAAAGACAACAAATCAAGAACAAAAATGTATTATTATTCTTCAGAAACCGTGAAACCTTAATTTCATATCATCCCAAAATGAACAACGAAAGAAGAAGCTTGAAGGGGAGTTACCGAGATGACTTGTGTTGTAGATCATCCGATCACACCAATTACATGCGCGCGCGCGCGCGTCGCGCGTGTGTTTGACAATTCTTTAACCAAACTGATCCTCAATTCCCAATTGTGGAAAAGCCACCACTAATATACCCAATGGACTATAACACCCAATTTGCCAACAATTCTCAATTTTTCATCAATTTAAGTCACATATGAGAGCCAATTGGATTTGAAATATGGGACCCAACAATGGGATTATCACTTATTAATCTATTCACTTGAAATATGGGACCCAACAATGGGATCATCACTTATTAATCTATTCACTGGTACTATTTATCAAGCTCAGCCAATTCAGGCTATTATGCCTCCACTAGGACTACCACTACTCATCAATCCAACAATTAATTATAATTTTCAGAATTTTGATGTCAATCCATACTAAGCGTTGGTTTTGAAGTATTTAGTTGGGAGTTTGATTATCGCAATTTGTGACTAATATCTCGCATAGTTAAGGATACTTGGTGATCACTTTGGTGGCGAAGAGGAAAGAGAGGAGCTCTGGGATTGGGAGGAGGAGGATGAGGATGAGTCGTGGAGTAAGTGGTGCAATGGGCAAGGTGGAGTCGTGCTTCCAAAGTGGATGTCGATGAGGAAGGGGGAGAATGGGAGGAATGCCATGAGGGTTCCATGTATGTTTATATTGGATGTGGGAGGACGACGATGGTAGGAAATGGCTGAGGTGGTCGAGAGTGGCTGGCGCATGGGGCAATGATGAGGTATGGGTGCGACATTAGCCGTGGAGGCGAGCTCTCGCTGATGCAAGCTGGGTAGGAAGAAAATGAGGGCAAAGTTAGTAGACGTATTTTATTTTATTTCATGGGATTCATTCACTTGCCACATCAACAATGTAGCAATTGTATATATGCCAAGAATGTTAGATTATCAGCTTCTTTATTTTATTTATATACAAGATATAACACTCTAAATTGTTTAATAATTTTATATTTATTTTAAGAGTTTGCTTCCAATTGCAGATTCGCCCTCAATCTACATCCCATTGAAGATTCTCTAAGAGCATCTCTAATGTAAATGTAGATCCATGGAGAATATTGCCACAATTAGATTGAGGGAGAATATTTGCCATGTAAGACATATTGGGCATTGGAATAAAAAAATATTCTCCAATGCAACTATGGATTGATAGTGTGCAACTATCGTGACTGTGAAATAAATAAACAATGTCTATTCTCAATGTCTACTCCTTAATGTGGCAATCTATATACACGATAATAATTTCTTTTAAAATATATAAAAAAACAATAAAATTTAAAAATACCAAAAGCGATCTACATTTCAATAATATTTATTCATGCCACTTAGATTTCTTCAAATAAACATTTGTTGCAATTGGATGTATGATATCAAGAGTATGTCTGTCTGTATGTCTTTTGAACAAAAAAAAAAAAAAAAAAAAAAAAAAAAAAGTCCGTCTGTATGTCCCAATTTTTTTCTCCACCGCACCCAATCAGTGCCGCCACGTGTCCCGCGATCAAAATCCAACACACCATACCGTCAACGCGGTTGTTCCTCCGCCTCTCACTTCGCAAAGTACAAAACCTGGTGCGCTCGCTCTTTGCAGTGGTATTGGTCGATCGATCGGCATCGAGAGTCGAGAGATGATCGAGAGGAGAGTGATGAGCGGTAGGAGAATCGTGAGGTCCGTACAGGCGCTCCTCGCACACGGACTGCTCTTCCTCTTCACTATCCTCCTCGTATCCAAGCTCGATCACTCGCTTTCCTACTCATGGTGGTCAGTTTCCGTCTCTCGTCTCGTTAATTCGTCTTTGCTTTTCGCTTCTGTGGCTCTGTTTCGGCGAATCTAGGGCTTGTGTTGGAGTTTCTGTGTTTTGATTGATTGAATTGGTTTTAGGTTTTCATATCTGTTGTTCTCTCATTCATTTGTCATGAAGATTTGATGGCGTTGGGAGTATTGATGAGTTGCATGCTCGTTGTTCACTGAAAATTTGCTTGGTTGGGCGTATATTGAGCTATCTATTGTTGTTTGTCGGAAAAAAGAAGCTTTTTTTGCTTGTATGGAACCAGTGCTCACAATAGTTAAATCAAATCTTATGGGTCGTCGAGCAACGTGTGGAACAACTTGTGAAATTGGGGGGAACTAAAGAAAGGCTTATACAATAGGGTAGCGAAGAGACATTAGACCAGGTTGGCTCAAGTGGTAAGGAGCTTGCTCCCTTAAAGCGAGGTCTCGAGTTTGAGTCTCATGAATGGAAAAAACTGAGTTGGGAGGGCTGCCTCGTATGAAGCCCTACAGTGTCCGAGCGTGGATTAGTCGGTGCAGTTGGTGTTAGACACCACGTGGTAACCCAAAAAAAAGAAAGAAAAAAGAATAGACATTAGACATCCACGTTAATGGTGTTGAACATGTTGCTAGAATAGTAAGCCCTAATTTTAAGCGGACAACTACCCTAATATCCTTGCCTAAATGACTAAAATTTCGCGCACTTCCCTAAAATTGGTGTTTTCAGTTGCAGCATGAAAACTCAAGATTTTTGGCTAATGTATTGGTCCATCATTCCATGTGGGTATACTTGTCTTCTCTCGCCATTGCATAGTTAAACCATGAAGAGCTTTTTACATTGATTATAGCAAGACAACGTCTTTCAATGATCTTGTAGCTTTGGATATAAGTGGGCGTCCTTTAGTTATAATACATAAAGAGAAGTTCCTTGTCTTTTTACGATGAGATTTTTAAATGGATAAGAATCATGAAAATAGTCTACGGGGGAAACAACACCTCTAATTTACTAGGTGGGACTATAGTCGTGAAGTAAGCACATGGATGTACCAAAAAAAGAGAAAGCTAATGGGTTCATGGAACTTGTTCAACATATACGTCGCTAAAGATTTGATTGCCTTCCTTTAAGTCTTTCAGTTTCTCTAGTGACTCCAGATACTGGTTTTACCTTTTTATATAATGCTACTGGGTTATAGATTATGTAGGCACCGACCTTCCTGTTTTAGGCACTAAAAGAAACTTGACTTAAATACTAAGCATGATGTGAATTTTTCACTTTTCATTATGAAATCTATAGCTATCCCAATCTTATGAAACTACTTGAATAGGAAGCACCTTTTTTCCACTTAATGAAACCACATGCATACAGTATGTTCTTCTTTTACTATCCAGTAATGCTATATAATGTGAAGTTTTATTGGTATGGAAACGGATTGACTAAAGGAAAACACGGTTGCTACTCTTTGAACTGATAATATGTGTTTTTTTTTTTTTTTTTTTTTTGTTAAATACTTAGGCATGTCCTCTGTCAATTTTCTTTTTCAAATATGCTTCAAATGAATGTTCTCATACATTTGCTCGCACTGTCTAAAAAGGAATTGGAAAAGAAAAAGTAGGAAGATTCATAATATGATCCCTGGCTGCCGAACTTGTATTGCTGGACATTCTTATGAAATGATGAATATGGCAATGATGGAAGTTCGACTCTTTTTTTTATTACAAAACTCGTTAAAGTGAGTTTGGACAACTGCAACCTTCTTTTTTCAATTTTCAATACTTACTTGATTTGTTTTCAATCCTGCAGGCTGATTTTTCTCCACTTTGGCTATTTCATTTAGTCGTTGCTAGAGGCAGATTCTCTGTACCGGCTCCATTAATACCGTACGATCGTCATGTACGAAAACAATTGTTATATGTGTCTATTTTCTTGATGTTTGTGATATTATTTCTTGTAACAATAGTGATGTTTATCAATATGGATTAAATGTGCATGTATCTTCTTTGAGCAGTGGGCTCCTTGTCATGCAATTGTTGCGACACCGTTGCTCGTCTCATTTGAGCTGCTCCTTTTGTGTATACCTTGAGAGCATGTACGGTATGTAGACTCATGAATTGCATATATTGAGTTTTCTTGGGGTTATTTTTTGGGGTTTAATGAGCAATCATAGATTCATAATTCATGAACCTTTTGTATTTTTTCCATTGTTCTCAGAGTTGCACGTTTGTTGGGTTATATTTGGTTGCTCTTCTACATTGGTAGATTGGCACCATTCTTGATATGAGCTCAGTAAATCTCTTACGACGATTTCCCCTTTAATTTGAAGTGATTTTATGGAACTTCTCTGGTATTACAGTTGCATCTCCTTACTGTGTGGCAAACCACTGATGGCTTGATTTAGTTAAAGTAAGGCTTCATGATTTCCTTGTTTCACTGTTGCCATGATATCTGTTAGTATTCCCTGTACATGTTTCACTTATGCAGTAGGTATATCAATTCTCACTTAGTACTGCTGGTATCATGGTGCTACATCTTGGGGTTTATCTGTTCTATTGCTTTATTTTCATTTTTCACTAAAATCTGCTGGATGCTATTGAGTCCATATTTCATGGTGTCTCTTTTCTTTGTTTCAAAGAGAAATATCATCCTGGATTTGATATCATTGTTAATTTGTTTGACTCTAAATAGAAATCCTGAAATCAGAGGAGCTGACCCAAAAAAAAAGAAGAGAAAAATGGAAGGAGAAAACTGGAGTTGAGATATACAGAAGATTTAGGTATCTTCAACATTTTAGAACTTTAATTCAAATGTTTGTGTCATAAAAGGAGCCACAAACTAGCAACTGCTGTAGCCTATATACAGGTGTCTATCTTGATGGTTTGGAGTAAGCTTCAGTAAGACTTGATTACTAGCCCATAGCCTATATTAGTTACTGCATATCTCTAAAGGTGCATTGCCTGTTCTTTTTGACATTCTTTACACGTTATGGGATTGCGGGAATCTGGAACTTTGTCCATCTACTTCTATTGTTTTACAATCCAGATTGTTTACATTGTGCATACATAGTGTTTTGCATCCTTTACAAGATTATTGTACTTTGTGCTAAGACAAGAATACATTCTACTTTGCTTTTATTGTGTGCAGTTTATGGTTTCACAGCTGTAAACTTGAAGATCGTGTTTCTTCCATTGCTGGCATTAGAACTATTAATTTTCATTGACAATTTCAGGTATTTCATACACTGGACAATAATCGCCTTATTTTCATCAAATTAATTTGTTATACTTATGATGTGTTTGGATTCACAATAATTGTTGGAAATAATTTGGCTCAAGAACTAATTGAGCAAAGAAAAAATTGATTTTAATAGAGATCTGTGGTTGTATAGATCCTCAATTATACTAGGAAAGCCAAAAACATGAACAAATAAGGAATACCTACGGCAACAAAAAAAATGTTTCCACTCACTTGATTTAATGTCGTTAATTATGTGATGTGATAATCTTTAGAATTCTTATAATTATTGCATCCAAATTTATCTTAGATCTACTCTTATACCTTCAATTCTTTCATTCTCTAGTGTGTTCAATATTATAATTGGATCATTTTTTTTAATCCTTGTGGGTTTTACCATATATCCACCTAAGCATCCTCACATCCTATGTAATTCATATTATGCATGTGTTTCTCGATACAACTTAACATTCTTTATTAAAGCATAGTTGCATAATTGCAGTCTTATAGAGTTATTATGCTAGTTTGATAGAAATATTTCAATTACATATCACACTTGTTGCACCCCAATTCTCATAGAATTTTCCTCTACTTTTAATTTTTGTTCAAATTTATATCATATCCTTTGTAATGATAATTCTAGGTAAACTCTCCATGAAGTTGGATTGATAGTTCAACTTCGCCTTGCAGTTGGGTCAACTATAATATGATATTTATTTGGGATATGAAATTCAAAGTAAGACGAGTATTAAGACATTTGGAGGAGCTACAAAAGAATTTCCCATTACGATAGGACTACATCAAGGATCGGCTTTAAGCCCATATCTATTTACTTTAGTTATAGGTGAACTAACTAGACATATTCAAGAGGATATACCATGGTGTATGCTATTTGCAGATGATATTGTCTTGGTGGATGAAACTAAAGATGAAGTGAATAGGAAATTAGAACTCTGGAGGAATACATTAGAATCTAAAGGCTTTAAGTTGAGCAGACTTAAAACCGAATACATGCACCGTGAGTTTAGAAACACTAGACATCGAGATGACTGAGTGGTAAAATTAGGGGAAGTAGAAGTTCCTAAGGTAAACCACTTTAGATACCTAGGATCAATCATACAAAATGATGGTAACATTGAGAATGTGTCACACATAGAATTCAAGTTGGATGGAAGAAATGACTGAGTGCAACATGGGTGATTTGTGATCGAAATGTTCATACTAAGTTAAAAGGAAAATTTATAGGACCGCAATTAGCCAGCTATGCTCTATGGAAGTGAATGTCAAGGTAAAACAACAACAATTACATAAAATGAACGTAGCAAGAAATGAGGATGCTTAGGTGGATGTGTGGTAAAACTCGTAAAGATAGAATAAGAAATATAGAAATTCAAAGACAAGTAGGAGTAGCACCAATTGATACAAAGATTAGGGAAGTGGCGGTTGTTATGGTTTGGTCACCCGCAAAGACGGCCTACAAATGCCCCAACTAGAAAACTTGACTCAATAGAAACTGTAGAAATTCGACGAGGTAGGGGCAGACCAAAGTTAACATGGGATGCATTAATTAGGAGGGATTTGAATAGTTTGCAAAGCTCACCATCAATTGCACAATCGAGCACAATGGAAAAGTTTGATCCATGTAGCGACCCATTAATTTGGGACTCGAGGCTATGTTGTTGTTGTTGTTGTTGTTGTTGTTGTTGTTGTATATGAAATTCAAAGTAAGGGCTACTTTAGTAAAATGAGGATCAATGCTTTGATTATTATGTATTGAAACAAACATGATTGTATACTCGAAGCATATATGCGCAGTTGGTACATTATTGTTTGTGGTACATTCCCAATGAAAATTGTTTTCATAATTCAGGATGTGTAGAGCTCTTTTGCCTGGAGATGATGAAAGCATGAATGATGAAGCAATAAAGGAGACACTTCCTGTAAGTGCTTATATTGGGTCTTTGTTGGCCCTATGCTTCTTGGCTTGGCATGCATCATGTACTACTCCACAATGCTTTAGAAAAAATTAACTTGATTTTGTTATTTAGGTTGTTAGAGTAGAGCTCATTGCCCTTTCTTATTTCTGTTCCACAAACTTAACGGAAGAATTACAGTCTGGACGTATGTTTCTTATTTTTATGGAATAATGTTTGAAGCATTCAGGATGTCTGGCATTATAATCTTCTTGAAAGTGTCTTAGATAAATACCTACGCTCTTCTTTTCTACATTTTGCATTGTAATTTTGTCATGATTATTGAGACACTGATTCAAATTCATGAATTCTATGATTCATGATTTGATGCAGTGGAATTGATCCAAAGACTTAAATATGAATTCCAGTGAACTGCATGGCATACTGAATCCCTTGAGTGAAATATTACAATTCATGATCCATTTATTGTGATTCCTTTTTTTTTTTTTTTTTTTTTTTTTTTTTTTTTTCTTGGTTTCCCACGTGGTATCCAACACCAACCACACTGAATAATCCACACTCGGGCGCTTTCAGAGAACCATAAGGGAGGTGGCCCAACCAACCGAGTTTTTTCCAATCACAATATTCAAACTCAAGACCTTGCTTGAGAGGAACCGATTCCTTTACCACTCGGACCGACCAGCTTGTTGGTCTTATTTTCCTTTTCAACATAACTTTGAACCAGTTAAATAATTTAAGCTATTATTGGTTTTCATTTGTGTTTCAAAATTATTTTTTAACTTGGCCTTGGTCAATGACCTTAACTACGCTACATTGGTTTAGTAGTAGCATAAAGCAATTTATTTTTATTTCTCTCTTATTTTACCTATCAATGATATTTTAATCTGATAATTATTTCGGTTGATGCATTGTATATTGGGCTGGTATTACTAAAAGTGGTTTGGTAATGGTGTCATGGTGCTTAGAAAGTGGTCTACTTGGCCAGTTTTCTGAATTACATTTCTGAATGATATTTATGGATGCTAAATGTTAAATTTTTCTTTGATCAGCACTTCTGGATTGCGATATCTATGGTTTTCTTTGTCGCTGCTACCATCTTCATGCTTCTAAAGCTATCTGGTAACCTCTCCATCTATTTATTCCATATCATTTCACATTTGTAAATAGCAGGTATTTCTTTTGTAAACCTTGGCAAAAGACTATGCCATGCATGTTTGCAATAAATCATGACTTTTCTTGCCTACTGTGCCTACTACTTGTTGGTTATTAATAAGATATTGTGAGTGTTTGCTTCATGATGAATAGTGAAAATCTTGAATACATTTATGGAAAATGGTAGGGTGCCCCAAAATGGGCACACAAAACGAGCACGCGCTTGTTGGTGTACTTTAGATACACATTGGTTTTTGTGCGCACACACGTTGATGCACAAATCAAAGGACACCGACAAGTGAGTGTCCATTTTGCGTGCCCATCTTGGGTCACCTTAGTGTTTTCCTACATTTATTCTTTTGGGACACAAATCGAATAATTATAGTAATAAGTAAATAATTGCATCAGATTTGGTGTTCCATGTAAACATTTCGTGAGTCTAATCGGCAGCATTTTATCTCTAAAATATTTTCTCTCCATTTCCATTTTTATTGACTTTAAATATTGAGAGGGGGATTCTCTACGTTCCTTTGCTCGCATGTACTTTCTTTATGGTGAGTTGGGACACTTGATCATTTGCACATGGAGAAAGACTTTTTTAAACTACTTAGCGCTTGCAACAACAAAGCCTCAGTCCCAAATTAGTTAGGGTCGACTATATGATAAAACTTCTCCACTCAATTCGATTTAACACACTTAATAGGGTGCTTTTAAATCCTTTGTAATGAATGCTTCCAGTGCTATCTTAGGTTAGGTCTACCCATATACTATCGAATTTCATTAATTTCTATTGTGTCAAGTTTTTTTATTGGCAACGGAGGCTGTTTATAGATGTGTCCAAACTACTGCAACCGCCCTTCCCTAATTTTTGTGTTGATTGGTGCTACTGCTTTTCTTTGAATCTCCGTATTTATTATTCTATGTAAGAGAGTTTTACTGCTCGTCCACCTAAGCATCCTTATTTCGCTACACTCATTCTATGTGTCTGTGTTGTTTCTTTACTGCCCAACATTCACTTCCATAAAGTATAGCTTGCCTAGTTACAGTCCATGGAATCAGAGAAGACCATCAATCCTCTAAATGAACAAAATTCCCCACAATATCAGTAAACAATGAACCATATCTCCAACTTAGTGTACTCCCATCTCTAGGAAGATTAGAAAATGAGTTTTCCTTGCCTCATTTCGAGTTAGCAATCCAAAAAGCTGCCGGATTAGATGAGGATAGCTGAATAAACCCTGGTTGGGGGAACACAACATCTTCCCATAATTGACGTGTTTCCGCTGCAACCAAAGTTACAAACTTTCCTCGTAAATGCACAACTTCCAAGCTAATGACCCACGCTTTCACCGCCACTACTCACTCGTGCCTAGATTGTAGCACTGCAATGAAAGGTAGATATAGATTTTTTTTTTTTTTTTTGAAGCAGATAAAAGGCGTTAAGTTTTTAAGTGTAACTAGCCTTCCAAAATCTTTTTGAATGTATTTTTGCCATTTCATATGAAATTGGTTTGTTAAATTGGAGGGACTGAATCGTTATCAATTAAAATAACTGAGAAGGAAGACTTGAATTAGAAATGGTCTGATGGGTCCACACTCCAAGAGACTCCATCATCTCTAGAACTAAATTCAAACATTAGCAAGATGAAGAATGTAGGCATCACGTTCCTGTTCCACCCTACTAGTTGATATGCTAAGAACAAGGAAGTTTGAAGATGGGTTAATGGAGAGTCTTCATGGTAATTAGTTATAAACTCTGAAATGGGAAGATAATGGCCACAAGAAAAGTACTAAAAAGTAAGGAAGGATAAATGTATAAAGGAAGGATAAAGGTTTGAAATGGCTTTCCATGGGTTACATAATTAAGCTCTCTAATCTACTCTGAAGTCTTTCCCATTCTTTGCAAGACCATGTT
Source organism: Stephania cephalantha (assembly GCA_039657325.1). Classification (NCBI taxonomy): domain Eukaryota; kingdom Viridiplantae; phylum Streptophyta; class Magnoliopsida; order Ranunculales; family Menispermaceae; genus Stephania; species Stephania cephalantha. Next base: position 44,930,546 of record CM077575.1, on the reverse strand, counting down.
TGCTTTTGTTTGCCCTTGCTAAAGTCAGTTAGTCACTCATTTGCCCTATAGAACCTTCATATCCGCTTTACCAACAAAGCATGATTTTTCATGGTGAAGTTCTTACTTCTTAGTCTCCAAATCTCCTTTAGAAATTGGTCTTTGAACAAGCTACCATTCTGGTGATCGCTGTCAACCTTCTTGCCCACAAGCTGCTTCTCAGCCATTTTGGTGACCTACCTGCATTTTAAAGGTTGACATAAGGTAAGTGGTGTTGGCAATGCAGATAAAACTGAACGAATTAGGGTCAACCTTCCTCCTTTGGATAGAAAGACTCTTCTACCTATTTAGCCTCCTCGAGACACGAGAAAGAACAAACACCTTCCTGAATATTCCTTCTTCAAGGGTTACCACCCAATGGAAGTGCCAGCTAATTCATCAGCCATAGACCTACTGCGTTACCCTAATCGTGAAGCCATAGCATCAAGCCTCTCCAACCAAAAAGCTCTTCGTTGACTGCATTACAACTGAGACATTGTGGTTGAGTTATACTGTGCAAATATGAACGAACTCTTCCATTGGCTCAATTTAGTGCAATTGGTGAACTGTGCAAATATGAACGCTTTTCGAGGAAAAATATTATGTTATTCCTTCTGCAATTTAACACAATATTTCAAATGCTCATTTTCCCTCATTCTTTTTCCTTTTTTTTTTTGGGTCTTTAAATGTTCCGACAGTCAAAATTATAGTTCCACTTAATTGAATTTTGATTTCTTATGTCTTTCATGAGTTGGGCTATGCAACTGGTTATCTTGTTTACTATCCATAGTACTTGGCTATGAAGTCGTGTATGAGTAGGAGTGAAATGGAAGCTAGACCTGAAGATGTTGTATTCTTGCAAGTCAATGCATTAACATTTTGTTGCAAAATTCATCACCACTCTTTTCTTTCACTCATTCCTTTTTTATTTGACACATTGAAACCCTATCGAGAATCCTTTTTTTTTATCAGATATATAGAGTCAAGTTTTTTGGTTTGTTAATCATAGGATATTAGTGAGGAACCCTAAGAGATAAATAAAATTTTGGTGGATATTCACAATACATGATATCAGATGAGCCGTTTCAAGAATATTAATTGGGTTGATTAGCGTAATGTTGCATTATGGCTGTCCGCTCTCAAGAACGTTGTTTTTTCTTGGGATGATTGGGTTAGAAATTCAAGGTCTACTATTGCATGATGTGGGCTCCAGGACTGGATTTTGTTTTTTTCTTCTTTTTATTTTTTTTTAATCATTGTCCCTATTCTTTTTGTTGATCTTTTGTTAGTTATCTATTTCCTAATTACTGATGCAGAAGAATGTTTGTTTTAAATAAAGAATATTAAGTGGCTGATTTTATAACAACCTGATTGATTTTAATAAAGAATTTTATCCAGACTCTGTTTTCCGCGTTTGGGATGTGGGTGCATTCTGTAAAACTTGTGGTTATAGCATATAGGTTGCTATCTTGGCCCGTACTTTTTGATCAATAAAATATCTTTCATATTTAAAAGAAACCTTCATAAACAATACAGCACCTTATCGTCGCCCTGATGATAGTCATCACGTGGGAATAACATGCAGATTTATCTGGTGGTATATGATATCTGTTAGGCGCTAAAGAGTTAACGGTATTTGTTGCTATATGAATTATTGTGTACAACGTGCTTGCCTTTTGGGGGTTCTTATTTAGAATTGAAAACATTGATAACATTTCCATCAGCTAACACTTACGGGCATATTTAATTATGATGCAGGCGACATAGGATCTTTGGGTTGGTGGGATTTGTTTATAAATTTTGGGTAAGGTTTGTCTTTTGAAGTTGTTTACTGAGTCATAATTATTTCTAATAAAGTATGTCCTGCTGACATTCATCTGTTTGTCTCCAGAATTGTCAATGCTTTTATTTCTTGTGTGCACAAAGTGGTCTAATCCAATGATTCACAGAAATTGTTGCAGTAATGAAGCTACTTCATCTTCAATGAGTATTAGATCTCTTAGTGTGAGATCACTTGATGTGATTACTAGCTCAATGTTCTCTTCAGAAGAAGATGAATACCAAGAAAGCATGTGTACCTTGCAAGACATAGGTGGACATGTCATGAAAATTCCGCTAGTCTGTTTCCAAGTTATGCTTTGTATGTATTTAGAGGTAAGCAAACTGAACCTTTTTATACAGATTCTGCAGTCAAATGTTTGTGGGAAGCTTTGTAAAACCACACGGATATCTTATATTTCAGTTTCAAATTTCAGGGACTCCACCTTCTTTTAGACATTTACCACTTCTAGTTCTTTTCTCTCCAATTTTCTGCTACAAGTTTTTGGGACGTCCTATGCTTTTCTTAGATTGGTGAGAGAAAATTACCTTTTTTTCTTCGTAATGAAACTGGTGGGGAAAGATATCTTGCAATCTCTTCGAGAGCTCATGATTGCTTTGGGTTCTTGTACCATGGCTCAAGGTATTACTTATAATTATCAATGGTAAAAATACTAAAGAGCTCATTGAGGCAACACTTATGAATAATAACTTTCATCTCTTTTGTCAAAGCACTTGGGTGGTGGTCAATCGACGAGGGAAGCCGGGAGGAACAAGCCCAAATTTACCACTCAGGGGTTGATGGGTGAGTGTTTCGTGTTTTTTTTACTGTTAAGTGATGTTTTTGTTTGTTGTCGAGTTATAGTGAGAAAGGATTGCCTGTTAATTTTGTTAGTTGCACCAACAAAAATAAAAGAAAATGAATTTGCTAAAACTTTAAGAACTCGACATATATATACCCAAATATATAATGGAGCCCAAATATATACCCATGTGATTTTGTGTATGTTGTCAAGCATTTAATGACCCATTTAACAGTTAATGCTCAAGTGTATTAACCATTAAATCTTAATTTAATGGTCTTATATATATTATGTACATATGTTGCACTAAATCGAGTGCAATGGAAGAGTTTGATCCATGTAGCCGACCCCAACTAATTTGGAATTGAGCATATGTTGTTGTATGTACATATGTTATACTTTTTTTAAATTTTTTATATATAAAATTTTAAAAAAGAGTCCCTATAATTTAGGAGAGGCTGTCTGAAAAAAAAAATAAAAATGATGTTGAATCACTACAAGTTGTAGAGTGAAGCTTCACTGGGCTTGATCTTTCTATTAATAGATTGGAAAGAGAAGAACATAAAGAGTTAGTTACACTGTAGGTTGCATGCACTATGCAGTGGCATTGTTTCTGTATCTAAATTGTGTGGGTTGAATGTTTATGATACACTTAAGGATTTCTCTAGTTTTCTAAGAAAAATTATAGTAAGTGTTGTGACTAGTAGTACAACATAAAGAGTTCTATGTGGCCATAAAGGTCTAGAGATACACAGTGCTTAAAATGTCCTCTCAATTACTCAAAATTTTTTTTGTTCTATTTACAGAAAAAGCTCCAATAAGTAAAAAGAGAATGCACTTGTGCCATATGCCAACTTTTTTTTTTTCCTTTTCTTTGACGAGAAATAACAATTGCAACGCACGCGACATGCCTACCTCTAAATTGAAATGAAAGATATTCATCTCTTGAGAATGCCAGCTAGAAGTGAAGAATTTTATTAATTGCAACATATCTCAAGATCTTTTGAAGCTGAATGGATCCCACGTTTTGCTTTGAGGGGACCTATAACTTTGATATACCCTGCCTCTTTTGAATTATATTTACTTCTGCTTACCCCAGCTTTTTTTTTGCAAAATTCCAAAAATACCCCCACCCTCAACGATTCAAACCCCATCTCCAACACACTTTCCCAACCCATCGTACCCCCATAACCAAACTCGTCACCATCCTCATTTATTTGTTTTCCGACCTTATCGAACACTCGTTTGAGGCCGCTTCTGCATTAGGAGTGTTTTAGTGACTTGAAACCCGTCGGATCTATGCAAGGGACCATCGCGATTATCTTCATTTTCTATCCATCTATTGGATAAGTTTTTTGCCCTAAAACTTTGTGGGTTTTGTTCCCATGAGATTCCAAGTGTATTGGTGGTATTTTCGTGAACTTTGTGGGTTTTCTATATTTCAGTTGGAGGTGTCGAATTTTAGACGACATTGGGCCGAGACCGCTTACACGATCTCGACCTGTGTTTAATCGCGAGGGTTGGGAAGGTGTCACCACACTGATCGACATGCTTTTCAATGGTCCCAGTTCACCATCCAACCGAGACTTATGAATGCTTATAGGTTATGGTGCTACGCATAAAACAGAGCTTTGTTCCTCGATACTATTGTATAAAATAAGTAGACTATCGTGGTGCACACGCACAACAATTTGGTGGGGGTATGACTACCATATCAGCAGGCGCCTAGAGTGCGAAATCATTGAGTATATATTGGAGATGCTCGACCGAAACATTTGAGTGGGTTGAGTGGTGTATGCGTTAGGTGGGCACGTAGTGCATTCCGATGGGGTACGGGAAGCATCTCAAAGCAACAGGTCGAGACTTACAAGTGCTTCTCGTACTTCTCGCCACACAAAGTCGACATGGGCACTATGGGTCTGCCAACATACGCTCGCAAGCCTAGTACATGTCTCGACTTATCTCGATTGCTATGTACTATTCATTGTCGTACACACGAGACCGAGACGCATGTTGTACATCTCGACCTTGTGTTTGCACACCACGGGCGACAACACAAAAAAATCAAACTTTTAACTTGACGTAAAAGTCATGAAAAGCACCAAAAATTATCTCGTACTACTCCTAAGGTTTACTTCGATTTTGGGGATTCCTTCAACATTTTGTGTGGAAAAACACCAAAAATTGTCCCCTTACAACGCGCGAATCAACGCCAAACTCGAAGCCCCTAAAAAAAAAAAAATGCAATAACCTTAGAACAAGTCAAATAACCACCAAACGACCACAAAAAAAAACCACCAAAGGAAAGGAAAACGACTAGAGAACGAATTTATCAAGTCTATTTTGTGTGGTTTTGCCCTTATTTGGCCTGGTCAGAAGGTCGAAGGTGGGGAGGCGATTTGGAGAGGGTGGGAGTTACTTTCGTGGCAACATTGGTTGCCGTGAGAAAAAAAAATCATTTTTATACACAGGAGAAAAAATGAAATTTGAAAATGAGGTCCCCTTAGTAAAAAGTGGAGTCCGTTTAGCCGTTTCCTTTCAAGATTAACAACCTAACCCGGAGCAAAATTGTAGTAGACAAGTAAGCAGGGATAATCAATCGATTGCTAGGGAAACAAAACATGGCTTTACAAGCTCCAAGGATCTCGATTCGTGGCTTAGTCGGCATAATTTGATTGAGGGTAGTATCATGTTTAAAAAGGACTTCAACCATGCCCACAAAATGAATTGACAACAATTATGTGATGGGTGATAATGATATGAGACCATTTGGAAGAAGTAATTTGGGCTCTAGTTGGATAATTACTTGCAATTGTTAGTAAGGCCATTATATCATTCAAGGTTTTCAAGAAAAAATTTGGGTCGAGTGTATGGCATTTAGACAATAATGAGAATGAGGACAAAACGAAGAAGATAGCCTCTGGGCCCAATTTAATTGGGCCTCGCTACATGCAAACTCTTCCATTGTGCTTGATTAAGTGCAATTGATGGCGAAGCTTTCCAAATCATTCAAATCCCTCCTAATTAATGCGTTCCAAGTTAACTTAGGTCTACCCCTACCTCGTCGAATTTCCTAGCTTTCTATTGAATCAAGTTTTCTAGTGGGGCATTTGTAGGTGACCAAACCACCACAACCGTTTACATATTCCTTAATCTTTGTGTCAATTGGAGCTACTCTTACTTGTCATTGAATTTCTATATTTCTTATTCTATCTTTACGAGTTTTAGTACAAATCCACCTAAGCATCCTCATTTCTCGCTACGTTTATTTTATGTAGTTGTTGCTTCACCACCCAACATTCACTTCCATAGAGTATAGTTTGACATAATTGGTCCTATAAAATTTTCCTTTTAACTTAATATGAAGAAGGCAATAGGTGAAACTTAAAAGGAAATGTTTTTCTCCTTATTTATGATATACATTATAAATTTATAGATGCATTAGCAATTGCGAAAGTTATTTTGACAAGAGTGTTGGCATTCCTTGGAGATTAATTTGAGGTCGCTAAGGGCAAACCCACCAATTCATGAACGCACCCTCTTGTTGAGGGCACAAATCAAATTACCAAGGGCCCCCAAAAATTAGGCCCGAAATCCCGAAAATACCCCTCGATGCAAAAACAGAGGCACTCCCACCACCCCACCATCATCCTCTTGCTTGACTTGCTCCTACTTCTAATCAACGAACCAAATTAGCAATCCCGAATCTCGCTTGTCTTCGTTCTCTCCGTCTCTCTCCGTTGTGAGGACATTTTTCGAGTTTGAAGGCTTCAGCTTTTGGTCGATTTCGTCTCCACATTGAGTGGCTCGGTTCAAGTTTTTCGTTCACACACTCAAGTCGCGGAAATCGATCGTTTGAAGGCACGTTGATAGTCTAAATTAAGTTGCATTTGGTAGAGTAGTTGTTATGTATGTGATGGCGAAGTGCATTCAATGGTGCATTTATTGGAAAGCTCGTGGTTCTCGCCACACAGTGCCAGCGTAGATTTTGTTTACAGCCTTTGCCAAGCATGGCCGAGACTCGGTGAGGGGAAACTTTTGGGAACTCGCGTGGGTTCTCGCGCAGTGCGATGCCAAGATAGTTTACCCTACGCCTCCCCGCAACGAATGGCCGGAGAGTTATATTGTTATCTCCTGGAAGCCACCACTTCACGAGAGCCTAACCATTAGTGTATAGTTTATGTTCGTTATCTGCATGATGTACAACCGAGAGTGTAAGATAGATCTCTGTTGTCCATGACCGAGACTTCTTATTGCCGTCTCGTCAACCACATCACGAGAGTAAAGTCGAAGTTGGTATAGTTTATGTCCATGGTTTGGTGATGTGGCCAACCCACTGAGAATCCGTAGCATTTTCTCTGCGTTGTCCACACAGACTTTTATTCCTTCTCAGTGGATGCTAAGACCAGACGTTTGCTATAACTCTGGCCTCCTATGAGCCTTAATCAATCACGCCAGTGGAAAAAACGTCTCTAAAAATTTGAGAAACCTTTATGTTGACAAACCAAATCATCAATTTCACAGCTTTTGATCCAAAAAACAGACCTTCAAAAGTTTCATATGGTTGTCAAACATTGTTACCTCTATCAGTTTGATGATGTCAAGACGCTTTAAGAATCGATACATACGCCAAAACCAAAACACAATTGTAGCTTTAGGTTTCACTTGTGATCCAAGGTGGTGGGGTGCCCTGGCTTTGCATTGAAAATGATTTGTGGGGTTTGAGTGAGTATATATGAAGGGGCAAAAATAGACATTTAGCATTTTAGATGGGAAAAAATGAGAAAAATCATGGGTGCCTTCATGAATTGGTGGGGTGCCTTACATCAGCGGGCCTCATTAATTTTCATGGGAATGATTCATAGTTCGTTGCATGGTTTTTCTTAGCATTTAAGAGGCATTGCGTTGAATGTTCTTTATTTTAAATTGAATTGGCTTCTCTAAGATATTTTTGAATACAACTTTGATTAGGTTCCATTAAGTGCTAAGAAAACATTACAAATTAAGTGCTAAGAAAAACCATGCAACAAAACTTTGAGTCATTCTAGTGAAAATTATATATTATATCATTCCTATTTCCAAGCTTTTTAGTTAATGTAGGAATAACTTTTTTAATTAGGCCCAATATGTGTCAGGTTTCTGGCTTTTTCCCTTCTTTTGTGTCAAGAAATCAATATGCCTTCGCATTCTTTTTTTATTTATTTTTTTATTTTTTATTTTTAAGATATTTGGTCTGGCCAGGTTGTTTGTATCTTAAAGTATGTTGAGGCTGTTGTTTCTATGTTTTTTGTTACTTGTAACGGTTGAATTTTGAGTATAATACTTTTGTTGATTTATCCTCCTGAAATAGTAAGAAAATGCCAAAAGGACCTCACTGAGGAGGTACATTTATTAATTTTGTATGATCGTTCTTACTTTACTGCTTTCATGTCAATTTCGCTCATGTTCCTGGCTGCTTATATTTGACTCCCTGCTTGCTTAATTATGTCATCTGAGTGATATGTTGCGTCTGCAACTTCCAATTTTTAAGCACTTTCCACAATGTTTTAAATGTTAGAGAATATTCAATGGCTACAGTATATCTATACTATTCCAGTTGATTGTGGTTTGGAGACTTCAAACTGCTCTTGGTCCGTAGCAGCAGAAATCACTAGTAAATTCATGTAAGGAGTTTGAAAAGCTTCAAAATGTAACATTCACATCCTTAAGATTCAATTCTTTACTTTAATATGAGATTAGTACTTTTTTTATTATTATACTGCTTGTGCTCTTAACAGTGTTGAGTTTCAATTGTTGAGCATTCTTGAGATATTGTAATAGCTGTTTAAGCATCGATGGAAGCAACACCTTAAGTAAATACCTTATTGGATTCTTTCATGTAGATGCCAAGTTACCAACATACTTGTTCATTATTCAGTAGTGTAGTGTGTATGCCTTTTTAATATTTCTAAATATCAGCTGTTTTGGAATTTCTTTCAAAAACTTTTCAGTTGGCTTCTTTCTCTTGCATCTGTTCACTTATGTTATATATGTAATCTGCCAATTTGGAAGAGTTTGATCTAAACATGTAGCCGACCCCAATTAATTTACGGTCTGAGACCTATGTTGTTGTTGTACCCTTTGAAACATTATGCTTTTTATATAGCTCATATACAAGCTGCACCTCTTCCCTTTCACAAACCCAACCTGAGTTGTACAAGTCTATCCCTAACCTTGAAGTTCACATTGGTATAGATCGGATCCCATCATTTTAAATAGTAGCATGACTTTAGCCATGTAATTGAGAGAGCTTACCAAGTCCAGCTCTACACTTATAGCCCATAAGCTCTTGTAAAACTATGAGATTTTCATGCGTATCAATCAATGCCTCGCTTTATCCACTGCTTTTCTTTTTCGAAAGCATACCAACTTCGGCAGCAGTTGTGAGTCTTTATCACCACTACTCAGAACTATTACTTTGTTATTAGAATTTATCGTGGTAATGACTTCTTAAGTTTTGTTTTGGAAACCCATTCACGAGTTCTCTGCAGCAGTGGTTCGTTACTTGTTACTGATTCTGTAGGTCAAACCCTTAAGTTATCCATATTAAATAGCTTTTTTTCATTCATATGTGAAACAGTGTTTGCTAATCTTGTCATTACCTTTTCTTACCATACATTATTTATGGCAGACGTCTTTTGTGTTTTCTCTCGTTATTTACCCTATCTTGTTTTCTTTAATTGTTGATGACCACCTTTGATGAAGTCCAAGAATTAGCTTGCAAATTCTCTCGATAAGATAATGAATCTTCGATAGGATAATGATGAAGTCCAAGAATTAGCCGCAAAATTTCTTGGAAAAATAGGAAAAGGTACGACTCGCAACGATCCGGTACGGGGTTTACTGGGAAATCGACTTCATGAGATACCACAACCTGCATACCATTGCGGACTACGACGCTGCTTACTGCCAAATTCTCCATCAAGCTTTCCCGCCACTCCGAAACTGCAGAATTTTGCTATTTTTGGAAACTCCTTGCTTCGCTTTATAACTTTCTATTAGTAATTTCGCTTTTATTGCCGCTTTGCTGCTATTGTTTCTATTTTTCGTCTGGGTTTCAGCTAAAGGCTATTTTAGATTTTTTACTATTTTTGGCAATTTTTTAGGGTTTCGCTATTTAATTGATTCTATTTGGTGTAATTCTTAGTTTTTGGCTCAAATAAAAGTTAATTTTTGAACTTTCGCTTAAGTTTTGGACTCAGATCGAGCTTGTTCATCGATCTCGCTCACAACTGTTTAGAAGATCTCCGCTGCCACAGAGTCAAGCCTCGTTTCAATGTTGATTCGAGAAATCATGTCACTAAGAGGAACCAGCAGTCAGTATCGAGGAGGAGGTGTATGATCAGTAATAATCTCGATCCACAAATCGGGCCAAATAATTCACCAACGCATGGTCAGCTGGTAGAACAATTAATCGCCAAGACCGATCGCTCTGTTAGATCTAAAAGATATGGATCGTATCCTCCCATTCGAGAGGACTGGACTGTGAGGCTCACATGAGGAGATGGAGGGACCTCCACTTCACTGACTGGAGGGAGAGTTCTGTACATGTTTGGGGTTCAGATGATCATGCTAATCTTCAGTCATAGGGCACAGCAGAGCACGCCATTTTGAGAGTCCACTGGTTCACATGCCTCGCAAGCTCGGGAAGAGGAGCGTTGTAAGAGGAGAGCTGCTTTAGGCCCTCCGCGTTACTGGGAGGCGACGGAAGTATTATGCCCGTGGCGCGTGCAAATCAGCAGGGCTCACTGCAGAGACTGGAGAGAGTGGCACTGCCTCCGAGCAAGGACGCGAAACATGAGTGACATTTGTTCAGACGCGTCGCCTAGGTTCGATGATCTTGCCCGGGGAAGGCGACGCCGAGGGAAGAGATTGGTGAATAAGAGCGGACAGAGAGAGACGCCTGACTGGGACGAAAGATGAAAACCAAACGTTTACGAGACAGCTCATGAGCGAGCCGCCATCGCTCTTGTAAGCAGAAGTGGAAGGGTCCATGAAGATGGGCTTAGAAAGAAAGAGAAGAAATTGAAGGGGGATAAGAAGCTCTCATAAGTTGAGGAAGATGTGAGCTCGAAGGCAGGGAGCTTGTCACGATTTATCCCATCACGATCACGAGATGAAGGAGCTTCCTGGATACTGCTGTCGGGCGGATTCCGAGGATGACCAAGAAGCGTGTTAGGACCATGGATGACGATAACTTTGCTGTGGATGATACCTGAGCTGGATCCTACTGACCTAAGACGGCAAAGGACAACTATAGTTTTGTTCTGGGATGCGCCACAAGCCTTGAGGAAGTGGCCACGAAACTAGAGAGTTCCCTTGATATTTTGCTTCGCAAAAGCGGCCTCTTACAATCCGTTAGGCCGGTGTCTTTCTGGCCCAGGCTGCCAAAGAGAAGTGGCTCGCAGTGTGAGGCTGACACCGTTAGAGCGATCCTTCGCAAGCGTATGCCGCCATTACAAATTGAGAGGAGATTTTGTTTGCCGCAATTCAAACCGAATCAAGGCATGGTAACAAGAAGGAATCTAATATACCGATGGCAAGCGCGTAAGACTTTGTTCGTGGGTCAGCAAGAGATTCACCAATTTATCAAAGTTAACTCACAGAAGGTCACGACAAGTACAAGGATTCGATCAGTGTGAAAATTAATGTCAAGCATCTTGTTCCCGAGTATGGGGATTACGTTCGATGATGACAATTCGAGGGCTTAATTGTGTCCACCCTGGTAGAATGATAAAGTCCAAGAATTAGCTTGCAAATTCTTGATAGGATAATGAATCTTGATAGGATAATGATGAAGTCCAAGAATTAGTTGCAAATTCTTGAAAAAATAGGAAGAGATATGACTCGCAACTATCCGGGTAATGGGTTTATTAAAACTACGTGGAGATCACAACTCTCGGCATGCTTTGTCACTACGACATTTGCTGCCAAATTCCATCGTTTACTCCGAAATCTATAATTTTATTATTTTTGGAAACTTTTGTTTCGCTTATAACTTTCATTAGGAATTTCTGCTTTTTATTGCCGTTTGCGGGCGTTTGTTTCTATTTTTCGTTCTAGTTTTCGGTTTAGGGCTTTTTAGGATTTTTAATATTTTTTAAAATTTAGGTATTTCGCTATTTAAGCTGATCTATTTGGTGTAATTCGTAGTTTTTGGTTGAAATAAAAGAATTTTTGCAACTTTGGCTTAAGTTCCGACCTAGATCGAGTTGTTCGTGGATCTGCTCAAGCTGGTTTGTAAGATCTCCGCCGCCATTACCTTTTTTATTATTTATTATTTTTTTTTTTTAGAAAATTTTTGATAAAAAAACAACATTTTGACTCCATTTTTTTAATAATTATCTTTACAAGAAAGAAGAAGCTTTTCATCGCATCCCCGTAAGCAATTATAACCGCAAAAAGAGGCTAAGAAAGCCAACTTTGAGGCAAACAAACGATCCGTGCTCCACATCCTTCTCAACTGCGCATTGAACTTAGCCAAATCCCAAATCCCAAACCTCAATGCTTGACTAATTCTGTTTTCATTAAGTATTTTCTTCCTCTCATCCTATACATTCCACAAAAGAAAAAAGGAAGACAAAAGAAAAGACTACCTCAACATTATCTTTAAAGTTAGTGATCTGAGACACCGTCAAAAGCTTCTTCTTTGATTACTTGGGGTATGGTGATAACCAAGTTTCAAGAGAAAACTGAATTGGCCAATCAGATTCTCATCACCAACTACAGAATTTGGAATGAGCAAAATCGCTTACCCCGCTCGCTGCGACTCGGAATCATCTGTCCTTCATGAGCATGGAAATTCATCTATTCACTTGATGTCTTTATTTTGTTTACAATGATATTTTACTTCATTTGCTCTGAGTTTCATCTACTGTAGATGCTAATATATTTCTTAATATATTTGTCAGGAAAAGGTCTTGTGTAGAATTTGCTTTCCTCAGTGAGATAAGCGTTGTCTTACTCCCATGCAGACATCGTGTCTTGTGCAGGTAAGATGCGCTTAATCGGTAGATATCTTTTAGAGAGATGCAAACAGTGGGCATCATCAGCATCTTCTGGTTTCTAATCCTAATTATTTTTTCCACTTTTGGGTGTTTTCTTCTTTGTGCCAGCACTTGTGCCGACAAATGTAAGAAATGCCCCATCTGCCGAGTGTCGGCTGAGGAGCGCACGCTTGTGCATGATGTATAGGTTTCAAAGTTTTCAAGCTCCTATTGAAACTAGAAGGTTCGGTAGCCATAAACAACACAGACGGTTATAAGTTTCAACAAACGCAAAACTCTCACGGTGTTACTGTTACTAACTAAAACATCTTACATTGAGGCTTGTATTTCACAATGGAGTGCAAGCATTTGAAGCAGTGTAGGGACAAGTTAAATTACGACTGGATATTATATCGCACCTGTTCTCTTTTTATCATTGTAACAGCTAACAGGAAGTCAAGAAACAAGTTTTTTTGTTGTATTTATATTACAGTCAACCTGTTCCAACCAGCATTGCCCGATTGTAGACTTGGATTGATATTGTAGTTGTACTTAATATATATATATGTTGCAACAATACTTGATTTTATATTTACATCTTTGCATTGTTTTTCGCCTCTCTTCGTGAGTCTTACAATTGAAATACTTCTTGTATATTGTTGGAGTTATTAAGACATTCAGTTTTTAAGTGAGAACAGGAACTGAATTTCAATATATACCAGTAGGAGTCAGGAGATAATCAGGTATGTTCCAGCAACCCAGCAGTTCGCTTATCATATGTCTGATACACATAAGCTATCAAATTTCATGAGACTCAGGTACTGTTCCTTGCAGTTTCTGAAGCCACACGATCGGGGAGAAGACCAGATGGTAGGGATTTGTCATGGGAGTGTCAACGTACTTACTGAAGTTGAGACATTGCGAAGCGTAAATTCTAGAATTCTTTGAGCATGTAATTACGAATATCATTACATAATCAATATCTACTGCCATTATGGAAGGAAAGGTATCTATTATGGATGAAGCCTTTATGATGATGATTTTACTTTTCCTGTGGAAGATAAAATTATTTTAGTGATTCAGTAGGTTGTGTGGTTTCGTCGTCATGTGTTGTTCATTTCCTGTTTCGATTGTTGATGTATTTAACTACTCAACCCATCTAAAGAAAACCAACATACGACACTCTTTAAGTTTTGGCTTGGACAAAAACAAAATAAAAAATCTCTCAAGTTTTACAATGCGTATCCCTACACCAGGTGGCTATTACACAAACTTTGGACGTAGTAAACATTGATCAGATAATGTTCTATGGTTCAAATCAATTCTAGAATCCCTTACTAATTGTGCTAGTCTCTCTTTAGGGACTTGTTTGGAGAGAACTCAATTCAGTGGCTTGTCCACAAGGACCACAACTTCAAGCTCTTTATGAACCGGATGGCTAACCTTTACGAGGAATTCGTCAAAGCAATCACTGATGGATTTGAAAGAACACGTCAGAATAAAGAGAAGTGATTTCTAGGTCGTTTGGTTGATCCAAGCAGAAATTTTGTTTTAAGTAACCATTGATGAATATGTTTTAAGGTGAGGTGCGTAAACAATGCTTCTTGGTAAGTCATTCTCTAAAGTAGAATATACAAAATGGAAACCAAAGTTATTGAAAGGGACTTCTAAAAACGGCACTCATTAACAATGCTGCTAGAGGAAGCCGAAGCAACTTTAGTGAGATGAATGATGCATCATTTACAAAAGGTAAGTTTAGGAGATGTCGTAGGGGTTAAAAAAAATGAGTTAAGGATAATAATAATAATAATAATAATAATAATAATAATAATAATAAACTAGTCCTGCCAATTTTTGGTTATGAGTGTTGAAGATAGAGATTAAATGGGAAAAATAAAAGGTTAAGAGGGTACCTTTGGCAATTGCGAGCAGATCATCTTCTGAAATAGTGACTCTTGGAAGTGCTCTATTAAGCTTCTTCTCTCACAAGGAGCCTAGCTCATTTATGCTCAAACAGTTGTTTGGAGGCCCAAATGGACACATTTATTTATG